>CM072082.1:21564351-22026851 GCA_036785405.1 Coenonympha arcania
TTGACGGGATAACTGAAAAAATGACTGAACAGACAGACAGACGGACGGATGAATTCACACCATGCAAAATATGTATTTATGGTAGGTTACCTACTTATACCCATGTTTGATAGGTACTTACCTACGTAAAAAAAATTGGTTGTCTGTGAAGTCGGTTTACGGACGATAGATTTACGTGATAACGTCATAATTGGCCTCTCTATCGTTTGTTTTATCGTGCCTCTCTATCGCTTGTTGCGCGCTCTCGCTTGCACGCACAGGCTCAGGTGGAACGTTACGCGGAACGTTAGGTACTATTATTCATGTGTGTTGCTGGTGTTCATCAATTTATTAAACGTTATCACGTCAAAACCGTATACGGATTTAACAATAAGAAACTGTTCGCAGAAGCTTTGCCGATGACTTCACTTCCCACTTCATACGACCGCAACCCGCTCTCGTCTGATAACAGACGACCGCGACACGCTTTCATCTAATAAATCATACAACCGCGACCCATTCTCGTTTGATAACAGACAGAAAGGGGAAGTCATTGGCAAAGCTTAAGCGAACGGGTTTATAATACCTTCTCTTTCACTGTCAACAACTGTCATTGTTTTCGTGTTTTCTTCATGGACTTCAAAAATCACATTGATTGAACAGACATTGGTCTATCTGTGTTCATAAGAAGGAATTTTCTTTTTTCGATTAGAGATCTCAAAAAGTTTTACAGTATCACTATCTAATTTTTGTAATGCGATATGTAGTAATATGAAATCAGTTAAGTCAATTAATTTTAATTGTTTTAAGGCATCCACAGCGGAATTGAAATTAAGTATTTAAAAATAATTCAAGACCAGCGGCACTATTAGCGTTTAGAGATTTAAAATTTAATAATTGATTGAGGTAAGAACTAGCAAGAGAACGAGGGTCATCATATCTTTCAATTAACGCTTTCCAAATAATGGGGTAATTTTCAGGCGTGGCTGGCAACCCTGAACAAACTGAGGCAGCCTTACCTTTCAATTTGCCAACAAGATAAAACACCTTTTCACTGTCAGAAAGGTTTGGATTTTCATGAATTAAACTTTTAAATTGTTGGTAAAAAAGCGGAAAAGATTTATAATCGCCAGAAAAATCTATAAGCTCAATTGAAGGCAAACGCGATTTCAATTTAGGAAAACTAGATATGGGATGACAACCAGAAGTTCCAGAAGTAGCATTTTGAGAGTTTGAATTTGCATCTAATACTTGCTTAACAAAACAAAACATTTCTTCGAACGAAGTCCAAGCTTGATAATTAATAGCCGCTTTTGGATTCAATTTAATTTGCGCAATGTTATATGAATCTAAATTCATTTCGAACTCCTTACGTAATGTTTCGATGTTAGATGCTTGTAATAGTAATGATGATAGTTTGCTACTGTCCGACTGCACTTGGATAGCAGTATCATAAAGAACCTGCATACGAGAAAACATAACATCTCGTTTGGACTCCAATAACAATAGCTGGCATTCATCTTTATTATAAGATTTAGGCGAAGCGTCACTTTTACTCATTTTGAACATTAATTAAGTAACAAGTTCCTTTAAATTTAATTAACAAGTTACAATTAAGTAATACATTTAATCAAATAGGTACCTAAATGAATTATTCACAATAGTATTTGAATAAATACACAACCCTCTTAATAATAGGATGGTAAATTAAAATCACGCGCAGCGCAGCGCAGCGCAGCGCCGCGCAGCGAAAGGCCGCTATACCTAAATACCTAATGCAATACATATATAAATAGGTACGAAGTGCGTCAGTCAGTGCATTGAATAGGTACTCTTGGGTGCGCGCGCGGTGGTCGCGAAGCGGTCGGCGAGTGCCGAGCGAATGAATGTGGAATGAATGACGCAGCGCGCGGCGCGCGGCGGCCGGGGTTCAGCACTGCCTACCTACTTATCTATTTACTATCTAAATAAGTATCTATTACTTTCGAGTTGGTAAGCGGAAGTAAATAACAATAATTACTTGAAGGCTAAATTAAATAACCTGTCAAGTGCGAGTCGGACTCGCGCACTGAGGGTTCCGTACTACAACCGGAGGAATAAAACCATAAAAACCACTTTTCTAAAAACTAACGTTGTTTTTAGAAGTTTATTGTAAATATCAAAAAAACTACTTATTAGATCTCGTTCAAACCAATTTTCGGTGGAAGTTTGCATGGTAATGTACATCATGTATTTTTTTTTAGTTTTATCATACTCTTATTTTAGAAGTTACAGGGGGGGGACACACATTTTACCACTTTGGAAGTGTCTCTCGCGCAAGCTATTCATTTTAGAAAAAAATTATATTAGAAACCTTAGTATAATTTTTGAAGACCTATCCATAGATACACATAATATGGGTATGATGAAAAAAATTTTTTTGAGTTTCAGTTCTAAGTATGGGGCACCCCCAAAATTTATTACTTTTTTTTAAATTTGTGTGAAAACCTTAACGCGGTTCACAGAATACATCTACTTACCAAGTTTCAACAGTATGGCTCTTATAGTTTCGGAAAAAAGTGGCTCTGACATACGGACGGACAGACGGACAGACGGACAGACAGACATGACGAATTTATAAGGGTTCCGTTTTTTGCCATTCGGCTACGGAACCCTAAAAACCAGTAGGTGATCTTATTCTTTTGACCTAATAGGTAGGTATAAGAATAATTGCAAGCGGTATGCGAATACGAAATAAATATTAAATATTAATAATAAGAGCCATAAATATTAAATATCGCATTTAGGGACATTAAAGTCAAACATTTAAAAAGTGTTTATAGAATAAATTGCGAGCATAAGACGTTACAAGCGGAGGTAGTATGAATTTTTGGCGGATAAGCGATATAATCAGCTATTGATCCGGCATCGAATTGACCAAAATTATGGTCGTAAAAAGAGCAGTAGACTGTATAAGATGATGAGAGAAATTGCTAAAGGGCGGCGGGAGTAAGGGATCTTCAAGGAATACGTGAACACACTGACCTTGGGCTGGCTTTCTTCTTCTGCAGAAACCGCGTGGCGAGAGGCGGCCGTCGGTCCACTAATCACTTCACAGATCAATTCACCCAAAAGTTTATTTATAGTTTTGTGACGATTTTGCACTCGCGAGCGAAGCGGGAAAGTCAATACATGTACGTTTTTTGCGCGTATGCGGTCGGTCATATTAATTTTTTATGACACACATCAAACCGGGTGCGTCTCAAGGCGGATTCACAGAGAATGCTGCGATGTTTTTGTGTTCACATTATAAAAAAGGACGGAAGGGGCGTAGGTGAACGATAAGAAGGAATATGAATGTGGGTAGTTTAGGATTTTCAGTCGACTGAAGTTTACAACGTCAATAAAATATAAAATTACCTTATATTTTAAGTTTAATATCCACCACTCTATTTTTTATTTACAAATACCTTTTGCATATTTGTTGTTGTTATTTTAAAATAGATTTGATATTTTTAATCAACGCGCCGAAAGCTGTGTGTATATCGAATAAGCCTTCCGAAATTAATACATTAGCAAACAACCAGGGCCGGCACAAGCTTATCTAGCACCAGTGTGCTGTCAATTCTCTGGCGCCCTATTATTTTCACCTATTTTTCAATACAAAATATGTGTGGATTTTGAAATAATTTTGGTTAAATTTGATATTTCACAAAATATAGAATTGAATAAAAAGTCGTACAACAAACGTTGTTAGTTTTATTGACAGAAAATACTTTATTTCATGTAGGCCTAGCATACAGAGGCTCTTTCAATTCATTTTATTTTACGCTATCTCTATAATGATGATAACTATCTCGCTCAGCGTTGCCAGATTCTTATTTTGCCAAGTCGGGATTTTGGAACTAATTCAGTGAAAAAAGCGGGATTCTTTAGTCGAAAGCGGGACATTGTAAAAAAGTTTACGTTACAATAGATACTAAAATTGCCATAGAGAAAATATTTTAATAAAAATACAATTATATTTCAAATCAGACTTAAGAATCCTATCGTTAAATAGTTGAGTCTTATTCGTGTTCTGAATAAAAGAAACTAAATAAAAAAATATTCATTAGGAAAATAATACCTATGGCGTTTCAAGTTGAAACTTTCAAACAATAGTCTGTGGAGATGTGTTACAAATTCATAGCAATAAGAAGTATTTAGGAGATTTAACTCATAATATTTAAGTTTAATTTTTTTTCTAAGTATAATAAAGATGCAGAACCCTTCTCAGGATACTTGTAGATAAAACACTGTGCAAACGGTCGAGTTATCCTCGAATAGCGGGACTGAGCATGTCCCGCGCGGGACATTTAACTTTGCATAAAAAATCGGGATCTGGTAACGCTGATTTCGTTATGAGGGCGCTGTCTGGACACCGCCAAGCGCCGTCGGCGCTAATAACCTGTGTGTGTGCAGTTGTGCATATGCACCCCCTTTTATGTAGATAAAGCCGGCCCTGACAACAATCAGGCAATTAGTTTAACAAGCCGCCTTCGCAATAGTCAGTCGGTATGTCCATATCTACAACAGTATTTGGCTTTGACCAAGTAAGAACAGAGTAATTGATTGATCCAATCCCACAAACAGCTCAAATCCAATCCATACAGATACCTAGTTAAATTTATCTATAGACCATTACCGTGACCGGTGGATGTAGCATAGGTGGTATTATGACATTAGATAAATTAGCAACATGGAGGATATTCGAGGATTAACAGTTATACATATTTGATAAGGTAATGTGCAGTGTGCATCAAACAAAATAAGAAAATGGAATGAAATTATTTATTTGCATTTGCATAATTTATAGTTAACATGTTAGTTAGAACACAGTCTTTAGTCTGAGAGTAATTAGAAATGGTATAGCGAGCGAAGTGGATGGCATTATTCATCGAAGTGAGACAACAATACTTTAATGAATAGCAATTCCTTCAGATTATACCTACCTATTGTTTTAGATTACGCTATCAATACGCAATGATTTAAATTCAAATAACATTAATTATGTTGAAGACTGTTTCGCAACTTTGTTTAGGAGGGTTCTAACACGCCCTAAACTAATTATTTACTTAGCTTATAGAACGCGAAAAACTAAATAAGAAAAATTCGAATTTTATGAGCAAACCGTTGTTTTAAACAATGCCGCTTCAAACGAGTAGGTAGGTAGGTACAATTTAATCGGCTTTGAACAAAATATGTTGATCTCCGATTTTCACATCATAATATATTCTCAAGGTTTTTTTCACTGTGGCTGCCCTACTTGAGAAAAGGTGTATCTACCTACTTAGTCCAAGAAAAATACTATTGATTAGGTAAACATAGGTACTTACCTTATACCTACATGTTTATTGTAACACAAAATAATTTAAAATTGCTACCAGGTCATCAAATATCAAAAGAAGTATCTTACAAGTACACTCTCACATATAATATTACCTACAATTTTAAAAAAAACGTACCTATTATATCGCCCGTAAAACGTAAACAACAAATTAAGTAAGTACCTAAGCCAACCACAAGCAGAATTGATTGCCAATCACAATAATTACGATAAACACGTTGCTCAATGCTCAGGGTTCTCAAATAATTCGGAGACCTGACTCTATTTGAGAATTAAAGAAGATTGTCGGGAGCAACAAACTAGAGCCAATCAACCGACCGACCTACCGAATTCATTAGGTAGGTATACCAAATTACATAGTATTAACATTATTACACAATTGTACTAAATATTTTTTGAAAAAAAAAAACGTAACTCTTTGGAAATCTGCACAATTGGGTATTTTCCTACTTTTGACTTTGATAAACATTACTACTTTATTGTAAACTAGGATAAAAATAATGACTTACTTTGAAAAAAAAAATTAAAATCCAAAATAGTAGGTGCCTGCCGAACAAAGACATTATGTGACCAGTACAAAACAAAAATTCTTAACCATCTTCTCAGATATGATTCAGAGTAAAGCAAATAACGTGGTTAAGATTGCTGTCGCGATGAAGCTCATCTTCGCCGTGGAGTATACCTCCTTCATGTTGAGCCATTTGCAAGCGTTCCACATACAAAATCGAATGCCATTAAAGTAGTGGTAAGTGAACGGCGCTCCCAGAAGTATCTTTATCAGGAATATCGATGGCCGCGAGAGGTTAAGACTCTGGATGATCGACACGTAGGTTTCCACGCCGTTGGACAGGAACAGGCTGCCAAACGCCAATAGTACAGCGTAGCCAACCAGGATTATACCTGTGAAGGAAGAGAAAGTACTTAATTTCCTTCTACGTTTCTGATACGAACCGCTAAGGTGTGGAACACCCTTCCAGCTTCCGTGTTTCCAGCCAAATACAATCTGGGTGCCTTCAAAAGAAGAGTGAATAGGCATTTTCTAGGCAAGCGCGCTCCATCCTAGACCTCATCATTTCTGTTCATCAGACTTGATTGTAGTCAAGCGCAAGCCTATTAATTATAAAAAAAAAAAAATTAATATAATCACATTAATTTCAAAGATTTCAAAGTGCTTAATTTGAATTTAGAATTAATTATAATCACATCTATAATTACACCTATATATACCTTAAAACGTTGTTTTGCCATTAGGGATGTAAAAAAATAACAACCTGCTCTCAGACCTAGTGATCATACACTGAAAATTTCATAACAATCGGTCCAATCGCTCAAGCACAAGCCTACTTAGGTATATCAATAATTGGAAAACGTTATCGCTTCTTATATGAAAACTTACAGCTGGACGATCCTCTTAAAATTGTCCTATTCCTCTATTAAAAAAATCAAGACGTACTTATTGCCAAATGCCATTTCATCAATAAATCCTTGGTATGTAGGTAGCTTTTATACTCATTTGTGCCCTTGATAACTTCGTGTTACTTATAAATTGACCTAGTACCTAAGTATTTCGATTAGATCGATTATGATTTATCTATAATAGACCTGCTAGTTTAGCGCACTGAGTAAGCAGAATTTTGTAATGATAGAAGCAAAATTTTTTGTTTTTGAAAATGTTACAATAAAATTTATCGCTATAACTTATTCTAATTAAGGCTTGAAGAGATGGCAAACTGGCTCTTTTTTATGATGTTTAAGTCAAATTGTTTAAATAACTTATCATCGAATCCTTAGAGAAAAAATGTAACGGAAAATAAGGGTTCAATGAACAAACGTTATTGACAAGAAAATTAATTTTCACAAACCCTCTTTCAGAACAAAACCCCCAAAAAGCATCTAATTTTGTCATACTTTTAAAATTGTCTGTAAAACGGCGCAAGCTTTTTAATGAATTCTTGCAAACAAAAAAAGTACATGAAAATTACAATAACTTTGATTGAGAGTTTTATTGTTAGAATCAATCGTGTAAAGTAATAATTTCCCCGAAATTTAAGCAAATAAGTGTGAACGCGGCTGCTCCGTCCCCCCTGTAAACTGTCACTTCAAACCTTTAATTACTGTAGGATAAGTAGGTACAAGTCAATAGTGCCAAGAATACTGTCTGCATTCCATTGTATAGAATATGTATCTATGTATACTTATACTTTTATTGTGCACCCAAACAATTGACAAAAATTAAAGTAGAAATAAATTAATTGTAGTTGTAGTTCTGAATTAAAAACATAGAGTGCAAGTCGGACTCGCGCACCAAAGTTTCCGTACCGTTATTTTTATAAAGTAGCGAGATGATGATGAAGTCAGGAAAGCCAATTACCTACCACTAATAGTGACTTTAATATTTATTTAATTATATTTTTTAGTGTTTGTTGATATAGCGATCATCTGTGAACATTTCAAGTCTGTAACTATCACGGTTCCAGAGATATAGGCCTGGTGACAGACGGACAGACGGACGGCGAAGTCTTAATAAAAGGGGAAGTCCTGCGTGCATTAAAAATATGTGTACCTACGTTATCAGTAACTATTCAATAATAAATGTATGTAGGTAGGTATATCCGTTGCGGTTTTAACAACAAAAACTAAAAAAAACAGGATAAAACATGGCCTCCCATACAATAAACATGATTTTTTGCTCTATATTGATAAAGGCGATAACAAATTAACAGGTAGACGCTTGAAATATTCATGGCATATTTAGTTTTATATATATAGGTACCTATTCACTATAAAAATTAAAGTAAAATTCATATTTACGGGGGCTCCCATACAACAAACGTGATTTTTAAATATTGAATTGAAGCAGGCAGGCAGGAACTAGAATCGGCTCTACGATTTCGCATTGTGAAGTCAACATCTCCTGAGGAGGTCCCGGTGTCGGGACGAAAAGTGCGTCGAAGAAACTATTGGAGAATTCTGTGTGGTGTGAGGTCCCGGTGTCGGGACGAAAAGTGCGTCGAAGAAACTATTGGAGAATTCTGTGTGGTGTTTCATGTGGAGTGTGGACAGTGTTCCTGGATATTGTACCTACCATACAGAATTTTTTCAAGTAGCGGATTATATAGCAAAACAAATTAATATGTCCTGCTAACGTGTTTTTTGTCATATTTATTTATTAGATGGTACGGAACCCTTCATGCGCGAGTCCGACTTTTACTTGGCCGCGGTATTTCATCATTAGAGGTGCAAGCTTATTTAAGTAGTACCTACTTTTTCGGCAAACACAGACTTCCAGAAATCATATGTTCGAAAACCTATTTCAGTAGGTTGGAACCAATTAATCAGTGCTAACAAAGAACACTTCACTTTTCAGCCTAACACCGAATCGAGCTTGTAAATTGGTGGGTGGGTAAACCGCATTGAATATTTGAAGTATACCCAAGTATACCTATTCGAATGTTATTCGAAAATCGAATAATGGGCCTGCAAACTGTTTTGATGGTCTCATACTGGAATTTTGATTAGGTAGGTACAATCTTTCGCAATTTGATTAACCAAACTAAAATACCCCCCATTATGCAACCGTTTCATAAACTACTATTTCATATCCATAAGTGAGAAATAATTTATAAGGCAAAACAACGTTTGCCGTGTCAGCTAGTATTTTTTGAAAATTTAATCTGGTTTGCGGGCAGTTGCTGAATCCTTATACAGAACCTTAACAAAAAGGAATCAAGCGACCTAACTTCAATACTGCTGATTTTACTATATAGGGTGCTATAGAGTATAGAGTGCATGCAGAGTAGGGGAAGGAGAAGAAACGAGGAGGAGCGGATAGGTTGAAACCACCAGCGTACTGAAGTAGGACGCTGACTCCCACAAGGCAATGTATCGACAGGTCTATATATAAGGTCAGGTGGGGTAAGTGGGCCCAAGGGGGAAGAGAAACACCCAGCCATAACTACGAAACTACGGAATTTATCGGTTTTTGTGCTCAGTCGATAGAACAGCATTGACGAAATGGTTCCAGTAATATAACACTGATGTCAGTGCGATAATTCTACGAAGTTTTATTCAGAAAATAAATTTGACATTCGTCAAAACACAAAACACGAGTAAGACGTTAGTGCACTTTAGGTTAAGTTTATACAAATATTTAAGTGTTTTTGAAAGTTTCATGCCGTAAGTACCTTAAATAACGTATAGACTTATTGTTCTAATTGTTATTTTTGTCTAAAACGTTCAGTAAATGTGATTTAAGACGTGATAAAGATGCTAGCCTCTGAAAGTATCAAGAAGGGGAAGTGAAACACTGATGACCGGGGTAAGAGAAACATATGTCCCACTTCCCCCATCTCAGGGATTACCAACATTCTTAGAGTAATAATGTTATTTAAAGAAAACGACTATTTGGTATTAGCTTACGTACTTGTTTTTGCGATCAATTGGTTAATACTTAAGACATTATAAAACTATTGTTATTGAAAATTTTCTGTACCGATTTTGTTGAAACTCATCACAGAGGATATTTATTTTGTTTTGTTTGTGTTTTAATAGTCTTTCTTCCAGGTCATGTGAAACATGCCTCGGAATTACACCCGGATAAGTAATAAACTATCTATGTACACAGAAAACTAAAAAGCAAAATTGGAGCCTAGAGTCTGATGGTTTTACTACCAGCATTTCTGATAATATGAGCGAATACACTGATTCAAGTATTTTTGAAGTGGAGTCTAATGGTCAGGGTGATGAAGAACACATTGAATCAAAACAAAACTATAAAAGTTTGATTATTTTGGGAGAGTCGCCTCAAATCTACCTACTTTATTAGATTTTACACCAAATTTAACAGGAACCTCAGTAGCGTTTCCTTCTTGTTTATGTGTGAAAACGAATTTAATAAAAATGAATACTAAAATTACAAAATAAAACTCATTCGATATTTGTTTGGGTTTTTTACCCCTGCCAGCCGTACCTATGTTTCACTTACCCCGATTTTAGTTTTTTCCATCTATTTTAGAAATTACACCTTATAACCACTGACTTAGTCTCGTATTAGATTGAAGCAATTTCATATGACATTTTAGGTATTGAAATAATTCTATAGACTTGATATTGTAGATATGCTGACGAAAGTTGCACTTACCCCTTTTCCGGGGAAAGTGAAACAAAACGATAGTCTGTTTTTGTTTAATAATTGTGTCGTAATTCGCATGACGAGAGGCTTGAAACTAATGTCATTAGAAAGCCAATTTAAATAGGAGTATTTTGCATTTATTGCTTTTCAAAATGACAACTATTTTACTGACTTAGAGCTAATTTTGTAAAAAAAACAGTAATGTATGTTTCATTTAGTACCCCACCTGACCTTACCAAACTTTGTAAAAAACTTCGATAGCGCGATGCAGACCGTCATACATTTACACAGGCAACCAGCAGAAGAGGAAACATTTGAGTGTTTGCATTGAGTAAGCTCCGAAACTACTGAATCGATTTGAAAAATGTTTCACTGTTGGGAAGTTACACTACCCCTGATTAACAGCTATATTATATTTTCAAAAAAATTGTATTGCGGCCATGAGAAGCTGACGCTGGTTTATCGGGAGATGGCGCTTTTATGGCTATTTCAGGAAAAAGAATTTTCACGTCGAAGATTGTAACCCAATTTGAACTTTATGTTATTTTGCGGGCACGTACCAATAAAATGATCATAAATCACCCATATTGTGAATTAAAAGATCTATACTTTCATCATATTGGTTCCCTAACTGTTTGCCGGCTCTAGTCACGTGACCAGAACGTATTTATACACGCACACATGCATACCTACAGAGTCTTTGAACTTCTCGGACACTCGGAGCAATTAACAAGCCTGGAGAAGTAACAATGAATTGAACGAGTAAAGCGGTTGCTTGACCTTTCTAACTAAACGCGAAACGCCATATGCCAAAACGAGACAGACATATGTCAACTCGTCTGTTGAAAATAAAGCGTAGCCACTAGCCATTTCATTTTAATTTGAACACCAGTCTGGTGATCATCGCATGGCGATTTAAAATATTGTTTTCAAAGTTAAAAAAGTGAATTCCAAGTAAGTAATATTGTTTGTTTCCAAAAAGATTTTTAGTTATAGTGTACATGGCTTGCGTTGCATACGGCTGTAAAAGCCGTAGTAATGTACAATCCGAGGAAGACGGTAATTTGTCATTTCACAGGTTAGTGTTTTCAGCAACTTTTGGCATAAGTGTTATAAATTTCTGAATATAAGATATATTTTGTGACACTTCTGTTTATTCTACACGTAACTAAATAAATAAAATCATGTTTAGCCCATTTTTGAGGAAAATATGCCAATAATTATTAGAAAATGTAGTGTTGTGCAGTCATAATTTCGGTATCGATACATCGTCGAACATCGTAGTATGTAGGTACTTCCATGACAATGACTCCTTCAAATCAAATAATCAAAACAAGTTTTTTATTGATTTTGTTATTTATTTGTAGGTTTCCGGTGGATGACAATTTAAAAAATGTTTGGGTGCAGGCTGTCCATAGGAAAATAGAAGCCTTCAAATCATTCGCGGCTTTGCTCAAAGCATTTCGAATCGATTTGCTATTTAAATGGGAAGAAAAAGAAAAGTGCTTTGCAGATATGCTGTCCCGACCATATTCAATACTTATCCAACTTGTTTACAAAAGGTACTATGTCAACTAATATATCCACAATAACATTTATGAATAATTCTTGTTAAAGCCACCAATCACTTTTCTGTCTAAGTTCTATTTTCTGTGTATATAATAACAATAATTTCGGCTAAAATACTAATATATGTCATAAAAATAACTTAATCTTAGGTCTTACTTAAATGTTTACACACAAAATTACTTACTTTTTTGTATACCTATTATCTGTTTTCGAATTACAGGAAGCAGTTAAACTAGCCAGAAATACAATCATCGACTCGCAGAGAAAACTACGACGTATCTCAAATCTTCCTAGTTTAGATCAACCTTCAATATCAAAAGCTTCATATACTCCATCCGTTACTTCTGCATCACTTTCTCAGCCGCGCATTGATGACAGCCCTCGAAAACAAAAACTTAAGAAGATTATAGTGAAAGAATTGAAAATATCTTCACAACGTCTTAATAAGTTATAAGCTTTGCGGCAAAGGTGCAGAAGATTAAAACGCAAAGTATTGATCAATGGAATGTGGACAATCACAGAAATTTATTGATAAAAGCTATAGCCGAGCAATAGTTAATTCTTAGAATTCAATAAATGACTAAACAACTGATCCAACCCGAAGAGCGAGGTCGTAACTTTTTAAATAAAACTATTCTGTTTAAAGGACAATAAGCAATTGTTTATATGTTTGTTTACATTGTTGAAGTGATTGTTAAACAGTAAGAACATAAAAATTGGTAACTGATTTGCTTAAAAATAAAAAAATTGTATAATAAATTAAAATGTATCTATTGTTTTATTTAAAACTTTACTACGTAAAATTCAAAAGAACCTCAAACTCAAAAGGATCATGAATGAATAAATGCATAAATGGTTGTTAAAAAAAGATTATCATTTAATACTTGATAAATTCTATTGTTGCCCATGAAAGTAAAAAGTGCTTACTAAGAAATAAATCATTCGTACTAAATAAACCAGCTTCAGATAGAGAATGCGCATATCTCGCACCTTAATTTCTATATGATAAAATGTAATCCTCTCTTTGGTATTTTTTGATAACCCCTAGAAATGTTATCATCAAGTTAAAATTTTAAAAAATATCAAAACCTGTACTTAAGAAATAATTTGTATGCCAAAACAACGTTTGCCGGGTCAGCTAGTCGATAATATACGATAAAGTGACAACAACACTATCTGACTAGAACGAAAACTGGCTACATGTGGACTTGAAGGCCAAGTCGATAACCGTGTTGTCTCTTTCTAATGCACTAGTATGGGTATTGAATAAAAGAGTACCGCTACATAAAAAACGTTCAATTCATTGTTACTTCTCCAGGTTGAACATGATTCTCATTTTGAACGATTTTACAAAAGTCTGGATGGCGTATTTGGAAACATATCAGGTGTCAATACTCAATAGATTACACTGAGTTCGAATCTTCTCACTTTTTTTGTTTTACATTTTGCAAATTGTTAGAATTATTAGATTTGAGTAGGTATAAATAAAATAGAGCTGTGTAATTTAAGATTTACGAGTATAAATTTGTTATTCCAATAACAGTAGGGAAATAAAAACAGTTAATCATTAGTACAATTAATGTATTTATGTATAAATGAGTACAACAGGATATAAACATTTTATTATATTCACATTATGTAGTGACGGGCAGATAAACTTTCGGCAGTTTTAATTCCATTCCAATGTAGGTACGTAGCGACTAAATTGAAACGCATGACAAGCAAAGAATAATTATTTATTTTACTTATTTTAACTATTTACTGTAAAAAAAAAATTGGTTGTCTGTAAAGTCGGTTTACTGACGATAGTTGAACGTGACGACGTCTTCTTTGTCGCTTGTTCCGCGCTCGCGAGGTAACGCCGGTAACGCCGCATGAGCGAAGTAACGCCGGATGAGTCATGTTTTTTCGTGCGTGCAACCGGCTCTATCGAATTATAAGACGTTGTCACGTCAAAAAATTGGTTGCCTGTAAAGTCGGTTTACTGACGATAGTTGAACGTGACAACGACTTTTTTGTCGCTCGTTCCGCGCTCGCGAGGTAACGCCGCATGAGCGAGGTAACGCCGGTAACGCCGGATGAGTCATGTTTTTTCGTGCGTGCAACCGGCTCTATCGATTTATAAGACGTTGTCACGTCAAAAATTGGTTGCCTGTAAAGTCGGTTTACTGACGATAGTTGAACGTGACAACGTTTTCTTTGTCGCTCGTTCCGCGCTCGCGAGGTAACGCCGGTAACGCCGCATGAGCGAGGTAACGCCGATAACGCCGGATGAGTCATGTTTTTTCGTGCGTGCAACCGGCTCTATCGTTTTGACGTGACAACGTCTTATAAATCGATGGAGCCGGTTGCACGCACGAAAAAACATGACTCATCCGGCGTTACCTCGCTCATGCGGCGTTACCGGCGTTACCTCGCGAGCGCGGAACGAGCGACAATGAAGACGTTGTCACGTTCAACTATCGTCAGTAAACCGACTTCACAGGCAACCAATTTTTATAAGACGTTGTCACGTCAAGAATTGGTTGCCTGTAAAGTAGGTTTACTGACGATAGTTGAACGTGACAACGTTTCCTTTGTCGCTCGTTCCGCGCTCGCGAGGTAACGCCGGTAACGCCGCATGAGCGAGGTAACGCCGGTAACGCCGGATGAGTCATGTTTTTTCGTGCGTGCAACCGGCTCTATCGATTTAAGTATAAACGTTGTCACGTCAAAAAGTAATTTACTTACATTTTTTGACGTGACAACGTCTGACGTACCGGACAATGGCGAAAGGTTGAGCTAAAGAGATTGAGCATTTATTTGTGTGTGGGCCAGCTGCGAGTAACAAAAATGAAAAAAATGTTACTTAGTTGGATTTATTTCACCAACGGACGACATCACGATTTTAGAAATAGAGCGAGATGAAGTTTTCATTCATTATTATTATACCAAAATTAGTGAGATTTTATAAAAATTGTGTTTTGCCTGAAATTTTGCTTAGAAGAGTCCGCAATAATCAAAGTTGTTTAGATATTTCACTGTGGTAATGAATAAATATTTTTGAAAAATGTCTCAATTTTTAATAATCCTGTAATCATATATATATAAAAATATGTAATGCTATCGCATTGTGTGCATGTCTGTTGGTTTGTAGGTAATTCAATCATGTCGCAACACAACTGCAAATCTTTTGCATAGGTGTGGTTGAGACCCCTGTGATGGGTATTCTTTATCTCATCTCTACGGACAGCTCTCAGCTGGACAAATACAGGCTATTTAGGTACAAAAATATTATATTACATATAGTAGCTGTACCCTGCGCGCGTTTCTACGCCACTAACTAAAATATTGGAATGATAGTGGTGTGTGAAGCCCGCCAACCCGTACTAACTCTGAAACCTTCGTGGGCTGATGCACAACACTTTTGCTGAAGATCACCATGATCAAATGCATAGTTTACGATTCTATAAAGGACATACATACAGACTGACAAAAATACATTTTTATATAATATATAATATTATAATATATAATAATCATTTTAAACAAAAAAAATAAAAAAAGGATTTCATGTCAGTGAATAGAACCCAATAGAACCTAGTATATGTATTCATTGTACCTAGTGTTTGAACCAAAAGGCCAGTGAGTATTTGTCAATAATAACGAAATTAGTAAACAGCTTCGTAACCAACGAACCTTTGAATGTGTGTGTGAAAAATTCTGCTGCTACCACCTCGTAATTGTCGGTACAAATGAAAGTATTTTGACAATTAAAATACATCTAAACTGTAGTTGGATACTTTATAAATATAGTGCTATAACCGGGAACCACATTATTATAAAAAAATATGCACATTTTCATTCATAAAAAAATAAAATAGTCTAATTACAAAATCAACGCCATCTATTGGCGCTGATGTGCCTAGCTGACCGAATCGTACCACGTGGAGACCGTAGTCCATAAAATGTAAAGTTTGGATTTGATTCAGCTTGATACGGGATTCCATACATCCATTATCATTATTTTTTTTTTATTCTATAAATGCAGTTTAAACTTTTTTTTAAATTGAAATTAAGTCTTCTTTCGGTGTAATTTTCTATCCACAATATAAATAAATATATATTTTTAACCTACCCCTTCATGTGGCATCGCCGTGGGATGCCCCGTGTACATACACTTTTAAGTCGCTTCTACACAATGGCTTGTGATGGGCGGGACATGCTTTGCAACGCACAACTGTAGGCCACGATCACTTGGTGTTCACACAATGGCGCATGGCTCATTACTGCCCGGTGAGGCACTTGCCATGGACTTGGAAGTAGTGATGGCAGCGGCTAATTACTTATTTACTACTTATAAGTATTAAATAAATGTGTACCGCCACAGAATTATAAAAAAAGTCTCTTCATTGCTCCACGATATTGACATTTTCGGCGATCACTAATTGAAGTATGTACATATAGGTATAATGGAAGTGGTCGCAACAAAAGAATGCACTGTTCAGCGGTCGGTGGCGAACTGAGCAATGGGCCATTGTGTGAACACCACAGACCACGCAACGCCACGATTCCTTTGAAGTGTGCGCCAAAAACCGACAACTTCCCGATCGCGCGCCATCGTTGACCATTGTCCGCCATTGCATACCATTTCTTCCTGTACACAATGAGTCATTGTCAATGACGATGGTCGCAGTAGGCCAGCATACGCCATAGTGTAGAGGCTACTTTATATATACAGCGTCTGAGCGTCGCTATGTCGGAGGGGGACTCACGCCGGCACGGCAGCTTCCTTATTTACCCCCCTGTAACTACTCAGTACTTGCGAGAATATTCCACGTGTATCCGGAGTCTCGAAGGAAATTGCCAGAAATCAATTGTGTGAAGGTCACCGACCAAGTTGTTTACGAGTTACGAGCGCCGGCTTGTCGCAGGGAGTGACGGGCGATTATATGAACCTTAAATTCCGCTTTTCATGAAATTCATCCGTAACAATATTTAAAAGTATAATTTAAGTGATATAACAATATTTATACGGGCCGATTTTTCAATCGTCAGAGAGACTATCTGAGGAATAAATTTGAAACATAAGTATGCCATACAAAATCTGTCAAAACTTAATATTTATTCCTTATATTAATTATTACCTAACGTTTATCTGGCGATTGAAAAATCGGCCTAAGTTGGCCTAAGTATAATAAGTGATATTCATCCATAACAATGTTAGGTATAATATCAGATAAAATAAACCTTCAGTAAGAGCGGATTATTGAGAAATAGTCAAGTCAACCAATGGTCAAATATGGAACAAATATTTATCATTGGTGGATAATAATTGTTTTTAATTTCAACCATTGGTTGGCCTCAAAAAACCGGCCCCAAGAAACAAAAATCAGAGTCTGCAGACAAAGTGAGACGCATGATATTGCGTTAGTTTATTAAGTAGTTAGTTAGTTTATTTTAATCCCATACATTGACATCGCTAATAGAATGTCAGTACGCAATGGAGGGTTCATCAAGAGCGTAGATCAAAATGATGTTCAACCATAAACGTCATACTTAGATGTTGTAAGTGCTAATATAAGAAAGAATCGCAGTGTTGGTATCGTCATTTCTAGGGGGCTATATTTTATCTACATCTATAGAAATGGATAACTAAAGCAAATATACAAAAATATTTATCATCATCAACGGCGCTACAGCCCGGCGTGGGCTCGGGCCTCCTCCAAGATTCCTCCATCTGTCTCTGTCCATTGCGTTCGTTTCCCAATTTTTTTATTATCTATCCAATAGTCTTTGCATCCACTACCAGAACATTACGTAGGTATGTATACGATGTAATCTAGCCTCGAAGTAAGCGACTGATATAATTGTGTTATGGATAGGGTCTTACCTGCTACAGAATTTGATAGTTGAATGGTTACTATATAAGTAATACCAACTAGAGAGCATGTGTAATGGAATGTATTTATCAAAAATCATATTTTACATTTTGTCGACGCATCGCATATTATCCGCAATATGAATATTTCCAAGTGCCTTCAACGATGCTACGCCTAAAAATAATATTTTCCTGAGCATATCTAATCCTGCACAATACAATATCCCTACCTATCCTAGGTAATATTCGAATCAAACCACAATATTACTCCGCGGTTCTTTATCCAATAAATAATTCTGATTTTCTAGATTGATTTTCAAGCAAGGCTTTGGCTTTATAAAACCTACTGGATGGAGTTTTCTGTTAACGATTCTCACCAAATATACTTTCACCCCCTTTTAATCAATAAATACCCATGATTATTTTTAAAATATCTTAAATCTTTTTTAACGAGTGAAGTCTTTATTTGACTTGGATGGATTTGCCGATTTATTACTTAAGACGGAGGTCTAAATTAAATAAAAAACAGTTGGGTGTGTTCTTAGATGTAATTGGGGAGCGTGTGAAGTGTCGTTGAAAAGTGCTCTTTGAGTATAACATAGCTCAAAACATTTTTTTAAACAAAAATATTTATTTTCTTTTTATGAAAAGGTTGTGGGATGTCATTATTTTCATATCTAAGCCGCATTGGAATTTGGCAAAAGGTAGACGGAGTGAATTTCCCGAACCATTGCGATATTTATTATTTAAAGAGAAATCGTTTTACTATCGAAAATAATTTCATAACATACGAATACTTGATGCTGAAATATCAAATAAAGTGCACTTCGGAAGTTAATTGGCAGTAAAACTGAAAACGTTTATTATCAACTTCTCCAATGAATCGGAAACAAAATAATTACTTGCTTTTGATATTGTATTGAAGGTTCAAAATGTTTTTATGTAATACAGAGGTTCCCAAACTTCTTTTTCTCGGACCACTTTCAAAATTTTGCTAGTTTCGGTGGACCCCCTGCAGCTACATTTCTACCATATTCCCAAAACTCGACAAAAAAATGTGAAGATTAAATCTAAATTATATGAAAATTTGCGTTGCGGCTGAGTTCCAACCATGAATTAATAGTTTTAGAAAAAAAAGTGAGAATTGATCAGTTACTTAATTATTAAGTCATTGTGTTGTGAGTGGATGTCAAAAGTAAAGTTGGCCAGTCAAAAAAGTGATTCTTACTATAGTACGATTCACGAAAGATGACCACACATGGCGGGCCTATTTTAGGTCTCTTTGGAGTTATCTGACTAATATTATGGTCTTATTTATTTTAACTAATATATATGGTCTTATTTAACTAATATATAGTAATTATTTTGGCTTAAGTCTTTTCTTCATGAGTGTACATGAAGAAAAGACCCGCCATTTGTGGTCATCTTTCGTGAATCGTACTATAACTTTACTTGACATTGACTCGCAGCACAAGGAACCAATAAATTCTCCTTTATTAGGGTTCCGTAGCCGAATGGCAAAAAACGGAACCCTTATAAATTCGTCATGTCTGTGTGTCCGTCTGTCCGTCTGTCCGTATGTCCGTCTGTCCGTCCGTATGTCACAGCCACTTTTTTCCGAAGCTATAAGAGCTATACTGTTGAAACTTGGTAAGTAGATGGTGAACCGCATTAAGGTTTTCACATAAAATTTAAAAAAAAGTAATAAATTTTGCCCCATACTTAGAACTGAAACTCAAAATTTTTTTTTCATTAAACCCATATGTGTGGGGTATCTATGGATAGGTCTTCAAAAATGGTACTAAGGTTTCTAATATCATTTCTTTCTAAAATGAATAGCTTGCGCGAGAGACACTTCCAAAGTGGTAAAATGTGTGTCCCCCCCCCCCCCCCCTGTAACTTCTATAATAAGAGTATGATAAAACTAAAAAAAATATATGATGTATATTACCATGCAAACTTCCACCGAAAATTGGTTTCAACGAGATCTAATAAGTAGTTTTTTTGATATTTACAATAAACCTCTAAAAACAAAGTTAGTTTTGCGGTTCGATAAAGTAAAAAGTGAAAAAGTGGTTTTTATGGTTTTATTTCTCCGGTTGTAGTACGGAACCCTCAGTGCGCGAGTCCGACTCGCACTTGACAGGTTATTTCATTTAGAAAAGTCCCTATTCGGAGTGGTACAATAAAAAGAAGATTTTTTGTGTTTTTTTTATCAAATATGTAATAAAGCCCTTTTATTCCGAATTTGCTACAAGTTTGACAATGCATATTTTACCTTCTTATTTATTATACTATGTCTCGCAATTCGGCGTGCCTTCTGGCATGGTCCTCCAGCTCACTCCGCTGAGCTATGTCTTCTACTTCTACTAATATGTAATTACTACACTATTAATTTTATTATTAATAAATTAAAATTTTACTTAATGTAATTAAAATTAAATATTAGTAACATTTTAATGGGAGGGATGTACATGATGTTTTGCCAGCAAATTATTAATTTTAATTTTGTTAAAAATAAACGCAAATTTTTGTAACCACGCTAAAACTTGACAAGATATGACGAAGGAAACCCTATTACCTAAAAGCTTTCTCGCAACTTCCCACAGTCCGGGATATTTTTCGGGTATTTCTGCGTGCAGCCAAAATGTTTCATAGGCGCTGTGTACAGTCAAATGTGGCTAAGTTGCGTTCATATAGCATGGTTTTATGTAAAATCTACACGTCTTATCACTGGTAAAAAAATATGTGGATAAAATTGAAGGGATTTCTGACATGATGGCTAATACCGAAACACGATTTCGCAAACTTCACTCGATAGAAAAAAATTGCAAAGTTGCCTCTGCAAATACCTGCATTTTTCTCAGAAATGGTTTTTTGTGAAATTAAATTTGGTTGTTTGTGTTATTGTGACAGAGAAGATGGCTATTTTAGATTTTTTTTATTACGTCTGCATAAATTCGGTTACCATTTCCACTAGGTTATGTTTCCCCCAGAAATGACTTCCGTGAAACGTCCGTGTCTCTCGTATTGAATAAGACAGTGACCGCCGAGTCGCGTTGTTTTTTTTTTTTTTTTTCGGATTGTGTATGCTGCGTGGCCATAGCGACCGTAACAGCGTCACCGGTTGGGTTGGGCGGGCATAGAAGCACCGCCGGGGTGTGAGAAGAGCCCTAGGGCTCGAAGAGCCCTAGGGATCGCTCGAGAAGATCGGGGGGCAACGTCCACCTAAGGGCGCCTCCTGTGAGGCTCGGACCTAGGCTTAGGTCGACGTTGTGAGTTGTGACGCTAGGGAGGGTAATGGTTGGACTAGACTAGTCCGCACGCCCCCGAGACCGTGGATGAGATCCACGTCCGGGTGACGAATGAAGTCGGAGCCTTCGTCTTCGCCGGCGAAGACGCTGTACGAGATGTGTGGGTGTGTGATGCCCTAGTCCCTAGTTAGCGAGGTTGTTGTCTGTCGTGATCTGGTCGTCTGGGTCGTAAAGGACATGTTTCGGGCGTCTCTTTAAGGGGACGGCATTAAGGTCGGGGACGTATGATGACGCCTGAACTATAAGGGGGTTCGGGTGTTTAGCGGCTCTCTCAAAGTAGGTTTTCGAGAGCTGCTTAAAGTAACTGCGTATCGTCGGTAGGTTTAAGTCTTTATGTAAGTCGGAGTTGCGCATGAACCACGGGGCGCCCGTGGCGATGCGCATGAACTTGTTTTGCACTACCTGCAAACTGTGTAGGGAGTTGGGTGGGACGTGTGCGAATGTGACGCACGCGTAGGACATTATAGGGCGAATACATGTCTTGTATAGCGTCACTTTATGTCGGAGGGACATTTTGCTCTTGGAGCAGATCATACAATAGAGACGACCCAGCACATACATTGCCCTGTTGCGGACTTTACGTATGTGTGTGGAGAAGGACATTCGACTATCAAAGGTTACTCCTAGATATGTGGCTTTGTTTTGCCAAGGAATGGGGCGACCGTAGAGCGTGATATCCGCTTTGGGTCGTTTGGATCGGGGGCCTCTGATCTTCCCGTCAAAGTGCACTGCTGCGCTCTTCTCCGGGTTGACCTCTATCCTCCAACGGCGGAACCAATCGCCTAGGCTATTGACCGCCGTTTGGAGGTTTTTCTTTAAAGAAACGAATTGAGTGTGGGTAGAATAGAGGGCGGTGTCGTCCGCGAATTGTGCTATTGACACTTTCGGGTGCTTGGGTATGTCACTTGTGAATAGTGCATACAGTATGGGAGATAGTACCGAGCCCTGGGGGACTCCGGCACGGATCTGTCTAGGGTCGCGTTGTTAGGTGGACCTGTACACGTATACGCTGTCGCTGTCGCTACCTCCGAAGGCGCTGTGAATAGTGGACCTTGGCTTTAGGTATTTGAGGGGGTGAAGTAGCGGGAGTTGCGGGGTACTAGCCCCACCCACCGCAGAGCGCGCGCGAGCGGTCCATATCCAAATGAACCGCGCGGCGCGGGTTTATTCCGCCATAATGGCGGGAAACGACACAGTCCATTAACAATACGATACGGTAGCTTATTTTCGTCCGTAGAGTAGTATGTTGTTAGGCTCAGATTGATCGACGATAGGTTGCAGTGGGATCCTCCCAGTTCGATTCTTACTAATTTATTGTAGTTTTTTTTTTGTTTACAAAAGTTTTGCATATTTATGAGGTATTAGGTATGAGATACTATTAGATAAACATGTTATAATAAAAGTAGCTTTTGCCCGCCCGCGGCATCATCCGCGTGAATTATTTGAAAAATCCTTTCTTAGCGGATGCCTAGACATCACCAGTCAATGATTCAGTCAGACAGTCACTTTTGCCTTTTATAGTTCGGTACTGTATTTTTAAGCTAATACCTACCTAATTTTTAAGGTTCCGTACGGACAGGGTAACTGCTAATGCCAATGGCGTAATAGGGTTGTTCCTACAAAGCACCCGCTTTCGTCCGCCCGTGCGTACGTCTATCTGCCTGTCAGTGGGCCATAGGCCATAATTATATAGCCAGTGACAAGTCGGGATGGCAATCGGGGTGTGATTGAAAAAGTGAAAAACAATGTGAGCTTGATATTTTATCGATAAACGCGGTCGATACAGACGGAGCATGCTTGAGGACGTAGATACTAATGTAATAGAACGCTTCAACAGTGTACAGTACGCGCGGCGAAAGTTTGGCTTTGACCGTTATTGCGCAGAAATCAGAAATTGGGTATCAACCAATCAGAATTTGGGTACCCATGCGCAGTAATCCCCTCCACCCGAAGGTCAAAGCCAAACTCTCGCCGCGCGTACTGTAATTGCGAATATTACACTGTTGACCATTAACACTCAATCTCTCGCTCGCTCTCGCGCTCTGCGGTGGGTAGTACCCCGCAACTCCCGCTACTTCACCCCCTCAAATACCTAAAGGTCCACTATTCACAGCGCCTTAAATTTCACCTTCAGCTCTTCATTAGAGCTTAGCTCGAGTAGCTCCTCTTGTAATATGACATTCTCAATTTCCGTTTCATCGAATGGATTTATGACACATGGTGGTATTTCCATTGTAAGAATATCTTCAAATCTGATGATCTGATGCAGGGCAATTAAATGTTGAACGTATGTTTGAATATCCTCATCAAGGCATTCTACCTGTGACAAGTTTGAAACATTCTAGTTCTTCACTATCGAAAGCAGGTAAATTTTCGTGGACCCCCGCTTACGAATGGGCATTTACACCTTTTTTTGAAAACTGTTTTAAATTAATCCTGTGATCGTAATAAACCAATAGAATTTTTATTTCAATTTTTCAAAACCAATAAAAGCCTTAAAAACGATTTTATAATTACGATTTTTAATTTTCGCGCGGAAACGGCTCGTGACGTCACTCCGTTAGTAACCATAGACTAGAGCTAGACAATCAACAGTAGTATAACCACAGATTAATGATACTGTATCTTGAGTAAAACCAAAGAGTAAAACAAATGTCAAACGTCGGATGGTCATGTTCAGAATCCAGTAATAAAATCTTTAAAGTGGACTGAAAAGAAAAAAATTAGATTTGTAGCAGACTAATGTTAATATTTTAATGAATTTTCTTATAATTAACGTAAAAACATTTCCACCAACTCGCTAGCAATATGTGTAATATTGCTAGCGAGTTGGTTCAGTCAGATGTAAGGTCAGATGACTAAGTATTAAAATTTAAAACTTACACTTCTGAACGAACACATAATCTATTTTATCTTTAGCGCAATCATAGATCGAACACAGACTTCTAACAGTACAAGAAACACTTGTTGATTAAAAGCTCCAAGTTTCGTGATCTGTGGCTCCAATACATTGGAAACAGGAAAAAAATAAAAATATTACAACTGTTAGAGCCCTGCAAAAGACGAAGTATAAAATGAGTTCTAAAGTTTATCATTGGTGTCTTGTGCCTGAATGCAAAAAAAAAAACAATACAAGTGTAAAAACGCCACAAATCTTAAACATGCATTTTTATATTTTTTCTTACATGATGTAAAATACCCTATTGTGGTCTGTGATGTACTCTGTGGCGATAATCTAGGTTGTGTAACATCCATAGAGTAATTTGTATATGTGTACCACAGACCACAAAACTAGATGTGTACTGTCACGGTACTGTCGGTGTGACGTCACGTTATGGTGGATGGCGTTTTTGGACAGATAAAAAAAGACGATTTTTAAAATGGAATTATAAAATTCACATTGCAATTTTATGAATAAATAGTGACGTTTCCCGTTTACTTTTTTCAAAATCTATCTTAAACATGCATTTTTATATTTTTTCTTACATGATGTAAAATACCCTATTGTGAACCCCCATTTTTTGGTCATGCCAACGTAGACCCCCATCGAGTCTCCCGTGGACCCCTGGGGGTCCACCTGGATCACTTTGGGAATTACCGATGTAATACATGCATGCAACGGCTCTTGTTTGCAAATTCTACTGTACATATTATATTATGTAAAAAACCGTGCGTAGCAAAATATAGTTTTTATGACATATCTAACTGTTTTTTGAATTTTTCACACACAGAAATAGGAAGTGTTTTCACATAAATTTTGAGGTTAAGTGAAAAAAGTGTAAATACAAAAGTTTTAGATCTTTTTATTACTTACAACTTTGTCATTTGACTTTTTCCATAGGACTTTTAGTTTTGCCGGAAATCAATATGTATCCTTGTAACCTATGTACCTACTCACTATGTATTTGAAATCATAGTTGGCCATATTTTTAGTTTTAAATTAAACTGTAATTTATATTTTACCAAAAAGAATGGTGTAGCGAGGGGCGAAAATGGGTGGCGGAATTGCGAATTTCAGAGCGAAAAAAACGGACTGTAGGTATATTATTGCGGGAAATTTGCTGGACAAGGTAGGCAAAGGAATGACATCGCTCACCTGGATGAGAAAGGCAGCGGCTGAGGTCCTGGTTGTTGCGATGGATTCACCAAACTGCACGTTGTCGTTTGAGGGTTAAGTTTCGAATTCACCAACTTAATGCGGCCATATAACTCGTCAAACGATATTAAACTATAATATTGCGGTAACGCATCGACATCTATCGATAGCAAACGTTCGTTGAATTTATCGACTATGATTTCGCTTCCCGGCAAGAAAAGTGTCACAACACATATTAGGTACAAAATGACATAATCACAGCATTAAATAGCGCGTATTTCATTTGTCCGGCTAAAAAAATGTCGTTATTATGTTGCGCATGGTTACCGCTAGATGGCACTAAGTACTCTTTTTCACGGAGCCGTTTCGCTCCGAACACCGGCGTGAACAGTGTCACATTTGTGTTAATACAGAGTAGACGTGTACTGTGTCGCCAGAAAAGTGTTTTAACGTGTGATGTGACTTTTTATCGGTAAGTTTTATGTTTAAATATAAGAATTGTTACTAAAAAGGCGGCACAATCTGTGTTATGACTGTATTGTTGACGAAAACGCATTGTAAATATTGCCAGATCATACAAAAAACAGACATAACCTGTAAAGGGTCTCTTTTTTTACTGTTTCTGATCTATAGTCGTGATTTAAGGGAATTTATAAAAACGCAACACATGTAATGTCGTTTTTGTTGTAAACTTTTGTAATAATCACGAGATATATGTTGTGTTCGGTCTTTTTTTCTGTATAAAATTGAACTCAATCTTAATGCCACGTTGCGTATTTTATTTATTTAATAGTACTAGTCTTTACTAATTGTTTATTTTTTTTAGGATCAATATGAATAATAATAGTCGGGCAGCATTGATACTAAAACTGGCTACCGAGAAACTTAACGAACAAAATATTTGTAATCAAAATGCTTTGAAAGACGATGATGTCTTAATGCAAGGTTAGTGTTTTATATTATAGTCAAATATAAATATATTATGTAATGTAACGCCTCGATGTTCTAGTGGTTTATGTACCGGACCATGATCATTGGGTCTTGGGTTCGATTCCCGGATCAAACGAAAAGTATTTCGAAATTTAAAAATTCGAAATGATTGGTGATCACTAATCACCAACCGGCATTTGCTAAGCGTAGTGATTTTCCCAGATCCTATCATTGTAGTGGTGACATGAATTCAACCATGGTCTTTGCCTTGCGGTGGGACAGGCTGATTACTTTACTTTCATGTATGTTTATCAACTGTTTGATTACCATAACAGTACGGAAGCAGACGGCCGCATGTCAGTTGTCCAGAGATACTTATTTATTTTGTTTTTTAGATCTCGACACATCTACTTCGAAAAAATGTGAAAATAAGCAGTACGAAAATGAAGATCAAAACATAATGCATACGCAATGTACAAGTCCAAGTATTATTGAGGATATAAGACAACCTTTTTGCACAGGTTTGTTAATATTGAACTGATATTTAAATTGTATTCTTACTTTAAGGTTTGATAAATCAAATTACTCTCATTGTTTTAGATGAAAATAAAACATCAGATAAAGAAAATGTTTATTTCGAAGACAGCGATGACAGTGTTAAAGACCCAAATTTTAGAATTGACTGTGGGTATAAGAGTTCTACCTCAGGCAGTAGCGTTAGTCGGCCGACTATAAGAAAACGTGTTAAGCGGAATTCACCAATATTGTCGGAAAAGAAGCATCAAACCCAACCTTGCGTAAATATTGGTGCACAAGAGAATTTGGCTGTGACTCCTTCTACTTCTAAGAATATTCCACAGCGCAAGCGGTCCATATCTTCTGATTCCTCTTCATCGACTTCCTCGTCGAATAGCAGTAGCAGCAGTAGCAGCAGCAACAGTAGCAGCAGTAGCAGTAGCAGCAGTATCAGCGGCAGCAATGCTGTTTCTAAGTCTAGGTCACCTGAAACTCGCTGTAGTTCTAATGATGCAGTACCATCCTCTCTGCCATGTAACCAAGAAAAAAACGTACCTAACAATAATGTTCCTGAGCAAGTTATGAGTCCAGTACGTAAATCTAGCAAAAAACGTAAATCTTGTGTGAACGAATGGTTATCAAATAAAGCAAAAATATTAAGAAACACCGGAAAATCTTACACTTCTCGTTCTAAGTCACAAAAAAAAATGTCCGAGAGATGCTTGAAACCCCCGTGTGGCGAAAAATGCAAATTAAAATGTACCCAAAAAATAAATAATGATAATAGATTTAAAATATTTGAAAACTATTGGCAATTAGGAGACTTGGCTGCTCAACGTAATTTTATTCATAAGAACATGAAAGCGATTATTCCTGCGTTTAGATTTACTGGTAAAACTCAACCACGAAAACTGAACCATAGCTTTTATTTCCAAATTAATGAAGAGCCTATTCGAGTATGCAAAACTTTTTTCAAGGCAACACTAGATATTAATGATCGTGTCATCAGAACCGTTATTGAAAAATCTAAAGACGGTTTTCTTGAACAAGACATGAGGGGCAAACACGGCAATCATAGCAAAGTTGCAGAATCTATTCGCCAGGGTGTCAGAGATCATATCAATTCAATACCAAGAATGGAATCTCACTACATAAGAAAAAACTCGTCAAGGGAATATATTGATGGGGGAAAGTCGCTCAGTGATCTTTATAGAGATTATAAAACCTTGTGTGACTCTAATAACGTGCCCTATGCAAATGAAACATTGTACTCAAGAATTTTCAATGGTGAATTTAATATAAGTTTCTTTAAGCCGAAAAAAGACCGATGTGAATTTTGTGTACGTTATGAAAACGCCCAAGGTGATACGAAGAAAGACTTAGAAGTCCAGTATTTAAAACACATTGAAGAGAAGGACCTTTCCCGAATTGAAAAAGACGCTGATAAAAAAAGCTCTGGTCCAAATAAAATGATTGCAATTTATGATTTGCAAGCAGTCTTGCAACTTCCACGAGGCAATACATCTATTTTTTATTATAAATCCAAACTCAATACCTTAAATTTTACTGTGTCTCTAATTGGTAATGATAAAACCGATTGTTTCTATTGGCATGAGGGAGAAGCAAACCGCGGAGCTGATGAAATCGGATCTTGCTTGTTCAAGTTTATTAAAAATAGTGTGCTAAATTACGATGGGCCAGGCTTAGAGCTAATATTCTACTCTGACAATTGTTGTGGTCAAAACAAAAACAGATTCATAATTTCGATTTATTTGTATGCGCTGTTAAAATTCCCTAGAATAAAGTCTATAACACATAAGTACCTGATTACTGGACACACACAAAATGAAGCTGACTCTGTTCATTCAACAATAGAAAAACAAATACAAAGAAGACTCAGGTCAGGTCCAATTTATGTACCCAGTCAATACGTTGAAGCTATTAAATGCGCTAAGAAGAAAGGCAATCCCTATACCGTGACAGAAATGTCATCTAGTGATTTTTATTCATTAAAGCGTCTGTCTGAGGATATTGGGTTAACTACAGCAAAGTCTTTTAAAATTTCTGAGGTGAAGATTTTCAAACTGTTGCAGGACGATCCTACGAAGCTGTTGTTTAAAACCTCTTATAAAGATCATCAGTTCTCCGAAACAGTTTTAACGCGAAAAAAAAATCTTAATTCAATATCCCTCAAACTCGCGTATCGATCTAAACCGAAACTCAAAGAAAATAAACTGAAGGATCTATTGGATTTATTACAAAATAATCATATTCCCCCCTTTTATGAGTCTTTTTATAAGTCTCTTAAGTGAGTAATTTAAGTTTTTTTTAGTTGATTGTAAGTTCACGTACAAAAGAATAATTTTTACCTATAAAGAAGTTTGTTTTGATTTTTTTTTCTTATTTTAAAAACATGTTAAAGAGAAGGTTTTATTTAGTTATTATTTCTTATTGTAGGTGCCTAAAATTTATAAATAAAGACAGATAACCAATAAAAGTAATGATGATGATTGCATTTAGACGTATGTTTAAGAAAAATAATTTCATGTTAGTTCTAAGATTCATTTTTATATTATTATCGGCCAACGAGTGAATTAAGACTGATTGTTAATTAGGCCAAAACTAGTAATTTAAAATTAAGAAGTTATATTTTGATGTTTTTATTTTATTTAAGTGTATGAGAAGTTTATAAAGAAAAAGTAACCAAATGGTTACTTTTTCTTTATTTTTAATTAATATCTTTGACTTATAATAATAAAAGTAATGGTGATTACATACTTTATAATGTGTATTATTTTTTAAACTACAGAAATTTTAATCGAAAAAAGAGTCATAATATTCATCAAATTAAAAGTTTCTTAAAAGTTAGTTAAAAAAAAATACAATTTTGCTATTAAATTTAAAGCCCTATAATAAATATATAAATAAGCTATTTACACACCAGATTTCAGCAATCTGACTATTATAGTTTTTAAATTATTGTCATCTAGATGAACAAAATTCTATTAAAGTTACATTTTCTCGAAACAGCTATTTTTGTATTCTGACACTTTTTTTGCCGGGAAGCGATTTGGAAGTCTGCCCTTAACGGCCTACAAGCCGTATTTAGGTGATTTTGAATGAAGTTTTATGCAAAAACTATAAAGACAATTACTTTCAAATTTACACGTCATGTATTTTGGGTCTTTAATCTAAAATCGCTTAGAAGCAGAAACACGATTGGATAAAATTTTCTCGATAGAAAGTTCTACCAAAAGTTGCTCCAAAATCTCAGTTTTTCTATGTTTTATCGGAAACTACAATGGATGTAATTGTAATTTTTGTTTTAATGTATCGGTAATAATAATATCCTAAAACGCTTAGAACAGATTTTTGATAACTGGCTTAGTTTTTGAGAAATTAGGTAAAACATCGTTTTTCTGCTATATTCTTCCGCGACGCTGCATGTCGCACTTACCAAATCTCCGTGAGAGTGAGAAAGACAAAAATAAATTCAATAAATCCCCTTAACGATTCGATAGTCGGAATTGCGCTCAAAAACTATCCATGGCATTTTCGTCCGTATGTATCGTTTTCGTAAGGTCGTAAATATTTTGAACCCTCTGAAAGATAACATTACGTTTCGCTTCTAACAGTTTTAATTCTTTATCATTAGGTAACGGGGACGTAGCGCGTCTTTTCGTCTCCATATTACCTAATAGACACTAATTAACAATTTAATTATTCGTAATAATGCGTATATATAATCCAAAAACCGGGCGGTATGCGGCGTGCTGTCTCGCCGCTGAGAGCGGGCGCGGGTTGTTTATAGCTATATGGGCTTGTTTACGCGTTGCTCAGTGAAGCGTATCTAATGTGCTCGCTCGAGCGGCCGTTTTTTTTGTATGCGGTTTAACTAACTATTATATTCGTTGTATTTATTATACCTATAGCGGATTCTACTATTTAAATAGGTCAAGCAATGCGGTATTACTATGTTTTTACTTAGACGCTGTTGATTACGTTTAAATAAATGAAATAAAATAAAACACATTTCTTGCGTTGGCGAGATAGAACAAAATAAAATACCTACACCTTTAAAAGATTTACCCTTTAATGTCATTAGTCAGCGAAAGTATTTTATTTCCATCTCTAATGGATAGCCCTAATTAAGTTTTTTTCCTGTTAACTTTTTAAAAGAAATAATGGCTTATTTACAAAGAGATTTTAAGTATAATATTTAAATCTGGGGACACGTGCAAGAGGGGTTAGTACCAGTAGCGTATTTTGAAATTCAGCGCCCCGGGCCAAAAAGGAAGGCCCTATAGAAGCGTACCTATACCTAATTGGACTTAATTACGAACCAAAACGTTTTTTTCCTTCAAAGCAAAACGAAGCAGCAAGTGCGGGACGGACTTGCACAAAAAGGGGTTTCCATCACGATTTTTTTATTAAATAATATTTTTTTAACAATATTACATTTTCATTGTTTTTTTATCATAGGGACCATAGTAATAAACGATTATTACCCACTCTATAAAAAATCTCAATAAAGGTATCTCAATAAAAAAAAAGTAAAACAACTGAGCGAGGTGCGCCGCCCCTCAGAGCCTGCGGGCCTGAGCCATGGCCCTCTTGCCCCTAGAGTAAATACGCCACTGGTTAGTACAGGTTTTTGTATGAATTCTGTATGATCTCTGGAATGATTCCGATAGTGAACTTATTAAACCTACAAAATGTTTATTTCACTTGTCTTGTCCTACCTACTTTTTAGATTGTAGATTTTGTTGCCATCTAAAATCTAATAAACCAGATTTTGTCATTGACTGACTCACTGATGACCATCAAAATTCCTAGGTATTTCCTGAAGTCCTAGAAACCTGTCCTTATTGCAAATTCTGATTTTACAACAGTCTGGAAACGCGCGAGCGGACGAATTAAGTACAAGAATGTCATGATCTGTGGCGTGGACCGCGGTCGGCTTACTACTTTTATCACTATTATAAACTAGGATAAAAATTAATGACGAGCACTGAAAAAACTAATTAACGGTGTAGAAGCCGTATTTAAGCGATTTTGAATGAAGTTTTATGCAAAAACTATAAAGACAGTTTATTACTTTCAAATTTACACGTCATGTATTTTGGGTCTTTAATCTAAAATCGCTAAGAAGCAGAAACCCGATTGGATACAATTTTCTCGATAGAAAGTTCTCCCAAAAGATGCTCCAAAATCTCAGTTTTTCGAGTTTTTATCGGACACTACATTGGATGTAATTGTAATTTTTGTTTTTAAGTGTCGGTAATAATAATATCCAAAAACGCTAAGAAACAGATTTTTGATAACCAGCTTAGTTTTTGAGTAATTAGGTAAAAGATCGTTTTTCTGTTATATTCTTCCGCGACGCTGCATGTCGTACCTACCAAATCTCCGTGAGAGTGAGAAAGACAAAAATAAATTCAATAAATCCCCTTAGGTAAATCGAACAAATATTAAAAAGTTAAAAGCATTTAAAGATTTCTGATTAGACAGACATAGTGATATTAAATTCTGACGTCACACCTCACGAATGCCATAATAGCTTCATGCGGCTTCATGTACAAATTTTCGTTTTGCGAGAAAGGGATAGAAGATCCTCCCACTCCAAAATTAAAGTGCCTGTAACTTTGTAAATCGTTGTTGGATTTTAATTTTTTTTTCAGCGTAAGTATTTTTATCCTAGTTTATAATAAAGTAATAATATTTAACAAATTTAAAAGTAAAGTCCTTTTCATGAAAGTAGTCCCCCAGACGCAGCGCTGTACTCGCGTGACATTGGCATTTTTTGGCAACTTTTGGCATTGTAAACAATCTTTAAAATGCACTAAGCTAGTTAAAAACTCACAAAAATCTACCAAAACAACAAACGAACTTGATAACATCGACGAACGACAATATGACCGACCTGTAAAATTTAGTTCCAAAAATCACCGCGGGACTTCTTTCATGAAAAGGACTTTAGAAAAATACCCCAATCAGCACTGACCAGTGATACGCTGCACTATAGACGTCATGGCCGGCAGGGTTGGCGCGTATATCGTCAGGTGCGGCGACATCGGCCGCTTCAGAGCCATGTTCTTAGCGTCGTGGCAACTATGCACGGGGGGCTGGTAACTCTTGTATGTCACTGAGTGCTTCGCTGTGCCACCACCGCATGTGTTTCTATGGTTGACGTTCGGTTTATTGACAAATTGCGATAGCGGTGTGAGGAAACGAGATCTGCAACGAAATTATGATATTAATCAAAAATAAGTTACATAGGTATGCCTGATAATTTTTTAACCCTGTTTTTCGTCGGGGTATCCGGAAGAACCGAGTTTTAACGACGTAGAAGCCGTATTTAAGCGATTTTGACTGAAGTTTTATTTAAAAACTATAAAGACAATTACTTTAAAATTTAAACGTCATGTAGGTACCTATTTTCAGTCTTTAATCTAAAATTGCTTAGAAGTAGAAACACGATTGGATAAAATTTTCTCGATAGAAAGTCCTACCAAAAGTTGCTTCAAAATCTCAACATATCGACTATTTGTCGATATGTTGAGATTTTGCCGACTGAGCGAACTTTCGAACAGGGTCACAAGATAACGACGTTAGTTTCGATTTTGACCACGCGCCAAGATAGCCTTGTCGCACTGTACATTAAAGCCTATGACCATAGATTAACGACAAAATATGAGTAATATCCGTGGTAATATGAATTGGTTTAATCTTACAGTAAAGATTTTTTAAAGTCTTAAAATTACATCGACGAGTCACTTAAGTCTCAACGTGATTACCATTTGCCAACTCGCTATTCCTTGGATGCTGACGCCTGACCGTTGATTGAGTTTGACTTCTCATTGGCTTTCTATACGCAAACGTTTAGTTTCTAGTAGCGACCCCGTCATGCAGTACTTCCCCTATAATATTAGCCTAAGGTTTTGCCTAGTTTTGTCTATTACCTACGTAGAGTTACAATTTATTTATATAACTCCAATAGTGAAATTAATATCTGATTCAAATGTTCCCTTGTCAGTACCTACATTTAATAAACATTGCGGTAGGTAGGTACTTATTTTCCGCAAACAACGTTGGGATACGTCTGTTAGATAAACGGGCTAAACGGTTATTTTAGCGATTTTTAGTGACCTGCAGTTTTAAAGCTAGAAAGCCATTTATGTACTTTCTTAATTGTTATGTATTTTGACCCTTCATCCAAATTTGCACGGAAGCAGTATCACGAATGGTAGCAAGTTTCTTGACAAGAAGTTTTCCCAAAAGTTGTTACGAAATCTTTATTTTCTTTTTTAAATTTTATCAGAAACTATACAATGGATGTACTTGGAGTTATAAATTTCAAAAACGCACAGATAAAAAATATTGGTAAATGGCTTAGTTTACCTACCTAATTAGGTAAAACATCGTTTCTAATAATTTTGTCATAATATGCTCGCACCCACCAACGTACTCGTAAGAGCGAGAGGGACAAAAATATAATTATTGCAGGTACAGCTTCGGTATGTCAATTTAAAGTAGGTATATTACTTTTTTCAAAGACTTGTACGAAAATTAACAATAAAGGAAGAATGTTGCCTTTGAAGAAAAAATAATATAATTCAGTTATTTAAAGAATCGTGCGAATCAGCAAAAAAATCTTGAACAATTCACTGCTTTATTGCCATACTAAAAATTACGAAACTACACAGATACGATTTAATAAAATTAAATTTCAATATTTACAATATAACAAGCCGACAAGCCGCCGAGGCTTAAGGGTGCCAAGAAAACAATGTGTAAATATGTATTTTTATTTGATTAAACAAATAAAATAAATAAATATATAACACGTCACTGCGTAGCTAATTTTAATTAAATCTTTCCACGTGTAATAAGTAACAAGGGACAAGGCTAAAGAATTAATAACGTTTTTACATTCCAAGTTCCAACTTCCAACATTTAATCGAAAATTCTAATTTGTCTGCTCGCGCTTCATATCTTCGTAATTGCTCTTCATAAAATGAAAGGCGCAAATATTTCCACTCCAAAATGTCAACTTTCAATCAATTAATGCCATTTCGTTTTTAGTGTTTCATATCTCAAGGATAAAAAAACGGAACCCTTATAAGATCACTTTGTTGTCCAACTGTCTGTCTGTCTATCTCTCTGTCTGTCTGTGTGTCACGACCCTTTATTTCAGTAGGTACCTAACTATTGTATTAAAGATATGATCTACCTGAATAATTTTATAGTTGGAAAATTTGGCAATAGTTGTAGGTAATTATGGCCCGAGATCATTGAAATCCTAAAAAGTTGAAAATCGTTTTTATTTTTATTTAAAAATGGGGGATAACCAATGATATATAATATATAATTAGGGAAAACCGAGTTTACGAAATTTTTAAATGAGATAACAATATTGAGAGGGGTATAATATGAAAGGGCGTTACTTCTGTATTTTAAAACAGATTTTTATTTAATTTTATGCACAATAGTTTTTGATTTATTGGACAAAATGTCGAAAAAAAAACCTTCCCCCCTAATCTCCGTAGTTTACGAATCGAAAAATCTGTAATAATTATGAGTAATAAAGATTAATGTAACTATATTTTACGGGAAAATTAAAATCATCTCTGTATCTCGTATACTTTTTTGGTATTAGCAATTATTAACCTTAAAAAACAAAGGTAAATTTGCGGTTCCGAAAAAAAAGTGATTTTTATGGTCCTACTTTTTCTAATATAAGTAGAACAGAACTCGGCCGATTTAATTTTGTACATACCACTGATCTCTAGAGGTAGGTAGGTATATAAAGATTTGAATTCAAAGCATTTGGAATTGTCTATGATTATGGAGTTGACAAATATGAACAATTATTTTGTTATTTTTCGTTAATTCCTCAGTTCAAAGGGGGGCTCCCTTTGAACTGTGGAATTAAAGATGAATTTAGAAATTGTTTGTTGCAAAATGCAAAGGAATCGGTTTTGCACAAAAGCATAGTTTGAGTGATCCCTACTCGTATATACCTAAAGTTCATGGCGTATTTAAGAGTGAAGTGAAGCCGTCTTTGATGTCTCGTGGAATGCCGAAAACATCGATTTTATACTAATAGATCCGTAGTCAACAACAACAACAGCTAACTACCTATTATGATACATCATACATCTCTGCAATCTTGACATTGCTTTCCCAAAGCTATCGGACGAAATTAAGAAAATGTATACACATATGTATTTTTTTACAGTAGGTTAGGTAAGTACCTACCTACTGTAAAAAAATTTAGATGAATGTAGTTTAAATATACCTTATCATTGATTTCTCCATAAAGCTAATAAGCTCAAACCGAAACTTGATGTGTTTTTTTTGCCAAAACTTGATTAAGCTTTAACTTATTTGCAATAAAATTAGTCAAGTTATTAATTAAACTAAGCAAAGTATTATGAAATTACGACTGAATAAACTAAGTACGCTAGTGTTTTATTTTTTTTAATTTGTTTAATTTTCTGTACAAGTATTAAGCTTATTTACGTCCAAAATTGATTGAGATTTTGTAAGGGGAAAATCGGATTTCCCCGTTATTGATAATGATATGTAGGTACTTACCTCTTAACAGATGATTTAAGATGCATAGGTAGGTACAGCATTAAGCATACCTTTTAATACTTGCAGCCCATATTAGCTGTGTATCCTTTCGTAATCCGTGTGATTTAAATAATATAGAGAACATCCTTGTCGTATAATTATCCTTTCGCCAGTCCCTGCTGTCAAATGCTGCGGGGTGGGAACTGTCCGAACCTTATTATAACATAAACATTTATTTATTAGGTAATTGAATAGTTATTTTTCAATGTTTGTGACATACCGTGGACGTTGTCACGTAAGAAGATAGAATATTATCTTTAATCTGTGGTTGTCACTTTAATTAAATTAATACAAAAAAGTTTTATCTTATACCTAGGATTTTTCACAGGGATTTTTAAACTTCGTTGCGGTAGGACCACTGACCTCTTTAATACAAGTATAGATATTTCAACCCACGATGACGCGCCCCACTCTGCCAAACTCCATACGAATCGAATGAAACATAAGAGATTTTGACAGAGTGGGGCGCGTCTTCGTGGATTGAAATATATATACGCTGGACTAAATATTCTGTACAGTTACTTTTATGTGCCGATTTAGAGCATCCTCTCGAAGTTCCACTAAAATTGACATTTATAATTGAAATTTGCAAATTATCATACCTACTATCATCTATATATATAAAAGAATGAGGCATTTTGGTGATTTTGGTTGTTCCAAGGATTCCGCCAAAACTATAGGTCGTAGAGATCTGAAATTTGGTACCTAGGTAGATATTAGGTCATGAATTCGTACTAAGACGGGGATTCCAGAAATTCAAATTGTAAGGGGTAAAAACCGTTGGTTTTTTGGATTTCCCCATACAAAAGTGAAATTTTTTTCGTTGTTCCAGGAATTCCCGAAAAGCTACAAGTCGTAGGGATCTGAAATTTGGTACCTAGGTAGATATTAGGTCATGAATTCGTACTAAGACGGGGATTCCAGAAATTCAAATTGTAAGGGGTAAAAACCGTTGGTTTTTTGGATTTCCCCATACAAAAGTAAAATTTTTTTCGTTGTTCCAGGAATTCCCGAAAAGCTACAAGTCGTAGAGATCTGAAATTTGGTACCTAGGTTGATATTAGGTCATGAATTCGTACTAAGACGGGGATTTCAGAAATTCAAATTGTAAGGGGTAAAAACCGTTGGTTTTTTGGATTTCCCCATACAAAAGTGAAATATTTTTCGTTGTTCCAGGAATTCCCGAAAAGCTACAAGTCGTAGGGATCTGAAAATTGGTAACTAAGTAGATATTAGGTCATGAATTCGTACTAAGACGGGGATTCCAGAAATTCAAATTTTAAGGGGAAAAAACCGTTGGTTTTAGGGATTTCTTCATACAAAAGTGTAATTTTTTTCGTTGTTCCAGGGATTCCCGAAAAACTAAAAGTCGTAGAGATCTGAAATTTGGTACCTAGGTTGATATTAGGTCAAGAATTCGTACTAAGACGGGGATTCCAGAAATTCAAATTTTAAGGGGTAAAAACCGTTGGTTTTAGGGATTTCTCCATACAAAAGTGAAATTTATTTCGTTGTTCCAGGGATTCCCGGAAAACTACAAATCGTAGAGATCTGAAATTTGGTACCTAGGTTGATATTAGGTCATGAATTCGTACTAAGACGGGGATTCCAGAAATTCAAATTGGAAGGGATAAAAATCCTACTTTTAAGGGATTTTCCCATACAAAAGTGTAATTTTTGCGTTGTTCCAGGGATTCCAGCGAAATTAAAAGTCGTAGAGATCTGAAATTTGGTACCTAGGTTGGTATTAGGTATATCATGAATTCGTATTCAGAAATGGATTTTCGAGATTCAAATTTTGAGGAGGAAAAATTTTGAATTTTTTGGCCGCCATTTTGAACTTTTTTGTTACTGGGCCGATTGCTTTGAAAATCGATATTTGACTATGGCAGAAAGCATAGAGACGGAATTTGTGGTCAAAATTTAAAAAATAGGCCGCCATTTTGAACTTTTTTGTTACTGGGCCGATTGCTTTGAAAATCGATATTTAACTATGGCAGCAAGCATAGAGAAGGAATTTGTGGTCAATATTTAAAAAAGTGGCCGCCATTTTAAACTTTTTAGTTACTGGGCTGATTGCTTTGAAAATCGATATTTGACTATGGCAGCAAGCATAGAGAAGGAATTTGTGGTCAAAATTTAAAAAAGTGGCGGCCATTTTGAACTTTTTTGTTACTGGGCCGATTGCTTTGAAAATCGATATTTGACTATGGCAGCAAGCATAGAGAAGGAATTTGTGGTCAAAATTTAAAAAAGTGACCGCCATTTTGAACTTTTTTGTTACTGGGCCGATTGCTTTGAAAATCGATATTTTACAGTGGCAGCAAGCATAGAGAAAGAGTTTGTGGTCAAAATTTAAAAAATAGGCCGCCATTTTGAACTTTTTTGTTACTGGGCCGATTGCTTTGAAAATCGATATTTGACTATGGCAGCAAGCATAAAGAAGGAATTTGTGGTCAAAATTTAAAAAAGTGGCCGCCATTTTGAACTTTTTTGTTACTGGGCCGATTGCTTTGAAAATCGATATTTGACTATGTCAGCAAGCATAGAGAAGGAATTTGTGGTCAAAATTTAAAAAAAGTGGCCGCCATTTTGAACTTTTTTGTTACTGGGTCGATTGCTTTGAAAATCGATATTTGACTATGGCAGCAAGCATAGAGAAGGAATTTGTGGTCAAAATTTAAAAAAGTGGCCGCCATTTTGAACTTTTTTGTTACTGGGCCGATTGCTTTGAAAATGGATATTTGACTATGGCAGCAAGCATAGAGAAGGAATTTGTGGTCAAAATTTAAAAAAGTGGCCGCCATTTTGAACTTTTTTGTTACTGGGCCGATTGCTTTGAAAATCGATATTTGACTATGGCAGCAAGCATAGAGAAGGAATTTGTGGTCAAAATTTAAAAAAGTGGCCGCCATTTTGAACTTTTTTGTTACTGGGCCGATTGCTTTGAAAATCGATATTTGACTATGGCAGCAAGCATAGAGAAGGAATTTGTGGTCAATATTTAAAAAAGTGGCCGCCATTTTGAACTTTTTTGTTACTGGGCAGATTGCTTTGAAAATCGATATTTGACTATGGCAGCAAGCATAGAGAAGGAATTTGTGGTCAAAATTTAAAAAAGTGGCCGCCATTTTGAACTTTTTTTGTTACTGGGCCGATTGCTTTGAAAATCGATATTTGACTATGGCAGCAAGCATAGAGAAGGAATTTGTGGTCAAAATTTAAAAAAGTGGCCGCCATTTTGAACTTTTTTGTTACTGGGCAGATTGCTTTTAAAATCGATATTTGACTATGGCAGCAAGCATAGAGAAGGAATTTGTGGTCAAAATTTAAAAAAGTGGCCGCCATTTTGAAATTTTTTGTTACTGGGCCGATTGCTTTGAAAATCGATATTTGACTATGGCAGCAAGCATAGAGAAGGAATTTGTGGTCAAAATTTAAAAAAGTGGCCGCCATTTTGAACTTTTTTGTTACTGGGCCGATTGCTTTGAAAATCGATATTTGACTATGGCAGCAAGCATAGAGAAGGAATTTGTGGTCAAAATTTAAAAAAGGTGGCCGCCATTTTGAACTTTTTTGTTACTGGGCCGATTGCTTTGTAAATCGATATTTGACTATGGCAGCAAGCATAGAGAAGGAATTTGTGGTCAAAATTTAAAAAAGGTGGCCGCCATTTTGAACTTTTTTGTTACTGGGCCGATTGCTTTGAAAATCGACGTCTGACTATGGCAGCAAGCATAGAGAAGGAATTTGTAGTCAAAATTAAAAAATGATGAACTTTTTGGCCACCATTTTGAACTTTTTTGTTACTGGGCCGATTGCTTTGAAAATCGATATTTGACAATGGCAGCAAGCATAGAGAAAGAATTTGTAGTCAACATTTTAAAAAGTGGCCGCCATTTTGAACTTTTTTGTTACTGGGCCGATTGTTTTCAAAATTGATATCTGATTATCGCAGCGAGCATAGAAAAGGAATTTTTGGTAAAAATTTAAAAGAATTGGCCACAATTTTGTACTTATATGTCTTACCATGGTAGCCAACCATGGCCGGATGTATGAACGGACGGTGGAGTCTTAGTAAGAGCTTTTACCCTTTGGGTACGGAACCCTAAAAATGGCCACCATATTTAACTTTTTTGTGACGATCGAATTTTTCAAAATCAATATGTGACTATTACCAGGAAGCAAGAAAAAATTTTGTGGGCAAAATGGTGTGTAGTGCAGGAATTTTGGAAATTAAACCACCATAGTAAAGCATAACTCAGAAGTTAACGTGAGCGAAGCCGCGGGCGTTTGCTAGTACTACATATTTATTTTAGTTCCATGGACGCTCGAGCCAGTTCACGCAACAACCAGCGCAAAAATGGCGAAAATCAAGTGTCAATCATTTTTACGTCGATAATCTGAAGTCCAGCGTACCTACTTGTATTAAGTATAGAAGTCGGTGTATCAGTAGACAGTGGTGTCAAATCTGTGCAAAAATCTCTAAACTACAGTGCGACAAGGCTATCTTGGCGCGTGGTCAATATCGGAACTAACGCCGCTATTTGTGACACTATTCGATAGTTTCCTCTGTCGGTATGTTGCAAGTATTTTGTGTTGTTTTGGTTTATTAACAACTAAAATTGAGAATATTTTATTAGCTGGCTGTCATAGTACCTATTAGATTTGTTTTACAAAGCTACGCCCTCCTGATAATGTCATGCAAGTGCCAAGAGATCCTTGTCGCGCTGTATAATTACTCGGCGAATGCTATTTCTCTCCTCGAGGTGCATTTTGAAAAGGATAGCACTGTTTTAAGATGAATTTAAATACATACAACAACTAAAACAAGTCTCAATAAGTGAATTAGGTTAAGACATCTGTCAAGTATTGCTAAATCATTAACTATATCAAATTGTGGGCCACCTGACACAAAAACAGTTACATAATTTCAACATACAAACATCACTTACAAAATCACACAAATCACCATCCATCAAGCAAAACCGGGTGATACCTACTTGTGTGTCATGAACATACTTGTATAATTCAATTTGTAGGTACCTACGGCGAGTGAACGCCGGGCAACGCGAAAGAGAAGTTTCCCGCGGCCGCTGCTTGCAGGCCGCGTACGCGCATATGGCGCTGTCGGTGCCGCGGCTACATTCACTTCGCCCGCCGCTCACCCCAACTTCATACTTGTTTACTAGTTAGGGAGAAGAGATACGCCCGTTGTTTTTTCATCATCCACGTTTTTTAACTTTGCACAAATCCTTCATCTACAATAATTCTACACCTATAAAATAATAATTATGTCTACTTAAATTTTTTAGTCGATTATTTCTATCAATCTAAATATTTTAATCAAAACTTAACTTTTTTACGTACCTACCTACTCAAAACTGCGGATTCGTTGACTGATGGAAAAGTTGGAGCGTAATTAGGACTTGATTCAACATCTGATTTTTCACCGCCAATAAAGTGTTCACTGCAACATCCAGTTTTGGAGACCATAACGATCCATCAATACTTTACAAAATAGTAGTTTATGTAACGGTTACATAATGGAGGGTATTAAAATACGAGTGTGAGTTTAAAAAACGAGCCGCAGGCGAGTTTTTTAATAGTATCACACGAGTGTTTTAATACCTAATTATGTAGAGTTTCATACACTACTTTATCTACGCTCATATTATTATCATAAATCCAAATCATAAAATCTTGCTAACTTTTGTCGTAAATCATTGCAACTACTAAGATGTCAGGTGGAGTGAAATTTTCTTTAGTAGGTTTCACTACTAGACATTTTTCAGCGCAAAGTTTTGACTAAGTAACAAAAAAAATTAGTTGTCTGTAAAGTCGGTTTACGGACGATAGATTTACGAGATAACGTCATAATCGTAATCGTTATCGTAATCGTAATCGTAATCGTAGTCGTAATCGTAATCATAATCATAATCACAGGCCCAGGTGGAACGTTACGCGGAACGTTAGACATTGTGTTGTTGTCTATGGTCAATCATGGCCCATCTATACTCTCGGCAATGACTACCAACTATATGTTGTCTGTGGATTCACTTAAAAAAATATTACATAAAAAATATTACCTACCCCAGATAATAATTTGCCGATAGCGGTACTGTAATCAATTCCTTCAAAACCCCAGATACAAATACAGGAGTCCAGAGCCGTGTATCGTTATGGATATTATACAACTTTCTTTAAATATTTCCATAGTAGAGCGATGTTATTATGAATAACTTTTTAATAATTATAGAAGTCTGTGAATAAAGTAGGTAATTATTTGACACATTTCGATTTTATAATTCGAACTTTAAGCAATGAGCGTAGATAAAAATATAAATTAAATTATTACTCCGTTTTCTTACACGACATACACATGTACCTCGTTTCAGCCGACGGACGTCCACTGCTGGACAAAGGCCTCCTGCAATGCTTTCCAGCCCACACGGTCCTGCGCCATCTGTATCTAGCGCCTTCCCGCGACTCTTTTAATGTCGTCACTCCACCTGCGGGCTGATTCTGTAACGTACAGTTTGTTAGTTAGTAACCCTGACTGAGTTATTAACTACGAAAACGGAGGCAAAAATCCTATTTTTGTATTCTTTTTGCACAAGTTAGCAACTAGCATGGTATGTTGACATGATACCATACCAATCTAGATTGGTAACTTGTGCAATTATAATGCACAAATAGGATTTTTGCCTCAGTTTTGTTAGTTTATAACCGAATGAGGGTTGCTAACTAACTAATTGAACGATACAGAATCAGGGGGCTGGTCGGAGGTCTGCCAACACTGCGCTTTCCCGTGCGGGGTCGCCAGTCCAGCACTTGCGTGCTGGACACATGTACCTAAATGACATTATTCTATAGAATACGGTTATAGGTTATAGTAATACTTTTGCCTTTTAGCAGCAGTTATCCATTTTTTTCGCTGATTTAATTTCCACATGGCAACCGGGAACTTATAAAATTTACAATTACTATTCCTACTATTATTTTTGCAATCGACTACACAACAACTTTGATGACCCATTTTATTTTATTTATGACACACGTGTTATTGTTATGGTCATAGTTAATAAAGACCCACCCGTAGTTCTGTATTGTCCGCAGCGGGCGCTGACATCACTTTTGTGTCCCCCACTAATCACTATACCTTACGCACCTAGCGGATATTGAGTACTTATAAAAATAATCTAATTATAGATTTTTTTACTCTATACAGTACAGGTTAGTACTTGACTGCGATCTCACCTGATGGTCACGCTAAGAAATTAAAAAAAAATAATCTCTACCAATAATCCCTATTCCTAGAACTAAACATTATAAAATATTTCGTGACATGTAGGTATGTAGGTACCTACAAGATACCTACTTACCTATTAACTTCTATGTAGGTAAATATATATTTGACAAAATTATATTGAAAACTCCCATTTCTAATAATTATTATAATTCAAAAGCTGCGCTTACCTAATATATTAACAATCTTACCTATTCTTTGTAGTTTTTGCACACATGCGAGGGCCTAAGTTACTACCTATACCTAGACGTATGGGATTTACGCTTTGATGTGACGGACCAAAACCCTCGATGCAGTTTAATATCAATAGATAGTTAGCTATACTAACGTTAACCCTCGGTCTGTAAATTCGAATTGCTCTTGGCCAGTTATTTAATTAATTGAGTAGGTAGCTAACTATCTGTTAGCTTAATTGATATTACGGGAGGCAGACAAGGGAAGTTTCATCATATTGTTATACTTTTTTAATAAATTGGACTGTTTGAATGATTTATATTTTAATCCCTTCCAATTGAGAACGGTAACACTTTTAGCAGCATCTTTTATCATCAGCGGGGCTAGACAAAGTCACAGTCGTTTGGCGTTAACGTTAGTCGACAAAAATGTATGGACAAAACAAATGACTGTAGAAAAACCACGATAATAATAGTAAATACTAAACACGCTGTTTTTGATAATTAACTACGCTAACTTGAACGCTCGCTGGCGTTCTCGCAGACCTTGTAGATAACTTTAGCGTACTTCACTTGACAATTGACAGCCGACAGTATCAAACACAGCGTGTTTAGTAATTATTATCGTGGTTTTTCTACAGTCATTTGTTTTGTCCCATACATTTTTGTCGACTAGCGTTAACGCCAAACGACTGTGACTTTGTCTAGCCCCGCAGGTGAGTTTGCTGACTAGTAATTTTTTGAATTCAGTCACTTTTTCTTGATTCAGTCGTCAATAATTAACCCAAGGTCAAGGATATTTTAAATATCGTTGCACTAGCCACAAAAAAATTGAATTTGGCCTGCCTCCTTCAACTAGGTAAGACTCAACAGAAAAGCTTTTCTAGCAGCTAACATAAGTTTTAGTAGGAAGGTAGTTCTAAATCCTATAGGTATAGTGCTTATTAATAAACTACCTACTAAGATATGCTACTGTAAAATCCTACACAGTCCTTAACAATAATATCATCACAAAAGTAGGTACCTAACATAATAATCTATGGTATTATATATTGTTGAATGTAATAACTTTTGAATTAATAAAATTGAAAATCCACGACACAGGAATTCATTGTCAGAGACCAGCCAGTTTAACCAGACATTCGGGTATAAGGGCCGGACACCCTACATTACCTACTTATTGAGAATTTTGTGACAGTAATAATAGGTACGAGAAACAATTTAGCTATTTTGGTTAGTAAAATAAATATCAACATTTTTAAAAGTTTTCTTCAAATCGGAATGTACATATAAAGTCCAAAAGCCGGATATACTTTGGCCGGACACACAATCGCAAAGTCTAAGTCGGCTTTGTCCGGACTTCCATCAACGCTATGTGGGGGCCATCGGATATATTGCACTGTGTATGTTATTATTGTCAATAAACATTGTTCAAAGGTTCCTAGTACAGCTACGAAGTTTCATTTGAAAGCTCTGAATCAATTAAGTATTAATTAATTATTTTTGACTCGCAAATCGGCTCGGCTTCGCACGTTATCCTTTGAACAATTTGTATTAATTAGTAGGTAGGTACCTGGAGAGTAATAGCACAGATAATATAATACTATACTGTAATAGTATAAAGTCGTTACAAAAAGCTAAAGGTACAGCTACAGAGCTTTGAGCGTGGTGCCTCCGCAACAAGGGAATTTTTGGTTACCTAAAGCACGGTCGCGGAGCACGAAGAATTTCGTACATTAACCTGTTACTACCTGTCTCTGTCACTCCCGCGTCAAAATAATGCGGTCACGCTTGCACAGGACGGGGTCATTGCATCTGTGCGAGCGTGACCGCATTATTTTGACGCGGGAGTGAGAGAGACAGGTAGTAACAGGTTAATGTACGAAATTCTTCGTGCTCCGCGACCGTGCTATACATGTTATTTTGTCTACTTTGGTTACCTACATATTTTAAATCGATTATAACTTCTAAAGTATTCATTTAAATAAAATAAAGTAAAGCACGATTTGGTTGTACTTTAAATGGGCAAGGCAACTAATAAGTATAATATGTATTATGTACCCACTTATTTGGATAAGTATTAATATAGTACTAATTAGGAGAAATTAGTTTTGCAATTAATAAAGTTATAAAAACATTATTAATTAAGTACTTGAAGATGAAAATTCTTCCGGTGAGTCAATCTTAGGAGAAAGATGATTTATAATGATTTATAATTATTATGTATTAATGTAGTGGGTAATTCACAGGCTTCATCACAAAACATAGAAACTTCAGGTCGATAACTAATTACTGAAATAATCGAGTGTGACAGACGGCTGGACGGACGGACGAAGAAAGTACCACCATCCAGATAAGGGTTCCATTTTGGTATGGAACCCTAAAAAGATAACAGACAGACACAGACGGAGAGCTACTTTGTTTATCCATCGGATAAATGGTGGCAATTTAATCAATAATTATTTTAACGTAATATTTCATGCGTGATATAAATTTTATTTCGTAGAACCACTTGTGAAAACTCGTATTTCAACCCCTGGAAAACTACAATTAAAAGCCAGGAATTTAATGTAGAGGGCTACAGTGAAATAAATGTTTACCGTGTAATTCGTTCATAATATTGCGTTTCGCGGTAGTCACAGATACGTATTTTGATTACCCGACTGCAGGAAGGGTCATCTGTAACGCACGTATCTTGTATATTTTAGTTATTAAACGTAGTTTGTAAATGTCTTTATTACCTTGTATCTTTCCTTTCTTTCAAACAAACCGGTAGTAACTTCAAAATCAATCCGCACCGAATTTTGAAATGGTGACTATAGGCTCATGCAAATTCCGGGGTCCTGCCTTTGGATTGTGAATGGTGATATTTATCCGGATCGAATGATGCAATAATAGAAAAGAGTTGGTAAAACAATGCCTTTTATCGGAAGTAGTCGAAAATGGTAACCGGAAAGGGTCGGGAAACCGGTATGTTTACGCCTGTCTGGTCGAATTACCGGGTTTGTCACGTGTATTTAATTTTGTCACTAAATATTTCTTGACGCTTCATGAATATTCCTTAAAGCATTATTTAGCTTTTCCTGCAGGAAAATACAGCAGTGAACATCCAGGCAAATACTCAATAACGTTCCATGTATGTATGTACAAATTTGTTCGGGTGGAAACTTGCAACTTAATAAACACAGACCAGGGAATAATTTTTGACGTGACAACGTCTTATAAATCGATAGAGCCGGCTGCACGCATAAAAAAACATGACTCATCCGGCGTTACCTCGCTCATGCGGCGTTACCTCGCTCGCGTTACCTCTCTCTGAGGCGTTCCATGTAAGGCTTGAAGTGCAAGCGAGAGTTGTCACGTTCAACTATCGTCAGTAAACCGACTTAACAGACAACCAATTTTTGTAGTAAGTAAGGTTTGGTTTGCTACGTAAGGGCGAAGGGGCTGCATTTACCGCAGCGCCGGAGATGTCACAGATCCGAAATGGTCGCTATTTTAGATCTGCCTCACCTACGCAGCCTTAGCATGCTGGCATGCATGGACATTACAAGCCTTTCAGCTTGCCTGGGTGCAATCTTTGCTAAGTAAGAGCGAAGGGGCTGCACTTTCCGCAGCAGCAGATCAAAATTGGTTGCTTTCTTTTGGCATAATATGTGTTTATTACTTGAGTTAAAATTCTCATTTATAAGTTTCTTAAAAAGCCAGGAATTGTATACATTTCATTTACAGGTAAATGCTAGTAAAAATAAATTAAAAGCTAGATTTTCCTGTAAACAAGTGCGTACCTATAGTCGGTCACCTTTGCTAGGTAGCGTATCGTAAAAGGTTTTTATGAACGTTTGGCAAGGCTGATAGATATGCAACACCAACTGAATCCACGTTTACACATGCCTTTAATGAATTCTGGCAGCCCTCTACGTGATAGTTTTCGGGTTACCCTTATTTACAGGCTGGTTCCAATAAAAGTTTATTTAAAATTGACTTTTCGTACAAATGAACGCGGTTTCACAGAATTAATAAAAACGTTTTGTCGACAAGGGTGGCCCGTTTGTCAATATATACTTTTCTCTGATCTGTGGTAGTGCCTGTAATTATTTGCGTTTTAATACCAAATAGGTATACGTAGTTATTACCTACGTGGTGTTATTTTTATGTATCGCACTGTCTCTGCTATAGGCAGAACCCTCGGCAGAACCATTTCTGAATTTGCTCTGAAAAAGTGCCAACAAACGATTTTCGTAACTTGGTTCCTACCAATTTTTTTTTGTTAGCTGCTTGCTTCTGCCACTGCTGGCCCGTGAGCACCACTCATCTTGAGCATCTGAGTGCTCTGTCAAAATTAAAATAATTATTGTTATGATGTAATAATAAATTAATTAGATGTCGGTATTAAAAATTAAATAATTGATTACTTATAGTGCTATTATAGTGCTGGGTTAGACCACTAAAATGGTCTAACCCAGAGATTTACGAAAAAAATTAAAAATTAAAATTTAATCGCGATTAATGTCAAAATTTCGAAATTTGACATTGATTGCGATTTACCACTTAAATTTTTAAGGTTCCGTACCAAAATGGTAAAATGGAACCCTTATGGTGCGACTTTCTCCGCCTGTCTGTCCGTCTGTCTGTCCGTCTGTCTGTCAGTCTGTCTGTCCGTCACACTCGATTATTTCAGTAACTACCAAAGCTATCGATATGAAATTTGGAATAGTTGTGTATATTAGTGGCCCAATGACACTGGAATAAAAAAAAAACGGAAATTATTTTTGTTCTTATTTAAAAAGGGGGGAAAATCGGAGGGTTGAAATTTAAAAGTGAGATAACTGTACTGTGTGGGGTATCATATGAAAGGGTTTACTTTGTACATTTTAAAACCGATTTTTAATTATTTTTAGTCATGATAGTTTTTGATTTATCGGGGAAAATGTCTAAAAAAATACCGTTCCCCCCCTTATCTCCGGAGTTTAACAATCGATAAATCTCAAATAATTATGGTCAATAGGAATTTACGTACATTTTACAGGAAAACTATAGCCAATGCTCTAACTAGCATGGTTTTTTTGATATTAACAATAAACCTCTACAAACAAAGTTAGTTTTGCGGTTCATTAACAAAGGAAATTATTACCGTTTTACATCTTTTGTCGTTACAGTTTTGGTTGTGTTACATCTACATTAGTATGCCTGATTGTTTTGCTTCAGTACTTCTTGAGTACGGAACCCTCGGTGCGCGAGTCCGACTCGCACTTGGCCGGTTTTTTTGAATTGGTTTTGAGCTACTCGGCATTAGGTACTTATTATTAAGTTAATCATAAGTTTGTTAGTAATTATTATAAACATGTCATAAAATATAAATAGTTCTGACCTACCTACGCCTACTGTTAGGGTTTAAAAAGATAATTAAATATCTTGCTCTTCATGTCCATAATTTTTTTGATGGCTTATGCCATATGTATTATCTGTTTATACAGATAATACATAGCCTATTCTTATTCTTATTTCAAACCACAGTCCAAAGGATGCAGTAGAAACCAAACCATAAATAATTAACCACAGAGGTTATAATTATTGTCTCTCCACTATAACCCGTTCGCAGAAGCTTTTCTGATGAATTTCCCGTCACTTTTAAGATGGCCGCGTCAATACGACGAGGCAAGACTAGCGTGCGACACGATCTTCCGAAATGGGAGGGATTTTCATCGGCGAAGCTTCTTCGAACGGATAGTACCTACGTAGGTGCCTATCTAATAAGTCCTTTACATTACCTTTATCAAGGGTTGAAAGTGTTGACGTAATTCCCTGTAAATGACGTCAATTTATGCCGGTCACCGTCAAAGGTTCGTAATAAACTGAGTTAGGTATCGACGCTAAACCTCATTCGATATCAAACGCACTCTGCGTTCTAGCATTGTGGTGTTGAACACCGCAGTGCTAGAACGAAGGGGTTTTCCATACATTCCATACATCGTTATGAGAATAAATGTAACATTTTTTTTGATGCCCATCCTGAACTCAATGGTAAAAAAAAAATTTACAAAAAAGTATTAAATTGATATTTACTATTAAAGTAGATATTGTATCTTAGTATCAGTGACCACCGCCATGAAGCATCCAAAAACTCTTTGATAAATACATGTCACTTGTTCCAGAATTCATCATAGTAGGGGAGCCCAAGCGAGGATGTCTGAAGTGACTCGAGCGTGTCAGAAAATTATATAGGGAGAATCCTTGCATCCTTTAATGTACCTCTACTAACTATGAACCCTCCATATGGTGGGGTGTGTTGAGGGTAACCCGTCTGATTAGTAAAAAAAACTGATTCTTAGGAAAACTCGAGCGCGTCGGGGATTGATTGAATTTATTTTTGTCTTTCTCACTCTCACGGATATTTGGTAGGTGCGACATGCAGCGTCGCGGAAGAATATAGCAGAAAAACGACGTTTTACCTAATTACTCAAAAACTAAGCTGGTTATCAAAAATCCGTTCTAAGCGTTTTAGGATATTATTATTACCGATACATTAAAACTAAAATTACAATTACATCCATTGTAGTTTCCGATAAAATATAGAAAAACTGAGATTTTGGAGCAACTTTTGGGAGAACTTTCTATCGAGAAAATTTTATCCAATCGTGTTTCTGCTTCTTAGCGATTTTAGATTAAAGACCCAAAATACATGACGTGTAAATTTGAAAGTAATTTTCTTTATAGTTTTTGCATAAAACTTCATTCAAAATCACCTAAATACGGCTTGTAGGCCGTTAAGAGAAAGTTGATTAATTACATTGAGAAGATTGTATATCTCAATAATCTGCCAATTTGAGCGTGTCATTAAGAAACAAGTGAGTCTCAAAGTTGTAAAAAAAAGTTGTTTTGAGCAGTTTTTATTTAAAACGCATGTAGATGTGCTGTTATGCTCACTATTATTATCATTACCATTAAATACAATGTGTAATTAGTCTACTATTTATAGTATACTAATTATACAAATAGTATACCTACTAATTATAAAATATGTTATTACTTAGTATACTATTCGCTGTTTATCAATTTCAGTTAGTTACATGCAGACCACCAGAGTTTACTCTGTGCTTACGTATAACATTTTACGCGCAGATTAAAAAAAAATTAAGATCTGATTTCCGAGCACTTTAGTTGAAAACAGTAATACTTTTAAATCCTAGATTTCATTTCAAAGACTGGCAAACAGCCGCGCTTTCAAACGGTCATGATGTTTAATAAAGAAGAAACTAAAATACTAAAACATCTTTTTGAGATGTTCATAATATTAGAAATGCATTCATAGAATCCTTTGGCCCTTTGCTGTCTCGGTATCGCGACAAATAAATACTTTGCAGCCCTGCGCCACATTATTAAATATGATGTGAGTATATTCGCAGTACTCCATTCCACTATTTACCAGAACGTTGAGTAAAAGCCATTTACGATGTGAACAACCATATATTTTATTCATGTTAGAAAAATGTTAAGATAAAAAGATTTAATACTCTTGAAGCTCAAACGTGGAATCCACCGATGCGGAATGCATAAAGTGACTACGATGCAAATATGAGCATCCGATGTAACATGTCTGAGGGTACCTATTTTCTAATAAAACATCGATGGTATTTCATTGATAAATTTCAACCGATGCACGATGGTCGTGTTACTAAATTATAGATGCCATTGGAAAGAAAATCCTTGGAAGGATAATGACCATGGATATATGGAATCTCGTACCTACCAAGCTGATTCAAACCCAAACTTTATTTTTTATAGAATGTCTTCACATTAATTCTTACAGATTTTTTTTAAGATCCGGATTATTTCCGGATTTTTTTATCAAGTCAATAAACAAGTTTTAATTTTCAGTAAAACTTCCATTCAAGTTTACTCTGCGATTTAGGTATTAATTACATTAACAGCCGTTGTAGTTTCCGATAAAATTTTGTGTTTCTGTGAAGCACAGGGATTTTAGGCTAAAGACCCAAAATTTATGAGGTTTTGCTGAATGTATGCGCTCTTGTCAGAGCGGTCGTGATCATGTTTTTCAGTTACACGCTTGACAATCCGTCTCCATTCTTCCCGGACAGCTGTTTTTATTAAGCACACAAATGTAAAGGGACGTCCACTGCAGCCTTCACTTGGTCCGTCCATCTCATAGACGATCTGCCGCTAGGTCTCGTTCCCTCTACCTTTCCTTGGACGACTAGACGTTCCATGGAGATAAAAATAAATAAAATAATAAATACGGGATATTTTACACATCGCAATCTAACTCCAAAGTAAGCGATAGCTTGTTATGGGTGCTAGATGACTGATAAATATACATAAATACTAATACATGAATATAATATATTTAAAAACACCCTAATATTGTCACGTCTAGCTGGTATAACTGTACTAATTTTCAAAACTACCCCATTTATTCGCTAATTGCCCATTTTGGACTTAATTTGTCTGGGCTTATTACTCACAACTTTGAAGCATTTGCAAAAAAATAAGGCAAACTTGGCGAAGCGTAGAGTTCCCTTTGTAAAATTCTCACCAATAAAAGTTGCCTGGAAAAGATTGCTCCTGGCAATGAGAATGAATTCCTTCGCTTTCTTTACTTTTTATTACAAACCTTTATATACGTTGGAATGTTTATAAGTATTTTTCTATTCCATTCAAAATTTCTGTCTATTTTTTATTTCATACTTCTGCTGTCTGACTGAAATGAGCGGACCTGCGTCGATTGAACATTGATATCTAAGACATGTTTTCTTGCGCATTTATCTTCTAATCGCGTAGATGACTACACACAAGATCACAAACATTGTCAAGGCATTGCACCGTGGAGGTAACATCGCTATTACATAAAAACATGGGGTTAATCAAGGGGCGAATAAACAAATTTCCGAGCCGGCAACTCATTTGGAGGTCCTCTGGTGGTGCTGCAAATGTTCATAGGCCGCGGTGACCGCGTATACCATCAGGTGACCCGCCAGCTAGTTGCTCGCGATTTATATTATAAAGAATGATGAGAAAAAAATGGTCAAGTGCGAGTCGGACTCGCAAACGAAGGTTTCCGTACCATTATCTATATAACGTAGCGACATGTGATGCAGAAGCCAGTAGGCCCGTTTACCTACTGCTATACCAGTAGAGCAATAATGGGTCTACTGGACCAACGACCAAAACCGGCCAAGTGTGAATCGGACTCGCGCATAGAGGGCTCCGTACTACTATAAATAAAAAACCTGTCAAGTGCGAGTCGGACTCGCGCACTGAGGGTTCCGTACTACAACCGGAGGAATAAAACCATAAAAACCACTTTTCTTATCGAACCGCAAAACTAACTTTGTTTTTAGAGGTTTTATTGTAAATATCAAAAAACTACTTATTAGATCTCGTTCAAACCAATTTTTGGTGGAAGTTTGCATGGTAATGTACATCATATATTTTTTTTAGTTTTATCATACTCTTATTTTAGAAGTTACAGGGGGGGGGGGGACACACATTTTACCACTTTGGAAGTGTCTCTCGCGCAAGCTATTCATTTTAGAAAAAAATGATATTAGAAACCTTAGTATCATTTTTGAAGACCTATCCATAGATACCCCACACATATGGGTTTGATGAAAAAAAAATTTTTGAGTTTCAGTTCTAAGTATGGGGCACCCCCAAAATTTATTACTTTTTTTAAAATTTTGTGTCAAAACCTTAATGCGGTTTACAGAATACATCTACTTACCAAGTTTCAACAGTATAGCTCTTATAGTTTCGGAAAAAAGTGGCTGTGACATACGGACGGACAGACGGACAGACGGACAGACGGACAGACAGACATGACGAATTTATAAGGGTTCCGTTTTTTTGCCATTCGGCTACGGAACCCTAAAAAGTAATCCACACGAATCACTTTTCTCACCCAACCACAATCTTAACTTTGTTTCTTGAGGTTCAATGTTAATAATTTCGGTGAAAGTTTACATGGTAATTTACCCCATATATTTTTTTATCATTCTCTTATGTTGGAACTTACAGGGTAGGGACACACATTTTACCACTTCGGACTTGTACATCTCTCGCCCAAACCATTAGAAACCTCAATTTTATTAAGTCCTATAAGTCATAATTTCTTCCAATTTTCTATTTTCGTGTAAAAATCTTAATGAGGTTCACAGAATACATCTTACCAAGTTTCAACAGTTTAGTTCTTATAGTTTTTTTTTATTTTATTGACAGGCTTGCGCTTAACTTCAATCATGTCTAATGTACAGAATTAATGATGAGGTCTAAGATGGAGCGCGCTTGCCTAGAAAATAAAAAACGTACTTGACTGGGAACACGGAAGCTGGAAGGGTGTTCCACACCTTAGCGGTTCGTATCAGAAACGTAGAAGAAAAACGTTTTATTCGAGTACGCTGGACATCAACCACATAAGTATGCCACTTCTCTCGACGTCTCGCGGTTCTATGGTAGAGAAGTGAAGGAGGTACAAGGTTGTGGAGTTCTTGACCACACTCTCCAAAATATATCCTGTAAAAAACCGCTAAACAGGCAACACTGCGTCGGTGTTCTAAACTGAGCAGTTTTGCCCGTGTTAGCCTATTATTCTGCGTGCGCGGCGATCAACCGAGTCCAATGCATTGAGTAGATTTGGCAGATCCATCCCAGAGGTGATAGCAGTACTCCATGCCCGAACGAAGTTGAGCTTCATACAGCGTCAAAAGCTGTTCGGGCTTAAAGTACCGCTTAACCTTGTTCAGGATGCCAAGCTTTTTGGCGGCTGTGCCAAGTTTCGGAAAAAAGTGGCTGTGACATACGGACGGACAGACAGACAGACGGACATTACGACCACCATTAGACGACCGAATGGCGCAGCGGTAGCGAACCTGTCGTCTGCGCCGGAGGTCGTGGGTTCGATTCCCACTACTGGTAAATGTTTGTGTAATGAGCATAAATGTTTTCCAGTGTCTGGGTGTTTTTAAATATATTATATTTATGTATATTAGTATGTATCTATATTTATCAGTCATCTAGCACCCATAACACAAGCTATCGCTTACTTTGGGGGCTAGATTGCGATGTGTAAAATGTCCCGTATATATTTATTATTTCAAAAAAAAATTACGAACCTACAAGTTGTACTTTTTGCCATTTGGCTGCAGAACCCTAAAAACATTACGAACTGAACACAGAGGGGAGGTACTAAGGTAGGTTCGCTGCGCTTAATGAGTTTAGAGACTGCACGTACCCATAAATAAAGCTAGAAGGGTTGGTAAAAAGCTCTGAACAAAGATAATTTGATTTGTGCCGTCACTCTTGCATTCCAGGGCCCAGGCGTTTAGTTACATATCTATAAAATTCTCATGTGTATAAAATTCTTGAGTCGCTGTTGGAACTTGCATGCTCCTATTCAATCCTGATGAAACTTGTGCGGTATAGGATTTCACATCGCCAACCTCAATTTAGGGTTTATAAACGGCATGTATTTTACGCGGCGACTAAGTAGAGCGAATATGAATTTTAAAGAGAGATTTTTTATAAAGTTTTTAATTAGAGTGGGTACCATTTATAATGCGTTTGCAGCTATTTAGGAGCATCATAACAAAGATTTAAATCTTTGCATCATAATAAGTACAATAATCAAATCTTTCTTAAATTTAATTTACCTAGCTCCTTTTTAAATTTAAACGAGCATCAAGTTTTTCTTTTTTTCAATTTGTATCTTAGCGGAAACTTCATGATAGATAAAAACTAGAAAATGGGCATTAAACCGGGCTCTATTTAAAATAGTTTGTATTTAAAATAAATTGTGCGATTTTTAAAAGCTTCAAATTAACTCTAAATTGACATACAAAAAATATTTTTTTAAGTGTAGGATGAATTTATGATAAAGTTAAGTTATTTATAATTAATGCTTAAATGGAGGTTGAGGAGTCTACCCCCGAAGCCAAAACATAGGTACGAGTAGGTACGTAACGGTTGTCGAGGAATGATTATTTAAAGTTTAAATATTTTGAGATAAATTTTACTGTTATTATTACTAAAATACATACTTCAGGAGGGGATACAATATTATCTTTCTAATAAGGAAGCTAGAGCTTTCACTCTCTCCCCCTCACGCCGTTTAAGAACCGGTCGACACACAGAGCAAGGAATGACTTTTATATTTCTGTGGGTCGACATAAGCCCCGCTTCGCGGGCCTCCTAATTCTGAGTGTTCTTAAAAGTAAATATCCATATTCTAAATTATCCGAGTCTGAGTGCCCTAAGTCCTGAGCTCGCTTCTTCACACCTTCTAAGCCCCAGTTGTCGGAATTCCAGGTTCTTCACTTGTTTGGACTAGGCTAGACCCCTTAATCGCGTATGGGAAAGAACTAGATTAGTTGCCGTTGATACATAACCGTTGCTATAAATATTTTTTTCTAAATTAAAATATAATAAGTTTTGTATGGAAAAAATAATAATTGAGTCTTCTTAAATCCATTATTGTGTTTCTAGAATCAAGTAAAAATGTTAGCTGCTGGCACACAATACAAATTAACCCACACCTTGTACTTATACAATTTCCATTCGTTTATTTTCTTTTTGACACATGAAAAAGATGTAGCAATAATGAGGGACCAGAAAGAGACAACTTTAACTTTATCTCTCTCTGGTCCCTCGCTATTGCTATTTATCTGTTTCATGCGATTTAATGTGTCAAAAAGAAAATAAACGCGTTTGTTTTCAATTTTGACGTGGCATGGGTCACGCGCGTCTGCTCGATATGTCAATATTGATTTCAAACACTTTGAACGCACGCTTACGTGCATGCAAGTGACAGTCAAACTAGCCTCAAACGCAGCTATAGCCGTCAGTCGCTTGGGCGGCCTATGAAACGGCTAGGTACGTGGCCAGTAAATAACAAGCTATTATTATTTAACTTGCTATGAATACGCGTTTACCTTGTTTGTTCTCTCCTTTGTTAATATTGGTGCCATAATAAAACAGAACAAGTCAAAATAAGTCTCCGAGGAAACTTCACCGGGGGAAACATTGTGTCTGAAAGAAAACTGTTGAGACTTATGAAAAAACCTGTTTGTTCGAATTCAATCAAGCGTTTTTGAAGCAAGTAACTTCACCCGAATGAGCTGAAAATTTATGTTATCGTTTTAAGCGGCCGGGGGACCAGGGTAGCGAGTAGCGACCCCACAAACTTGAGGTTAAGCTTCTATTGACCCCCCAAACATGTCCAACAAACAAAAATAAAATTGCGTGCGCTAATAAATACAATACTCGGTCTTTAAATTGTAACATTTCAATGGACTTTTAGTTCGGATGACAAGGTAAATGAAAATATTTATTTTCACATAGGCCTAAATAATAGGCTCTTACGAAAAGTCAAAACTCTACCGCCAGGTTCGGAAAGCAGGTTTGCGCCGAAATGGCAAAAGAAACTCGGCACTTGCTCGTTTAAAAAAAGTCATTGTTATATTACAAGATTTCTTATAAAGTACTTACATATTTTAACATATTTATAAAATTACATATTTTTAAAATATCTCGTGAGGAGATGGAATCATATTCCTATCATTCAGTCATATATATCAGTCTTATCAGTCTTTATAGTTTTTAAATAAGACTACATTCATTAACGCCTAAATACGGCTACTACGCCGTTAAACAGTAGTTACCGTACAATAGTTATTTGTTATGCAAGACTGCAAAGTAGATTTTTGGGCCGACTATCAGAATGCTGAGCGGCGAAGGATTCTAGGTTGGAGGTAGAACTAATAGGTACATAACACTTCATCTCACTTCAGGGAGAAAAATGATCATAAGAACTCTTTGGATCGGCATTGCAAGTAGGTATGTTAGATGTTGTTTTTAGTAACTAAGTAGGTAATCTCGTATACTCTGCAATAACTTCACTCACATAAGTATTTAAATGCATTAAATCATGACACATCTTTATGTATTTTTTTTTCAAAGCTATAAGATACTTTATTTCGTCTCTAAAGTCCGGTCGCGGAGCAGGAAGAATTTTGTACAATTACCTCTTTGCCTACTGACAGTGGTCACAAACATTTTTCTATTAAGTGCGGTTTAGATGAAATATTTGAAGGAGAAAAAAAATTACTAGCTTATTACATAAATTATTTATTTTGATTTAAGTATGAAAACAGTTATAATGATAGAGTAATATTTACTTAGTACATAGAAATAAAAAAAATGAAAATTCAAAAATCAGAATCCGATTTCTCTGTATCGGAGTAACTACTTTCCGACGACGTTTACGTTCGCAGGTAAAAGGTAATCACTGAGGACGGCGGTCATTGCATTTGTGCGAGCGTGACGCATTATTTTGATGCGGGAGTAACAGAGACAGGTAGTAACAGGTTAATATACGAAATTCTTCGTGTTCCGCGACCAGACTTTAGTAGGTTACAGTGATATGAAGGAATATTATACTAACTTAAATTAAAACTATAAAACTAAATATTATATCTATAATTATACACTTCTTTTATGCCATAGATGTTAGGCAAACGAACGAACGAACTGCAAACCTAACTTTGTTTTTTGATGTTTATTGTTAGAGTTGCCCTTTTTAGAGTTGCTTTTATTTTATATATCCCTATTAATCATAATTATTTGAGATTTTTTTGCTTGGTAAGCTCCGAAGATAAGGCAGGAGGGGAAGGGAGATTTTATTTTCCAACAATAATTTAAGAACAATCAGCCGTAAAAATCATATTTTAAAGAATGTACAAGTACAGTCCAAGATACCCCACACGATATTGGTATCTCACTTTGAATATTATTTTTTCCAATTTTCCCCTTTTTAAATTAAAATTAGAATATATATTTTATTTATTTCAATGATGTTGAGTCACTGATATAAATATACATATTCTATTGCAAACATGACGATAGTTTTTAAAACTACTGAAATAAATGAGTATGACAGACTGACGGACGGTTCAGTAGTTGTAATGTAACCTAACCAGGGGTCTGATTGCGTAAGAAAAAAGTATTTATCGTTATCGTAATCGTTTATGAATTCTGCCCCCCGATTGGCTGACGTAAATCAGAGAACAAATCAGCGGGCAGAATTCATAAACGATTACGATAACGAAGAATACGTTTTTCTTCTCTTCATTCCGAACAGCCAAATCGGTTCAGTAGAGTATGCCTCCCGCGTGAATTACGATTTTTCACTTTGGGCATTAAAGATCTCTTTTCTGAGCAGGTGGAAGAAAATTTTTTTTTTATTACGTACCTACCAATCAAACGTAGGTGAACCTAAACGTAAACACTCTCGTTTAAAACAGTATTTTATGAAACGATATTTTATATAAGCCTCTGGAAAAGTTGTTAAAATGAAACACTCACAATGCTGTCCACCAGCTATGGAACAATAATGCCTTTTGTTTGGAGTAAGTAGGCGTATATAATGTGAGGGACAATATGGTGGGAAAGTAACGCGTGTCAAGAGGCGTTCGCCCTTGGCCGGACATCAGTACAGGAACGTGGACCCCCAGCTCGTGGAGTAGTTCAAATACCCTTTGGCACGTGTAAGTTGGAATTAGGTTGGTAGGTATGTAATTCTTATCTTATCTTATAATATATATAAATCACGTGTCACGTTGTTTGTCCGCGATGGACTCCTAAACTACTGAACCGATTTAGTTCAAACTTCGTGAATATCTGTCATTTGGTCCAACTTGAGAGATAGGATAGTTTAAATCTCAAATTATAGTCGCGTTAGCCACAGCAACGCGTGGCCGGGTCAGCTAGTTATTTTATAATTATATACTTACATTCCTTTTTGTGTACGCTCCATATTTTCCCTATGTATATTACATACTTATACCTCTACATATACCACAAGCCTTTGTATGTTGAAAATTGAAATACCATACTAAGTAACGCAATTTATTTACGTCTGTAGTTACCTACTCCATCTATGAAGATAGGAGAAAATTTCCCCTTGTTGACGTGCCTTTGAAGTAGATGCTTAAGGTAAAGCGAAATACCACAGTTCATTGATACAGTTACTTCCGTAAATTCCGAAGCATTTACCAATGCAGGAAAAAACTTTCCATTAGATATGGATCTTTATTCAACCAACGATTTCGTTCAAAAACAAAAATTTTAAGAGCAACTCGACCTTAATTTTATTTTAAGGCAAACTAACCGGGTCTGTCTGCGACATTCTATTTTGTTTTTCGTTATTTCGTGGATTCGTTTTTTAATTAAGTAGGTAACAATTTATTTAGAAGACGGTTCTTAGGGTTTCGTACCGAAAAGGCGTAACGTCATCCAATTACTAAGACTCCGGCGTTCGTCTGTGCGCCCGTCTATCACCGTGCTGTATTTCTTGAAGCGTGATAATTAGAGAGTTGAAATTTTCACAGACGAGGTATTTCTGTTGCCGCTATAACAACTAACCCTAAACAGGAGCAGAGGTCTTTAAAACATGCTTCCCTATTTTTCCAGCTTTAATTCCCTTCAAACCGTAACCATCCGGGCGTACCGGGATAACAACATGCTGCGTTGAACAAGTGTGAAATCTAAAGCTGAAAGCGTCGAGTCTCGTGCTACCACTTTAAAGGGGATTTATTGAATTTATTCTTGTCTTTCTCACTCTCACGGATACGATGGTAGGTGCGACATGCAGCGTCGCGGAAGAATATAACAGAAAAACCACCTTTTACCTAATTACTCAAAAACTAAGCCAGTTATCAAAAGTCGGTTTCTAAGCGTTTTAGGATATTGTTATTACCGACACATTAAAACAAAAATTACAATTACATCCATTGTAGTTTCCGTTAAAAAACAGGAAAACTGAGATTTTGGAGTACCTTTTGGGAGAACTTTCTATCGAGAAAATTTTATCCAATCGTGTTTCTGCTTCTAAGCGATTTTAGACTAAAGACCCAAAATACATGACGTTCAGAAAGTTGTCTTTATAGTTTTTACGTTAAAACTGCATATAAAATCACTTAAATACGGCTTGTACGCCGTTAATACCATACAACAAGTGGTCGAGAAACCGAGACGTTTCTGATCATTAAATTATGACTTAGCAATCGTAAGTTTTTTTACATCAATAAGTGTAGACGCTTAAAATATTCACAGAAGACAGAGCAGTTTCACTCAATTCACTATAAAAATGAATAGTTAAAAGTAAATAATAAACAAATATTTTAGCGGGGTATCCATAACGCAGTTAATGTGATTTTTTGCTCGTTTTCTTTTAATTTAGCGGGAAGTTGCATTTAGTAGGTATTTACACAGAGGAATACTAATATCTGGGTAAATACTAGTATTACAGCTACTCACCAATAGATGACAGCAGGAGTTTACTGTAATAGTTTTACTTTATCGCCAATTTATATATATTTTTTCACGTTCAGTCCCGCTTTTCGGGGATAACTCATAAATAGCAATTTGTAACATGCAATTTTCATTGTTCAAGCGCCATATTTTATAACGAATATGATGTAAGTATTTTGACAGAGTGGAGCGCGTCTTCGCGGATTGAAATATCTTATACCACAGATCTAGAAGTGATCCGAGTCTTATACACACGTGACGCGCCAAACAAAATAAGTACTTCAACATAGATTTAGAATAAGCTGTCGCTCGCGCTCCGACTAGCTAGAGCCCTACCTTACAACAACAGCAGTTCCGTGAGTGCGGCAACTTTTTTTTGTAGTGTGAGTGTGTCAATTTGATTTGCATGGTGTGCGGAGGCTAGTATAGGATTTCAGATGGTTGCCGCTCGCGGACCGAGTTGTACGCGCTAGTTCTGTACGGTCTATTTTACGCGCCGTCTGACTACGGCAGCCCTAGTACGTCGTAAGAGATAAAGTTAGGCGATAGAAATGGACCACAACATTGCGTTTGTTGCTTGTCGATTTTGAGGGCGGGACCAGGCGCTATTGCGAACTGAATTGCACTTTTTGTGTTAGCGCTAGAGTCGCTATTTCTTTAAATTCTCGTGCGGAGTGGACGTTCTGGTACAATTTAGTGTTCTGTGGTATCGGTGAAAAATTGTGTAGCGACGGGCGACGGCTTGGGTTAGTAAATTTAGACATACCTATCATTTTACCGCACTTTTGAACTCGCCTGTTGCCTCTTACCCCTATGTAAAAGAGATGTAGAGTGTATAGAACCTTTTTTCGTCGAAATAAACCGATCAAATGTTAGTCGGGCTCGTGCATTAGACCGTAACTAGACGGTTTCTGGGGTTCCGTACCCAAAGGGTAAAAACGGGAGCATATTCGAATACCATGACTTCCGTCCGTCCGTCAGTCACAAGGTGTATCCCTTGAACCGTGATAGTTAGACACTTGTCCCATTACAAATAAATGTGGAATAGAGGTGGAATTGTTATACTCTGTTTTGTCTTTTTCCTTCAAATACCAAACGAATGATAAAGCACTGTATATCTATTGCACCTTTGTTGAGCGGTTGAAATTTTCACAGCTGATAATGTATATCTAATGCTGCTATAACAACGAATAGGTAACCTACAACAAAATAAAATACATAGTATAAATATTTTCCTCCTCGTTCTTATTTCAGCTATAAAATGGAAAATTCTTTCCAAAAAACCAACTTCAAATGCCACTACAAAGAGTGAAATAATTTTTAATGTACACCAATTCGAAGTCGGGCAATGTTTTGTTCAATCATTAATAGTCCTTCGTATTATTAAACTTAATGTGCAAAGAAACGACAAAATTATCGTCAATACGGAGGACTATTAGTGAATGAACGAAACATTGCCCGACTTCGAATTGGTGTACATTAAAAATTATTTCACTCTTTGTAGTGGCATTTGAAGTTGGTTTTTTGGAAAGAATTTTCCATTTTATTTTTTACTTTTTAGTGGAAAACAAGTAATGCGCAAGGTATTGGAAAAAATGCCCAAATCGCTGGAAGTATGCTTCTAAAATCTGAAGAGTTCCCTCAATTTCTCCAAGATCCCATCATCAGATTCTGACTTGATGAATACAGTCATTACTTGATGACTGCTAGGAAATGCAATAGTAACTATAAAAAATATCTAAATCGCTTCAAGTATACTAGCAAAATTTGAAGAGTTCCCTCGATTTTTACCAAGATCCCATCATCAGATCCCGACCTGATGACCATAATATAACCTGGAAAAAATTACTCTTTTAAACAATACCCAAATTACTTCAAGTGTGCTAGTAAAATTTGAAGAGTTCCCTCGATTTCTCCAGGATCCCATCATCAGATCCTGACTTGGTGACAATGGGACCATCTGTGAACTATACCCTTTCAAACAAAAAAAGAATTTTTTAAATTGGTCCACGCATCTTCGAGTAATCGGGGAACATACATAAAAAAAAATAAAAAAAAAAAAAAAAAAAAAAGATTCCGACGAATTGAGAACCTCCTCCTTTTTTTTGAAGTCGGTTAAAAAGATCAATCGATAAGATAACAAAAAAACAAAATAATGAACTAAAATCAAAGTAAACTCTATATCTAGTATTTATATATATTGTAGTAAGTAGTAGTAGATAGGTATAATGTAGTATCTAGTAGCTTTTAATTAAAAAAAAAATAAAAATACTATTCTTAATAATATGCTAAATACAAATGAGAAAATTAATGGGTCCCGCCTGGTACCAAATTGAATGCGGGAATGTAACTTAGGCTTTGAGGCTTAGGGATTTAATTATACTAAAATATGTTCCATCGTCCAAGCTTACATAGACATAGTATTTACACTCGCATTGAAATTCGTTTCATATTTAGACTTTACATTATCATACTGAAATGGTAAACATAAAATTAAATTCACAAACCAATTCACAATCTGATTTCGCTGGCAGCGTTTTCGCGCGTCTAGTATGAGTGTACGGCAGTGCACAGAAAAACCGACGGTGGTTTTTTATAGCTGAGACTTAGCTTGTAAGACAATTGTATTGTTTATAAAATAAATAAATAGACGTTCGAGGTACCTACTCCGATAGTGCAGACTGTGCTTTACAATTTTCACTATTTTCTATAGTTACTAGCTGCCTGGATAAACGTTTTGCCATTTATGGGTATCATAAATAGTTTACGTTTTCGAATGTAAACATAAAGTAAAGTAAACTAAACAGCCCTGCCCACCAAATTCAAGAAAATTGGTCAAGTCCGAGTCGGGTTATTATACAGTTATCTAGTACCCATAACACAAGCTATCGCTTACTTTGGGGCTAGATTGCGATTAGGGCATGAAGAACCGGTTCCGGTTCTTAATTTTAAGTAGCGTTTACACAATGGCGTATGCTGGCCCACTGCAGGCCATCGCCATTGTGTACACGGGGAAATGGTATGCAATGGCGGGCAATGGTCGACGATGGCGCGCGATCGGGAAGTTGTCGGTTTTTGGCGCACACTTCAAAGGAATCGTGGCGTTGCGTGGTCTGTAGTGTTCACACAATGGCCCATTGCTCAGTTCGCCACCGACCGCTGAACAGTGTATTCTTTTGTTGCGACTACTTCCAACAAAATTAAATTACTAAATTCAAATTAATAATTATTAAATTATTGATAAATTCGAATTATCGAATTCTCCTGATGGTTCTGCAAGCATTTCGCTCAGCAGATTGTTCATGGTTTGCCTAAAAATGATAAAAAATTACTTAGTCATGTACGTAAGGAGCATGCCACGGGTGTGCCCGCGAAATTCAAATTTTTTGTGGTTTTCGCAATTTTTAAGGTAATAAGACATAGTAGGCTCATGGCAGTCAAATTGCGGGAATTCCAGTCGTCTTCACGTGTTTATTTATATAAAAATCTCTGCTTGTAACTAGCATACAAATTGCAAAAAACCACGAAAATTTTGAATTTCGCGCGCAGAGTCGTTGATTTCGCCTTAAACTACTTCCACGTCCATCATCACGTCCATCGCAAGTGCCTCACCGGGCAGCAATGAGCCATGCGCCATTGTGTACACACCAAGTGATGATCGTGGCCTACAGTTGTGCGATGGCCTGCAGTGGGCCAGCATACGCCATTGTGTAAACGTAGCTTTAAATTCTCAGTTCTGCACCAAGCTCAGAACCGGGTACCCGGGATTTCCCGGTTCTTGGTAAAAAAGTTTTATTATTTTAATTAAAAGCATTTTTTTAATATTCCTACAAAATACATGCTATTACATCCTATTACGATTTGTAGTAAACATGAAGTAGCAATTTCTTTCCAAAAAAGCGAATTAAAATGCCACTACAAAGAGTGAAATAACTTTCAATGTAGGTATACCAATTTGATGAGTAAAACTATGTAATCAGGAAGAATCCGAAAAATAGCTGCAGTTCCAGTCAATTACCGTTTACAATTACTTTGTTTTACGGAACGATAAAATACGTAATAATTGTTTTTTTTTAAAACCGGGAGAACCGGGTAGTCATATTCAGAACCGGTTCTTTTAAGACCTTAAAAATCCCGGGATTTCCCGGGATTTTAAGAACCGGGAACATTTTTTTATATTTGTTTATTAGCTTCAAATGTAACTTTAAATCTACTTTTTAAATATGACAAAATCAGTAAGTACCTGTAATTCAAAGTAATCACACTTATAATTTTTTTCCACTGAGGGTGCGATATATTTATTTATTTTATTAATATAGAACGTTAATTCTACTTCATAGAGAGGTATAAATCGGTGCAATGCTTTAATTGCATCGATCGTTCGCCGTTCAGGGTGGCAGAGAAAGGAGTCTGCATCGGGGGCGCGAAGGGAGTGAAATTCAAGTGTGCAAACTGGGGACATGACGTACCTACCCAGGTATTTCGTTTATACTATCAGCCGACAGACACGGCACTTCTCAAAATTACAGATAAATAATTGTTCACTGAGGGTTCCATACTATCAAGGCCCATTCCTAATAGTATTAAAGTAAACTAAACATCCCTGCCCTGCACCAAATTCAAAATCGGTCAAGTGCGAGTCAGGCTCGCGCGCACTGAGGGTTCTGTACTATCAAGATTCAAGACCAATACTCAATATTATTTAAGTTAACTAAACAACCCTGCCCACCAAATTCAAAAACGAGCAAAAAATCACGTTTGTTGTATGAGAGCCCCACTTAATTTTTTTTATATTTTTACTTAATTATTTATATTTAAAGTAAATAGGTATAACTAAATATTTTGCGAAAAATATTTTTATTCAATAAGAACATAAAAAATTAATATCTAACTTAATGGACAACTATACTTAGAAATATCATTAAATTAAATTAACTAAAAATTAAGAATTAAAGTACTTATCAAAATTTTGAGCCCTAGGTAGGGTGCCCATTATGCAGGCAGCATTCCCGCGCTGAATAGCTATTGAAAGTCGTTGCGCCAGAAAGCTGCCTGCGCAAGGGTCGCCTGTTGCCTCCCGTTTGCTGAGGTCTTTGCTTTTGTGAATATTTCAAGCGTTGCCGTTATCAATATCGAGCAAAAACAAGCGAAAAAATCACGTTTGTTGCATGGGAGCCCCATTAGATAGATAATTTTTGTTAATGTTAGTGGCAACAGAAGTAATTCTGTGAAAATTTCAAGTGTCCATTTCTTCCACTTCCCTCCACACACACTTCCATTCCAATTTAAATTTTAATTTCATGTTTTTTTTAATGATAAGTTGTTTTATAAAGCAGTTCACACCATACTTATCTACAGTACTTATCTACGTACAGGTAGAGCAGAATTCTTAGAAAATTACGCGTACTGGAATTGGTTTGACACAATTTCTGCCGATTTCGGCATTGTATCTATACGTTTCCTACGAACTCAAAACAGTGACGGATTGCATTTGTTCCGGGTTACACGTAAATCGTTGAAATGGATTATTGTTTGCCACAAATGTTACAATTAGACCAATTAGGACGTTAATTCACTGCAGCCGTCACCGAGCATGACATTATTTTTGGCTTACATCAATATGAACTTAAAACGTATGGATTACTGTTCATTCCATTGATGCAGATGAAGTTTATTCATTAAGGTACATATGATTAGCGAACGCCCGCGGCTTTGGGCGTTACTTGTATATTCTAAAATAGATTTTTATTTATTTTTATGCTTGATAGTTTTTCATTTATAGGGAAAACTGTAAGAAAAATACCGTTATAAATAAAATAATACCGAAAAATCTGAAATAATTATGGTCAATATATATTTTACAGAAAAATAAAATCAACTGTCTTACTAATATACTTTTTTTTGTTAAAAACCGGTAACCGGTACCGGTTGGTATGGAACCCTAATTAGAATAAAAGAGGCGGATATCGATTTTACGAATTCAATCCAGTAACAAAAATGTTCAAAATGGCGGCCATTTTAATAAGTTCTTGACCACTATCTGCAAAAATACTTATAGCAGCGACGAGTTAACATCTATGCGCTGATTGGTTAATGCTTGCGTCAGTTATGCAGCCAAGGTGATAATTCATAATTGGCTGCTGATGGCTGCGTTGCTTTGGTTACCGTCGATGGTTGGCCAATGTACAATTATATATTTTCCAGAATCACTGGTGAATTCTATGTTTATTGCAATGATCAGATATCGATTTTGAAACAATTTGGTCCCGTATCTTAATATTAATTATCAAACTGCAGATCTATACGACCCAAGTTTTAGACGAGATTCGTGGAACACCGAAAAAACGATTAGTTTTCTACACTTTAAAATTTGAGTTTCGAAAATCGCCGTTTTAGTGTACCTTCAATATTCATGACCTAAGGTGCCTAAGATCGACCTAGGTAGGTACGTAATTTCAGATCTCTACGATTTATGCTTGTCGGAATCTCTGGAACAACGGAAAAAAATTCCAGTATAAATGGATATCTCTAAAATATACGGTTTTTATGTTTACAAAACTGTAAAATTTTAACTTCGTTCATCCCAGTGCACCTTCACAACACAATCTAATGTCAACCTAGATATTATATGCTATATTTTTTATCTAATAATGCTATGTTTTTTTTTTATTTATAATGCCATATATAATAATAATTACCTACGTCATACGTTCGCCGATGACCACTTCTATTTCGTATCTCATTATCGCATTGCAAAGTACTATAGTCTCGTGTCATCCAGTCATCATCGGCAAACTCTACGCGTGCAAGCACACACAGAGAATAAGTTTATGTCGTGCAAATCTCAGGTGCAAATAATACGTATTATGTTTGTATATAGGGAATATTTAAACGTCGTAGTAAAGTTGGACAGATATACATTGACAAGCCCTAGTGTGCGTAAGGGATGGAGCACTTTGTCTGATAGTGTTATGATGTGACCACGCCTACTATGTTGTATCCGCCCCGTTCCCAGAGCCGTAATGAAACCATGGAATTAATAAAATTACTTATTAATTCCATGAATGACAATCATATCAAGAAGAAGCGTCTGTTTAAAAATCTGATGCGCTCGAGTACACTTTCATGACATTTTTTTTTAATTTCTTGAAAACCTGTATTAGCTTCCCCCACTACTGAAATAGCAAACTTCATATAACCTCTACTTCATTTTAGGCTTGCCAAAGATATAGTACCTTCAGACCTACCTAGTCCCGGACTAATCAAAAAACCGCAGGAGGTCCTCAAGTCTACGCGTAATGTTGTCATAGACATTTTGCACAAAAATGTAACTACAGAAAACAAAAGTTTTCTTCAAACTTCCTCTATGGGTACTTGGATGATTGGATAAATGCATAATTGGATGTTTCGACGCGTAATGGATGCAGATTGGATGTTACCTACGCATCTATAAGAACGCAGGAGAAAAGTATAAAAAAACAAATGTATTGAACAAGTTTTTATACAACTTTTCCCGAAGTTAAAACAAATGAATATTTTTCGACTTCAATCGACTTCAACTCTTTATAAACTACTCTTGAAGCCTGTGCTTGAAGTGAATCAGTTTCAAAATAAAACCGGCCAAGTGCGAGTCAGACTCGCGCACCATTTGTTCCGTACTACGAAAAACTATAACCATATTTACATAATTTTACTACCAAACCGCAAACTATGATTTTTGAGGTTAATATTTAATACCTACCAAAAAAGTATGTAGATATAGATTTGATTTTATTTTTCCCGTAAAATATACATTAATCCCTATTAATCCTAATTATTTCAAATTTTTCGATTGGTAAACTTCGGAGATAAGGGGAGGGGGATGGTATTTTTTCCAACAGTTTGTCCAATATATCAAATGTTGAGTTGTGTTGTCACGCACTGAATTTGGTCTACAATACATTTTATGTTAGGTGGTTTGGTATTTAGTTAAAATGGAACTACACGGAAAGCACCAGACTTCAATTGTAAAAACAAACACTAAGGAAGGTCCACCCAGAAACTTCTGATAAAACAAACGTAAATAAATAGAGTCGAATTGAGAACCGAGGCTGGTCAATCGTCATAGGCCACTGCTGCTTCAGGACAACGCTAGACCACAGCACAACAGACAGTTACCAAATTAGAAGAGCTTCAATTTGAATGTCTAGTCAAAGTCAAAATATATTTATTTCACATACTTAGGCCTAACTTACAAGGCACTTGTAAAACGTCAACAATATTTGTTACATAATATTATGTACGGTGATAACTACAAGTCGACTTAAAACTAAGTTTACGAGGGTTGCAACGCGCCCTGCACTGAGAAGAAGCCCACAACAAACTCAGCCGGGTTTTCTTTTCGGTTATCACCACTTCACAAATTTGCTCTTAAAAACTAGTTGAGCTAGTAATTATAATACAGCAGTTCATTCACTCCCAAGGATTTGATTCATGTAAATAATCCTTAATACTATAGTAAGCTTTATTAACACTAAGACACCGTACTCCCCGGACCTTGCCAGATTACCATTTTTTTTCGAATTCTGGGGGAAAAAACAACTCCGATCCTTGTGTCGCATAGACTTCAATTAAATTTTCTGTATGTGTTCGGTAGGTCATAAGCTATTTTTTTTACCTCTAATGGCAAAACAACCTTTGCTGGGTAGCTAGTTATATATATAGGTACATATTAAATATAACTAAATATTTTACTGACTGCAATCTCATGTTATGGTAAGCAACGTTATCGTACCTACTGACTTGGAAGGAGTAAGTAACCCCTAACCGAGGTTTTACACAGCATCGCGCGAGAACGCTAAATCGCTTGGAGATGTGTCCACAGAAAAAAATAATAAGTTGGTTGTGTCTTTGATTGTAGTGTGGTAACCAGCCATAAATAGAAAGTAAGAAAGAAAAACATTTATTTCCAATGATTATGCCACATGTAACAAAACAAAAATTGGTCAAGTGCGAGTCGGGCTCGCGCACTGAGGGTTCCGTACCATCAAGACTCATTCTCAATAGTACGTATAAAGTAAACTAAACACCCCTGCCCATAGAATTTAAAAACCGGACAAGTGCGAGTCGGACGTGCAACGCCATCTGTCGTCAGCAAAGTTAAACCAAATATTAGACTTGTTGAATATCATCCGATTAGTGTCGAGGTGCTTTACGACCTCGACACGGAACACCTTCCAATACTCGTCACGCTGAACCTCCAGCGCGACTTCACAATACCGCGGCCTTCCAGAACAAGAACTAACTGGGAGAAGTACGCAATCGCGCTGTCGGAGCTTGAACTCGCAGGTCCCATTTGCACCCCTGCTGATGTGGACGGGACTGCTATGAAGATCACGGCAGCCATCCAACAGGCGAAAGCTAATGCCACAGTCGTCCTACCACACGCTAGCCGACGGGACCAGCTGCCAAACTCGCTCCGGGACATGCTTGAGAAGAAGCGCGCCCTACGCAAACTCTGGGCGCGTACTCGCTGTCCGAGGGTCAAGCGTGACCTGAACCGCCTTGCACAGGAGGTAACGCAAGCACTCGGCGCCCGAGATGATCAAAACTGGGAGCGGACCATCGACGAGGCGTCTGAGTCCGAGACATCGCTATACCACCTGTGCAAAATACTTACCGGCACGACCAAACCCGTTTACCCTCTGCTAGACAGCGAGGGTAGGCGAAAATACTCCGCCAAGGATCGAGCAGAAATAATGGCGGAGTATATGGAAGGGCAATTCACCCCCAACCCACCGGCCACCGACGACACAACGTGCAGACACTATGAGGCGACTCACCAACGGGTGGAAGATTTCCTGTCGGCCCCTACCCCTACGCTCCGGGGAGAGGACTATATCTCCCCGTCAGAGTTAAGGAAGGCCGTCTTTCGTCTTCCCAAACGGAAGGCGCCGGGCCCCGACGGGATTCCAATCGCCGCATTACAGCAGCTGCCACGGAGGAGTCTCGTCGCACTGACAAGGCTTTTCAATGGCATACTTCGCACCGGCCATTTCCCGGAGTCCTGGAAACGGGGAAAGGTGATAACCATCCCCAAACCAGGAAAGGACCGCCGCCAGCCAGGAAGCTACCGGCCCATTACCCTCCTGCCGCACCTCGCGAAGCTGTTTGAGCGTCTGTTGCTGCGAAGGCTCGCTCCTCACATCCAACTTCGTGATGAGCAGTTCGGGTTTCGCAGCAACCATTCCACGACGCTCCAGCTGGCAAGGGGCCTTCACTACATCGCCAGTGAGAAGAATAAGGGCCACTGCACGGTTGGGGTCTTCCTCGATATCGAGAAGGCCTTCGATCGTGTGTGGCACACTGGACTCCTGGCGAAACTACTGCTTACTACCTTGCCACCCGCGATCGTGCGATTGGTGGCATCATTCCTGGAAGGCCGGTCCTTCTATGTCTCCGTGGAGGGCGCCGACTCCCAACCGCGCCCAATACGTGCTGGAGTACCGCAAGGCAGCTGCTTATCACCGTGCTTGTACGCTGTGTATACTAATGACATACCCACCCTCGCCGATCACCTGCGCGAGGGAGAGGACGACGTTCTGCTGTCGCTGTACGCCGACGATAGCGCTTACTTCGCGTCGTCATACCATCAAATCGTGTCTGTCAATCGGATGCAACGCCTACTGGATCTGCTGCCGGAATGGCTGGACAGGTGGAGAATGGCCGTCAATGTGGGTAAGACGGCCGCCATCATTTTCGGCGTACGTAAGCCGATGCGTCAGCTACACCTACGAGGGCAGGGCTTACAGTGGCAAACTTCGGTGTGTTACTTGGGGTGCCGCATTGACCGAAGCCTGAACATGACTCTTATGGCTAATCATGCCGAGGGTAGTGCAAAGGCAGCCACGGCAATGCTGCATCAAGTCCTGACTTCAGGCCTCACACTGAAGACTAAGCTCCGGATCTACGGAGCCTACATCCGCTCTCGGCTGACGTACGCGGCACCCGCGTGGTACGCCCTCTGTTCAGCCTACCAGAAACACCGGCTGCAGGTGCAACAAAACAAGTGCCTGCGCCTGATCGTAGGAGCCCCGAGGTACGTCAGAAATGACGTCATACATCGGGACACAAGGACGCCCACCGTGGAGGAGTACGTCCGTACCTTAGCGCAACGCCTGTTTGCACGCGCAGACAATGGGCCGTGCGCGCACCTCCATGGGATCGCACCTCACATCGATCGACCACCAAACGGGCGTCCGCTGCCTCGCGAGCTCCTGCGGTCTCCGTCTCCCGCGCAGTTGCGCGTCGATGGCGATGGAGACGATGATGACGACGCGAGGTTCATACAACAGGACCCCGACATCCCCGCGCAAGACAGCGAAATGACCGCTGATCGCGCGGCACCAGCCACTCAAGACCCAAAGGCCACAAGCCAGGACGGCGAGGCCTTAGCCCCTTACCGGGGCTAGAAGAACGACACCGGGAGCGCGCTGCGCTTCCGCGACACATCGCCCGGGTAAGGAGGCAAGCCTCGAGGCCCGTACCCCCGGAGGGACTCGCTCCCTGCGGAGAAGACCACGCTGCTGAATATCAATTCAACACGTATTAAAAAAAAACTACTCACTAGATCTCGTTCAAACCAATTTTCGGTGGAAGTTTGCATGGTAATGTACATCATATATTTTTTTAGTTTTATGGTACTCTTATTTTAGAAGTTACAGGGGGGGGACACACATTTTACCACTTTGGAAGTGTCTCTCGCGCAAGCTATTCATTTTAGAAAAAAATGATATAAGAAACCTTAGTATAATTTTTGAAGACCTATCCATAGATACCCCACACACTGTCATGTGGGTTTGATGAAAAAAAAATTTTTGAGTTTCAGTTGTAAGTATGGGAAACCCCCAAAATTTATTACTTTTTTTAAAATTTTGTGTAATAACCTTAATGCGGTTCACAGACTACATCTACTTACCAAGTTTCAACATTATAGCTCTTATAGTTTCGGAAAAAAGTGGCTGTGACATACGGACGGACAGACGGACAGACGGACAGACAGACATGACGAATTTATAAGGGTTCCGTTTTTTGTCATTCGGCTACGGAACCCTAAAAAGTACTTACGTACTAAAACGATGCCTGGAGGTTCCCCCACTCGGGCAACAAAACCAATAATTGCCCAAATTGCGGAAGCACCAGACACCACCTGTTACATGTGGCACAACCCAGGAAAAGGCCCTAACTCAGCATGGTGGTGTATTTCACAATATTTAGTAACTAAATGGCGATTAAACTCTATACTTGAAAAAAAAATATGCGGGTGAAAAAAAGTAAGACCGTAACTATATAAAATAGAGCTTAGGGCGCTGTTTTATATCGACATCCAGGGAACATATGTTTTATATTGTTGTGTGTATTGACATCCAGGGAAAATGCCGCAGGGATTTGCCACACGCAAAGCCCTTGAGCATATTGACGTATTTTCGCCGGTTACAGTGTTTAGTAGTTGGAAACTTCCACCCGTCGGTGTTGCATCCTGTTACAGTCAATTAGATCATCCTCAAAGCTCAAGTACTTTAAGGTAATAAACTTAATAACCTCGTCTTTGCAGGTCCCTCTTTTACATTGACACCTGGGGTCAGTGCCTACGGCGCGCTTTCGTTGAGGGTAATAGCAAATACACATTATTATAAATAAATTAATAGTTACAAAACACTTTTCATACAAAAGCTTTTATTTTAATGCTCTAAAAATAATAAAATAAAATTTTCTTATATTAGTACTTTTACTATCGACTTATAACGTTGTTACACAATTTATGTGATATATAAAAGCTTGTCGCGAATTTCATTTGTTTATTTGCAGGTTTACACGTAAATCTAGCGACAACTCGCTGGCAAGCGTCGAGTCTCGCTGACTAGCGTCGAGCAACTCGCTGACAAGCGTCGAGCAACTCGCTGTCAAGCGTCGAGCAAATCGCTGGCAAGCGTCGAGCAACTCGCTGGCAAGCGTCGAGCAACTCGCTGGCAAGCGTCGAGCAACTCGCTGGCAAGCGTCGAGTCTGATGTGTGCGTCACGAACTGGTCTATACCCCAAAGAAGTGTCCTGGGGTATGTCCTGTTTCTTGTATTTTTATATACGACCTGCCGGGAAATCTAAACCCCGGAATGTAATGTGTAAATCTAATGTCGGAAGACATCTTTATCCTGCAAAAAAAAAATGCGTACGAGTTTTAATTAATATAAAGCCCCGCGCAAGTTGTAGGCAGTAATTTAGCAAAAAAAAATTAATCCTTCCGTGCATACATATTCTTTCAACGGATCTATTTGTTAGAAAGCATAACCACCTACAACATCGCAAAAGATATTGAACACGCATGACAAAAATTTGCGCAACCTGGGTTAAACTACTGTTACCACACTACAAACTCGCCCTATCAGGCCGCGGTCCTTACTTCTGATCGATTAAGATCTACAATAAACTCCCTCAGATAATAAAAGATGAGAAGCGAGACCATTTATCAAAGATAAGCATAAGGAATGGTTAATCTAAAAAAGCTTCTAAGAAGTGAGAGTACTATTTAAGGGGATTTATTGAATTTATTTTTGTCTTTCTCACTCTCACTGAGATTTGGTAGGTGCGACATGCAGCGTCGCGGAAGAATAAAGCAGAAAAACGACGTTTTACCTAATTACTCAAAAACTAAGCCAGTTATCAAAAATCTGTTCTAAGCGTTTTAGGATATTATTATTACCGATACATTAAAACAAAAATTACAATTACATCCATTGTAGTTTCCGATAAAACATAGAAAAACTGAGATTTTGGAGCAACTTTTGGGAGAACTTTCTATCGAGAAAATTTTATCCAATCGTGTTTCTGCTTCTAAGCGATTTTAGATTAAAGACCCAAAATACATGACGTGTAAATTTGAAAGTAATTGTCTTTATAGTTTTTGCATAAAACTTCATTCAAAATCACCTAAATACGGCTTGTAGGCCGTTAACTAGAGAGCAAAGACCTCAATGTCGCGAGATTCAGAAATAATAATAATTAAAGACTGTAATAGCTATTTTTCCCCCTTTGACATTGCTTGTATTTTATTTTATATTTACATATTTTATTTTCCTATTATATTTAAGGCCATTACCTAGTATTTGACATTGTTTAAAATTAATTATGACATTTTATTATACTCTGTAATTAGCCGTTATTAATGATTTATGAGCATTGAGTACCTAATTGTAAATATTTTAATTCTAAAGGTAATTAAGGGGATAATAATTATTATTTGATATTGCCATGTCCTGACAGGGCGCCTTGTGCACGCTTGTGCTATGTACCTAAGAAGTTATACTTGCAGGAATTGTAAGCATGTGCATGAAGCAATTGAAATAAATAAAGTAAAAGCTTTTAAAAAAAAACCTGTGTTGCCACTTGACAATGTTACACCTTTATTAATGTAGTCTGAGATGTTACATTACAGAGTAGTAACAATTAGATTATCTCTGTTAAATATGAATATAACTATTACCTATACAAATTTTGAAAATTTTTAATATCACAAATTTTGAAAATTTTAATGAGATTGGGCACTTAATTATTGAAACTAAACATGCTAAATACAGACACCAAATCAATAATAATCAATAAAGCAACATTAACATTTAAAAACTCACACTTCAAAATCAATCCACGTGCTGTTTTTCCGCTAAATTTGGTATGCGGCCACACACCAAATTTTGAAATGGTGACTATATTCCGCATTTAGCAAATTCCGAGGTGATAAAAATAGAAAAGAGTTGTGTAAACATTGTCCATTATTTAAAATAACGTCGGAAGTGGTCACTGGTCGGGAAGCCAGTATGTTTACCCTATATCGTATAGGAATAATCTGATGTTTAGTGGAGCGTACATAACTCAGATGTACTCGTACATAACCTATGAGATATTAACAAAACAAGGTTAATGCGTACGAACCTGTGACACGTGCCGGCAGAGTGCCGACGTGATATCAACCCCATATCGTTGACATGTTTACTTAGCAACGCCCTAAACCAATTTATCCATTTTTAACGGACTTCGAAACGTAGCGCGTTCAAACCACGTTTAAACAAATAAAAAAAAACAAACAAATAAAAAAGTGTACAGTCCAATAAAGTCACTAAAGTCATAAGCTTACAAATTTTTTGCAATGCATATTTATTTATTTGTATGTTTTACCGGAAATCTGTGAAAATTCCTGTATATTATTTAGGAAATGTGTTAAATGAGAAGTTTAACATCAATATTAATAATAATAGTTTACATAATATAATTTTTATTTCTGTGAATAGGTCCTAATTTGTATTTGCAATAAATGAATAGTTAAATCCCACCAAAAACATAAATGTAAAAAAGGAGAGCCAAGTTCAATACAAAAATTATGCTTGGCTGTCGGCTTCGCCGCAAAAAGAATGGAGATCAAAATGAGTGCCAAGTTCTATGTAAAATCGAAATTTGTATTTATAGGAACAAAAAAACAATATGAACAATTATTAAACTCTATTTCTTTGCTTTATTGGATACCTATAACAATTGCTGTTATTCAAAAATGTGAGATCTTAAAATAGGTTAGATTTGACTTGGCCAGTTTTCATTACATCAGTCATTTTATAAAGTTATACATTTTAATTCCGATAAAAACTCGCCAAGTCAAATCTAACCTATTTTAAGATCTCACATTTTTGAATAACAGCAATTGTTATAGGTATCCAATAAAGCAAAGAAATAGAGTTTAATAATTGTTCATATTGTTTTTTTGTTCCTATAAATACAAATTTCGATTTTACATAGAACTTGGCACTCATTTTGTTCTCCATTCTTTTTGCGGCGAAGCCGACAGCCAAGCATAATTTTTGTATTGAACTTGGCTCTCCTTTTTTTACATTTATGTTTTTGGTGGGATATCATTACTTTTTGTAAAGAAAACTAGGCAGGTATTGAGTTTAAAGCTTTTTCTTGCGTTTCCGCTGCGTGATTTTCTTTTTTATACTATTTTTTACACTCTCTTGAATGTTAGAGATAATAGTGCGCATTGCCCATTCATTATCTGCTACCTTTTTAGTAAGCTTCCTGTTTATGCTTAAATTAGCTAAGTCCGGGCGATATAGGGATCTCAGGCGGTTATATTCTATTATAGAACTATCTTGTGCCTTAATTTGACTAGGGTCTAGATTAATAAGGTGTACTCCGTCTAGGGTTTTAACCCTGGAGAGCGCAACGTAGGCCTGTCCTCTGCTAAATATCGAAGTGCCTATGTCCAGAAGAGCGCTGTCCAGACTAAGTCCTTGTGATTTGTGGATGGTAGTAGCGTAAGCCAAGCAAATAGGGAACTGTTCCCGGTGAACATATACACTATTTGATATCTGAAACTTAGTCTTGACACGTTCTAGTTCATAAGTTAAATTATTAAATTTGATAATAATTCTACGTGCACTATTGTTTCTATCGACATCCCAGTTTATTTTCTCTATGACTCCAATAGAGCCGTTCACTAGCCCTTTACTAACATTAACAACTAACGAGCTGGATTCCAAATTTCATCCTTCTAGGTCATCTGGAAGTAGGTTAGGTTTAGGTACTATATGTCAGTTTGTATGGGGACACCCCTTATTTTTTGTTTTTTTTTTTTGATTTTTTCCTACGTTTACACACAATTAACGAGCTGGATTCCAAATTTCATCTTTCTAGGTCATCTGGAAGTATATGTTAGATTTAGGTACTATATTTCAGTTTGTATGGGAACACCTCTTATTTTTTGACTTTTTTTTATTTTATGATTTTTTCCTACGCTTACACATAGCAACCGAGCTGGATTCCAAATTTCATCCTTCTAGGTCATCTGGAAGTAGGTTAGGTTTTTGTACTTATATGTTAGTTTGTATGGGGACACCCCTTATTTTTTGATTTTTTTTATTTTCTGATTTTTTCCTACGCTTACACACAATAACCAAGCTGGATTTCGAATTTCATCTTTCTAGGTCGTCTGGAAGTATAGGTTAGATTTAGGTACTATATTTCAGTTTTTATGGGAACACCCCTTATTTTTTTACTTTTCTTTAGTTTTTGATTTTTTCCTACGCTTACACACAGTCACCGAGTTGGATTCCAAATTTCATCCTTCTAGGTCATCTGGAAGTAGGTTAGGTTTTTGTACTATATGTCAGTCAGTATGAATTTTAACGACTTTTTGACCTTCATATCTTTATAACCGTTTGAGCTAGCTTCATGAAATTTGGGCTTCTATATGTCCTTAAGGATATAATTAAACACACGTAGTTTTATGTGTTTACGTTAAAGAGGTTTTGAGTTATTGATTGAGGATGAGTTACACTCGGCGCTGGCTAGTCAGTTCTTTTTCTTTTGAACTTGTCTTGACACGCTGCCGCGTGTCTAGATATAAAATGAAAGGAAATGAAAACGATTTTCAAATAAAAAAATTAATAAACACATTTAGGAAATGTATTAATTTCCTAGGAAATATATACAATTCCTAAACGGTGATAGGAAATGTGTAAAAGTATGTGATAGGAAATGTGTAAAAGTGTGTGTGTATGTGTAAATGTGTGTGTGTGTGAAGGTGATAGGAAATGTGAAAAAGGGGAGTGAAGTGTTCAAATTGGGCCTATGACAGCTCTAAAATAGCGACTAATTCAGATCTGTGACGTCTCCTCCGCTGCGGGACGTGCAGCCCCTTTGCCCTTACGAGTACGTAGCAAAAATTGCACCCGGGCGAGTCGGAGCGGCCAAGGCAGATCGCCGAAAGCGACCAACATGCCGAGGTTGCGGAGGTGATACAGCTTTAAAGTAGCGACCATTTTAGATCTGCGACGTCTCCGGCGCTGCTAAAAGTGCTGCTCCTTCGCCCTTACGAGTACGTAGCAAAATTGCACCCGGGCGAGTCGGAGCGGCCAAGGCTGATCGCCGAAAGCGACCAGCATGCCGAGGTTGCGGAGGTGAGACAGCTTTAAGGTAGCGACCAATTTGAATCTGTGACGTCTTCGGCGATGCTGGAAGTGCATATAGTAGTGCAATAGCTTATCTATAATAATCCCGCGGAATTCCTTGATATGATAATAATTTATACCTAATTGATACCTAAACACAAAAAAATTGCCTACAAACTGGTATATAAAAACCAAATACTTAATAATTGAATTTCGCTGACACACTTTGTGGTTTTTAGCCATCGGTTAATAGCCGTCGGTTAATAGCCCAAACGCTACATGTCACTCTGAGCGTATCCAAAGTGCTTCGTAGCACTCAGATACACGTAGAGGTTGCTCGGCAACGGGGGGGAGGGGGGGGGGGGGTTTGGCTATGGTACTACAATAATACCTAAAATAATTATAATGGTGTGTATATTTTTGATGCTAGTTGTTATTATACAGATATACATAGTAGATAGATATACAGCAAAGGAAATGTATACGCCCCGTGTGACACGACGCCTGCGCGCTGGGCTTGTTGAGCTTAGGGTATGACCAAACTGGCGTAGGTGCTTAAGAATTAAAATAGTAGTAATGATAATAATAAGTACATTAGCGAAAAAAATATTGGTTTTACGTGTTTGCCTGCTCCGTGTTTGCGTGCCGTGCTCCGGTATACACCGGCTGCGGTGGCGCGTCCTGGTGCACCCGCTCCGGTGCCGCGCAGGAGGAAAACAAAAAAATTGGTCAAGCGCGAGTCGGGCTCGCCCACTTTGGGTCCGTACCTACAAAACAACCAATACACCTCAGATAAAAAAAAATGACCACAAATTCCCCTCCCTCCCTTTCCCCCTTAAATGTATGATTTTTACACTTTAAAATGTAAATTTCGGAAATCTCGTTCTTAGTGTACCTTCATGACCTAATCAACCTAGGTACCAAATTTCAGATCTCTACGACTTTTAGATTTTCCGGAGTAGCTGGAACAATGAAAAAAATTCATTTTTGTTTTGGAAAATCTCCTAAATGTATGATTTTTACCTCTTAAAATGCGAATTTCAGAAATCCCGTTCTTAGTGCACCTTCATGACCTAATGTCAATCTAGGTACCAAATTTCAGATTTATTCGAATTCTGATTTTTGCGGAATAGCTGGAACAATGAAAAAAATTTCACAATGGGAAAATCCCTTAAATGGTTATAATAACAAAAATGTATAATAGTAATGTGCGCATCATATATATTTTTTAGTTTTATCATTCTCTTATTTTAGAAGTTAGAGGGGAGAGGGGACACAAATTTTATCATTTTGGAAGTGTCTCTCCCGCAAAATAATCAGTTTAGAAAAAAAATGATGTTAGAAACCTCAATATTATTTTTGAAGACCTATCCATAGATACCTACACCTAAGGACGTTGATGAAAAAAAAAAAGAGTTTCAGTTCTAAGTATGGGGAACCCTAAAAAATTATTGTTTTTTTTTGGATGAAAATCTAAATGCGGTTCACGAAATACACCTACTTACCAAGTTTCAACATTATAGTACTTATAGTTTCGGAAAAAAGTGGCTGTGACATACTAACAGACAGACAGACATGACGAATCTATAAAGGTTCAGTTTCTTGCCAATTTGCTAGGGAACCCTAAAAGCACTAGTGCGGAAAAGAAAAGCTTTCCGCACGCAAAACAAACATGGAAATGTCTAGTTTTGGAGCAAATGTATTAAAAAATTACTATTATTAATCATTTAAAAATGGCTTAGGGTTATACATTTTCGATTGGATTCTTGGAATGATACGGATATCCTTCCATATTCTATTCTCCTCCGAATTCCTTCATAGTTCACCGCCTTTGGAAAGTAAGTTTCCTTGCAAACTTACTTTCCAAAGGCGGTAGAGTTTTGACTTTTTATGGAAGTCTGTAAGTGGGGCCTTTGAGAAAAATAAAGATTTTTATTTTAATTTTTACTATTATTAACAAATAAAACGGAAGGTACCTATCGTAAATAAAATAACAAATAAAACCTCTGACGAATTTTATTCCAGTTTCACTGAGAACATATTCTTCAGTGCTATTTTCCATAGAGTAGAGCCATTAAGGGCTAGACCACACGAGCAGCTTCGCGCTCAAGGTCATTGTCAACAGGATTATGTTACCGCCCCCTTGTTGAAAAGAGTCGGCTAGTGCAAGTTGCCAGTCACCTGTAGAGCTCGCGACCGCGCGCGAGCCTTTAGTTTTCTGAGGTAAGTTTCAATTCGCGAAAAATGTGTCATAGCGATTTTCAAATCTTTGTCGTAAGCGTAGTTATAACATGTCTTTTATTTAAATTCTTCGTCCTACTGCCGTATTATTTATTAAAACTTTACGAGGAACGGAACGGTTAAATTTTCTAAGTGAAAAAAAAAACAAAGTACTATCGCGAACAATAACTCAAGTGTTTTTTTTTTCTTTAATTCCCGGTTTAATTTCTCAATTCGTGTAAGGCCATAAAAATACCGCGATGTTGAGTATAAAATACGAGTATGTCTACGGATCGCCCGAAGTCTGGCCACTAAGGCCTGGTCGCTTGACTTGTCTTTAACCGAAACGTTATACTTAAATATAGCGGCCTGACTCTTACGTCTTTCAAAATCAGGGTCAGACCAAAGTTAAATCAAGCAACCGAGCCTAACAGAAGCAGAGAAAGAAACTATTGGTAAGTCCCACTTTGTTATTAGTAGGATTTCGGAAACGGGTGAAGAGCACAGCCAGGATATCGAAGATAGGTGGGGGGCGCTCGACCAAATGTCATTTGAAACATCATCCAATTGGCAGTGAGATGAAAAAAATTTCAAAATGGCTGATTCAAAATGGCCACTATCCGAATTTCGTCGATATCTCGGAAAGTATAAAAAATGGAAGAACGGTTTCTCGACAAGAGGTGATCGATCAGGATTCGAAAGTCTATTCGATGGACAGAAAAAAAATCAAAATGGCGGAATTTATTTTTCCATAGAAAATATAATAAAGCGAATGTTGAAGAAGCTGAAAGTTGGAAGGCAAATAGGGCGGAAGACAGAACGCGGGTCACATGTGGCCCGCGCCTCCACATGCTCTACTAGTATATTACTATATATATATGGGGAGTGCTAGACCTAATTTCATTCGAAACGTAATCCAATTTGCATTGAGCTGAAAAACAATTCAAAATGGCGGATTCAAAATGGCCGCCAAACGAATTTCGTCGCTATCCCGGAAAGTATAAAAGATGGAAGAACGGTTTCTTGACAAGAAGTGATCAGGTCGCGAAGGTCTATTCGATAGACTGAAAAATAATTGAAAATGGCGGAATTTAATTTTTCATAGAAAATGTATGGGGAATGTTGAGACTAAAGGGGGGAAGACAGCACGCGGGCCATACGTGGCCCGCGCATCCACGCGCCCTACTAGATATATATATGTTGCGGCTCGTGCTGATTCACTGACTCATTGATCACCTCTACTGAACAATTTTGTATGAAATTATGGCCGCCGTAAAGTTGCGAAATTAGGGTCACCCTAACCAAACATTATAAAGTCGGCTATATCATATTCAACGACTATGCGAATTGACGTTCAGTCAAGACGTTGAAAAACTTGATGCGTTGTCCTTTAGCCATTCAATAGTATGTTGTCGTTCAATGAACGCGCTAGTCATTCAATCAAATAGCAGATTCAACCAGATGGCTGCGACATATACATAAGACTATGGAGTAAGGTAAGGATAGGTGAAAAGGAATTTTTGAGTAGGACTCACAAATTTTTTTCCTTTCAAATTTTATTACTTATGTATTATTTTATTTTTGTTTCAGTGAAACATAAACATAGACAAAACATAATTGATGGTTTGGACCTACAAAGTATTACCAAAAGAGAGCCACACGTAGGAGCATATTATGTATAATCCTAAATATTTTATGAGGATGCAAACCATGCAAAAAAATTAAAGCAAATGATGATAACGAAGTTTATGATCTTAAAAAACCTTTTGAATATATAACCTTCTATACACCAGCCATAACTGATCCTAATTTTTATTGACGCAAACAGAAAGCTATTCAAAACTAAGCGACGATGAAGGAAAACCAAGCCACGAAGAAGAGAAATCCAGCGACAAAAAAAAGAAGAATCCCGTGGTTTTAACGTCAAATCGTGGGAAGAAGAAGAAGAACGTCACACCATCAAAGAAGAAAATACAAGAAAACTCCCTGCCATTCCAAAACACATTAGTGCCAATGAAGACTATGAGACATACGACTCTTACGCCACCGCAGAGGTACATGAAAAAGGCGCCCAAAATTTAATTCCGCATAGAAAACTGCCTGCCCTGCCTATTGACTGAACAAGTGCTACTAACGTATCTGCTGACACACATGAAACTGTTAAGCTGTGTGATAAAATAAACGGAAACTCACTAAATTCAACGGATGACGAATATAGTTTTTACAGCTTCCCAATATTCAATCCGAAGATGGGCAAGCTCTGATAGAATCTCAGGGTCCGTGATTGCAGGAGTGGTTGAATTGAAATAATAAATATGTATTTGATACTTGGTTTAATTAAAATATAATAAACTCACAAGAAAATACAGCCGGCACGCCATTTGCAAAATCAAGAAGAAGGGAGATAGTTGCCAGCCACAGATAACAAAACTCAAAGATCATAGATAAAGTTTTAATTATAAAATATTGTGACATTATAATTTATTTATTTACCACGCTCCCCTAACGGAACACTATTTAAGAAAATATAATTGTAACAAAATTAGACAAAAAATTTGAATTATGTACATAAGAATAATTATATTATGCTTTGGTATATGTACTGCACACTGCAGATTAACTTCTTAAGATAATTAATATTGTTGCGGCTCCTCAGATGAAGGTTGATTAGAGACCACAACAGTGAGCACTCGCGAAGTGATGGAAATGAAACTACTATTACAAAGTTAACTTAAGTAAGTTTATTCCAACTTTGGCAAGCGTACGTATTAGCCAGTGGTTCGCCGAGTACTGGCTCTAATTATATGCGGTGCTCGCAGGCAACCAAAAGTGCATGCGTTGCACATGCACTAACCCTCACAATCTTCCCCCCTTACAAAAAATTTTTTTGGGAAAAATGGTTAAGCAACGCACAATAATTATTACAACCAAAACAGAATTTCAAAAACAACATCGCAAGTCGCTGTTTGTTACAGTACACAATGCAAATGCTACGTTGCTATTTCATTGGAATTGCGTGTGGCGCATTTAGGTACTTACTACATGATAATGATGCGATACATTCTTATTATTTACGTTACACATATCAAATTACATTCAAAATACGCTGGTACTTAGAATTAATTAGGTAAGTACATTAAAGTCATTCTGATGCTAAAAAAAATTATTAATTACTATGTTATAAACAAAATGAAAAGTAAAATTAAGATGATGTAAAATGCTAAATTAAAATAAAATTTGTAAAAATATCTACGTGTTTTTATTAATAACTGTAAATAATTTTGGGTGTCACCGGTTGTGGTGTGGTAGCGGTCAATTTGTCCGGTGCCTCTACCTTGATGACCGGAATTGCCCTAGCTTGGGCAATTCCGGTAGGGACTCCCAAGCGGAGATAAAATGTTTGTATGTAGGTGGAAGACTCATCAACACTTTTGTTACAAGCATTTTGTCAGGTAGTTTTTCGCCTCTGGCTATTATTTTTGATCTTATGTTCTCAACATTCGTAAGGAGATCTGTTAGATTAGTTTCGTAGTTCAACGCATAAAACTGTTGATGCAAAAAGTGCACACTTACTTGGGATTCGTGTTCGTAAATTGATAGTAACTTATTCCAAATTTCAAATGCACTAACGCAGGATAAGACTTGAGAAATGACTTGTTCACTCATTCTGTTGACTAACAGCGCCATTGTTTTCGCGTCCTTGTCGGTGCCCTTAGCATTGTTAGTTAGGATGTCATACAGCCCTTTGGATTTCGATATTAAGGAAACATGAAATTTCCATATGGCCAGTTTTCTTCGCCCTTTAATTTTGCTTCTTCTTTGTCCTCCATTGTTTATTGGCGTGTCGTGGTAACGCAGTCACGTTCTAACTTGTATAATGTAAAAAAAAATAAAAAAATCGTTTGAGCAAAAATGGCCAACGCCCAACCCACGCCTCCCACAGCGTGGTATATTTCCACTCCTTTTTACTTGCGTTCTGGGCCCTTAACCTGATAGATTTCAGGAGTGGTTGAATTGAAATGATAAATATGTATTTGATACTTGGTTTAATTAAAATATAATAAACTCACAAGAAAATACAGCCGGCACGCCATTTGCAAAATCAAGAAGGAAGAGAGTATTGCCAGCCACAGATAACAAAAATCATAGATCATAGATAAAGTTTTAATTATAAAATATTGTGACTTTATAATTTATTTATTTAACAAGGTCATTGAAGAAAGCAAATTTTGCTAAAAATATTTTATTAGCTTATACATGCAAGTTTTATTTTTAGGTTTCAATCAACATTCACAATGACTCCTGTAACTGATCAAGAACGGAAAATAATAATCGAATTTTGCCACTTATTAGAAAAATCCAAGCAGTTGTTCAACGGTCTAAGGTGAGTGTAATTGTTTTTAACACTAAGTTAGCCGTAGCTAGCTGACTAGACAAACGTTGCCCTGCCCTTTTAAATCTTACCTGGACTCAAATGAACAAAAAAATAATTTTAACAAAATCAGTCGTACTGTTCTGATTTTTGTCAAAACAACAAGACGGTGATATGATTTTAAGAAATAATGCCAAAATACAGATTCGTTACAGTTTCTTAACAGCTATAAGACATAAAAGTAAATAATTTTCATTATTAGGGTTCCGTACCTCAAAAGAAAAAAACGGAACCCTTTATGTCTGTCTGTCTGTCGGCCTGTCTGTCTGTAATTTGTTAAATTTTCTTATTATCTTAGCATTGCAAAATTTTATGAAAATCATTAAAAAAATTAACAATATTTCGTCCAGGATTTTTGCAGCAAACCCATATTTAATATATTTTCGTACTTTTTAAACTTGGTAACTATCTTATCTTATCTTATACCTTTAAACGAGAAATTCTTGTATATGTATTTCTATATAATCTGAATCTCGGAAACGGATCGAACGATTTTTATGAAATTTAGTATAGGTACCGGGGGTTTTGGGGGAGATAAATCGATCTAGCTAGGATTCATTTTTAGAAAATGTCGTATTTAGATACCAAAAAATAATCGAGTGTGACCGACGGACGGACGTACGAAGAAAGTCTTCACCATAAGGCATTTCCATTTTCACCATTTTAGTATGAAACCCTAAAAATTACTCTTTCTGACATCTATTGGCGGAAAGTAATATTATTTTTAAAGGTTCACAGTAAAGGTCTACCCGCGAAATTTAAATTTTATTGGGTTTTTCGCAGTTTGTTAGTTAATAACACATTGTAGGCTTGCGATAGTAAAATTGTGGGAAATTAGAAATTGTCGTATTTACCAAAAAAAAATTACTCTTCCTGACATCTATTGGCGGAAAGTAATACTATTTTGAAAGGCTCACACTAAAGCTCAGCCCGCGAAATTCAAATTTTATTGGGTTTTCGCAGTTTGTGAGTTAAAAACATATTGTAGGCTTGCGATAGTAAAATTGTGGGAATTTAGAAATTGTCGTACTAACCAAAAAAAAATTACTCTTCCTGACATCTATTGGCGGAAAGTAATACTATTTTGAAAGGCTTACACTAAAGCTCTGCCCGGGAAATTCAAATTTTATTGGGTATTTCGTAGTTGTAGCCTTGCGACAGTAAAATTGTGGGAATAGAAGAACCGACCAAATCGGTGTACATACATTTTGTAACTATTTTTCTCGCTGCCCAAAACACTGGCGCTATTGCCTCGCTATATAGCTAGGCTAGGCCGTTGGGCGAAGTAAGCGCCAGCTCTTTGGTCACCTGACGCGTGAACCAACTTTTTGGACACGACATTGACACAATTTTTTATCGTGTCTGATGACCATACAGTCATTTGAGACTTTATGGTCATCAAGCGCCGCAAAAACATAGTCCTTGCTGATTACCGAGTATTTGCGGCGCTTAAGCATTTTAAGACTTTGCAGCTGCACCCGCCTTTTGGCACGTACCTACATGGTAAATGAGATGCAGCCAACCTATCGACGCAGGTCGCATCGATTATCCCTGAATAAACCGGATAATAGATTAAATTTACTTCAGGTCAAGTGTTCTGAGTTAGAGTTAGATAAGTTCATGGTTCGACATGTTTTAATTTTTCTCGAAAATGTGAAAAACAACCATCTCCAGACATTAAGGACAATTTTAAGACTGGGCCAAGACGAAACAACCATTACAGGTGCTAGTAATATATGTTACCCGTAAATTACTTGCACCTGAAATAGTTGTTACTGGCTGCCGTTTTAGGGTTCTGTACCACGGGTAAAACAAGGGTAGTAATAGGGTCTCGACCCAACGGGTTACTGAAAATTCGCCGTCCGTCCGTCTGTCACCAGGCTGTATCTCTAAATCATCACGATTTAGAGATACAGCCTGGTTTATATACAGATATTTAGAGATACAGTTTAACGCTTGAAATTCTCACGGATGAAGTATTTCTGTTGCCACAATAAGTACAAATACTTTAAAATAAAATAAAATAGAATATTATATTTGGGTCTCATACAATAAACGGATTTTTTGTGCTCGATATTAATAACGGTAAAAAGTAGACACTTCAAATGATCACAGATTATCCTTATACTTACTTATTATTAGGTATATTTTGAAAGTGAGTTTGTTGCTTTGTTGGTTTGTTTGTCGTTCAATCACGCCGCAGCCATACAACAGATCGACCTGATTTTTTGCACAGATATAAGTTCAAGACCCGGAGAGTGACATAGGCTACATTTTATCCCGGAAAAATGAACCAATTCCCGGGGGATTGCATTTATAGCGTAATTTCTCAATTTTTTACAACATACATATAAATTACAATATATGTTGAACCCTCAACTCCATACACTCAAAACCTTTAAAAGCTTTTACTTAAATGCTCTAAAAAGTGTAAAATAAACTTTTCTTATAAATCTTTTACTTTCAACTTGTGTCATCGTTACACAATTTATATGATACTAGCTGTTTCCCGCGGCTCCGTTTCAAAATCTAGGAATTTCACGGGATTTGTTATTTAACAAATTCCTAGATATTTCCCAAAATAAATGAGTAAAAGTTCCCGGTTTCAACGGGCCAGTACTGGAGTCTTCCTCTTTGATAGGCTGTAAACTTGCTCTTTCACGCGATCTTCTTCCTCTACTAACTAATAAGAAGAGATTTTTACTACCCCTTCCATGCTGCGAATGATAAAAAAGGACGTGGCACTCCGGGAATGTCGACAGAAGTGAAAACGTTGATCTGTTCATGTCTTAATAGTGCACTCAGTACCTACTTACTTAGTAGCTTAGGAAAAGCAGCTGATATTCCGTAAAAGACCACTCCTTAAAAATACGTACTCAGTTTGCTTGCCATACAATATGTTAAAAATTGCCAGAATCTAATACAATATTTAACGTCTGTCGCTTTTAATCTAGCGTAGTTTAATTTTTCAATATTTATATTTTTCTTAAATGACGCAAGCGGATAAATTGCTAGTTAACTTATACATATATACACTTTATAAATTTAAAGTTACATTAAGATAAAAAATCTATGTTTAATGGGGGCTTCCATACAACAAACGTGATTTTTTAGGCTTATTTTGCTCGATATTGATAATGGCAAGGTATTAGACGCTTCAAATGTTCACGAATTATTCAATTTAAAAATGAATAGGTTGCTTAAAATAAAACAACTATTTAAGGGGGGTCCCCCATACAACAAATATGATTTTTTTGATCGCTTTTGAATTTGGTGAGCATTGGTGTTTAGTTAACTTTAATACTATTGAGAATTGGTTTTGATAGTACGGAACCTTCAGTGCGCGAGCCCGACTCAGACATGACCAATTTTTGACGTGATAACGTTTAATAAATTGATGAACACCAGCAACGCACATGAAAAATAGTAACGTTCCACCTGAGTCTGTGCGTGCAAGCGAGAGCGCGCATCAAGCGATAGAGAGGCACGATAAAACAAACGACAGAGAGGCAAATTATGACGTTATCACGTAAATCTATCATCCGTAAACCGACTTTACAGACAACCAATTTTTTTTAATTTGGTGGCTGATTAGTTTACTCTAATACTCTTGAGACTGGGTGTTGTTGGTACGGATTTCTCATAACTGAATGGAATTATAATTTTATATTATCGGATTTTCTTCACAGGGAACTGCCGCCATACGGACATAAACAATGGCACGTGCACTTTGGCCGGACGTTTGACATATACTCCAAACTCTGGAAATATCAGCAGCAGCATCGCTCACTACTCGACACACGTTACGGCCTGAAGAGATGGCAAATCGGAGAAATCGCATCTAAAATAGGACAGCTCTATTATCATTACTAGTAAGAAACAATTTTGAGTTTCACAGATGTTTTCTTTGTTTGATTGATTGATTGTTGATTGTTTCCAGTGGCGCGCGTTCGCGAGGAGGTCGTGGGTTCGATTTCCGCCACTGGCCTCTTTAGGATTTTATAAATTGCAGGGGAAGCTTCGGGTTTGGATAGTTTACAACCCCTACCTTCAAAGACGCAGCGCAAAGAATTATAATAAAATATAAATATATATCAGGCCATTACACACATCCCTTTTCCGTTCCCATTCCCAACCCATAAACCTACCTATAGGTATTAAAAGTAAGTTATTTATAGCTAATTATAATAAACAAAATTCATTTTCTTTATATTCCACCGGTTCAATTTTTCAGGACAAAAGAAGCTCAGGGTTAATTCAGGTTTTAAAGTTTAATGGCGTAGAAGCCGTATTTGAATGAAGTTTTATATAAAAACTATAAAAACAATTACTTTCAAATTTAAACGTTATGTATTTTGGGTTTTTAATCTAAAATCGCTTAGAAGCAGAAACACGATTGGATAAAATTTTCTCGATAGAAAGTTCTCCCAAAAGTTGCTCCAAAATCTCAGTTTGTCTAATTTTTATCGGAAACTACATTGGATTTAATTGTAATTTTTGTTTTAATGTGTCGGTAATAATAATATCTTAAAACGCTTGGAAACAGATTTTTGATAACTGGTTTAGTTTTTGAGTAATTAGGTAAAAGGTCGTTTTTCTGTTATATTCTTCCGCGACGCTGTCGCACCTCGTACCTACCTACGTATCCGTGAGAGTGAGAAAGACATTCAATAAATTCATAAATTCAATAAATCCCCTTAAGCAGTCAATATCCATAAAATCAGCCAAATTGGTTCAGTAGTTGTGTTGTAATTGAGTAACAAACATCGAACGTAAAATTTCACATTAAGTAATGGTATTAAAAACATAATTCGCTCGCGCCATCGCAACTCGGCGTCACTTCCTTCGCTGTATATTCAATTACAGCCTCAGCGGCAGAGCTTTGCTCGTTCTTTTTTAAATCAGGCATTTATAGTTACCACAAATAGGTAAGTACGAACGAAGCAAAACATCATATAAAAATTCCATAATAGGCCTTTCCAGAGAAGCGCGAAAAAAAAACATCTAAATAGGTATGACAAGATTTCCTCGTTTAAATGTATAAAATAAACTTGAGACTTTATTTCACTGTCCCTGACTTACTCACTCAAGTTCACAGTTTCATCAAAATCAGTCCTGCTGTTATCGAATTTCTTGATATCGATAAAATTAGGCCCTTGAATTTTATTATTCTCTGAAATATGTGCACGTTTGGAGGACTATAATATTAAGGTTGGATATTCTCTTTTATTATAGGTACTACCTACATAACACAACTTGACTGCTTATTTGGAAATATACTCGTACATAAAGAAATCTAAACCATGCCACGGACTTCAAAGGCCTGCCTATTTCATCCCATGCTAATAATTTTCTGTCAATTTATCTAATATCATCTAGATAAATAAGAGAGAGTTTAAATCCTTCATTATCCATTATCAACATCACAATGAGAATCTCTGGGCACAATGCCCGCTTTCGAGGAAGCGTTTAGGTTAGGCTAGCCGATGATGACTTTTTTTACCTATCTGATGCAGAAGATATTCATAATAGAAACGACCGACCGACCGACCGATATATTTTCTCTTTCAAAGTTAAATATCTTTAGAATAGCCTCAAAAACAATAAACAGAACTGCGGTGCTAGACAAAGTCACAAGCATTTGGCGTTAACGCTAGTCGACAAAAATGTATGGACAAAAAAAATGACTGTAGAAAAACCACGATAGTAATTACTAAACACGCTGTGTTTGAATAATTAACTACGCTAACTTGAACGCTCGCTGACGTTCTCGCGGACCTTGTAGATAACTTTAGCGTACTTCGCTTGACAATTGACAGCCGGCAGTATCAAACACCAAACGTTGGCGTTAACGCCAAACGCTTGTGACTTTGTCTAGCCCCGCTGTGCAGCTGCATTTTTTTATACACTTCAAGTTAGTAGTTATTAAAGCCGAAGATAATATAGTATTAACTTATTGGAACGAGTTAGTAACCACTTACGGCTTCTACACAGCCTCGCGCCGGAAGTCTGAATCGAATGCCATTGCGTCTTTGCTGGTAGGGTTGTAATTAGCCACGAATGCTCCCACCAGATCAATAGGCTTAGTACAGGTTTTTGTACAAATTTCGAGTCGACTCGTTTCGCACAAACGAACCGAGTTCCTCCATACATTTAGCATAATGGACAGGCAATAAAACAAAAAAAACCTGTACTAAACTTTATGAAATTCTACAGTGGCCTGTGGTGGGAATCAACCCCGCGCCCACCCAGTCGAATACAAGTGCGCGCCAATAAATAAATATAAATATATAATATCAGGACATTACACACATCGCAATCTAGCCCCAAGTAAGCGATAGCTTGTGTTATGGGTACTAGATAACTGATAAATATACATACATATTAATATACATAAGGATAATATATTGAAAAACAACCAGACACTGGAAAACATTCATGCTCATCACAAAGATTTACCATTAGTGGGAATCGAACAAACGACCCCCGACGCAGACGGCAGGGTCGCAGCGATACGCCATTCGGTCGTCAATCAATGACAATATCAAAATGCCCCTGCTTGGCAGGTAGATTATAACATTTCTTGCAATGTCAAATTGGCTAAAAGCAGGGGGATTTTGACATTTTTGCAATCGAGTTTTCTAATTCTTTTTCATTTTTTTATAGCTTACGCACAAGTGACACCTCGTACCTGATAGAGTCCTACTCTTTCTATTCAGCTATAAGAGGAAGACATTACTATCATTTAGCCAGCAAAGAGCTTAGATGCGAGCTGATGGTGAAGAAACTCCGGTTCTACGCCAGATTCATTGTGGTGGCCATCCTTTTGCAACAGCCAGGCATTATTGATGAACTGGTTTCCGAGCTAGATAAACAAGTTGTGGCGTACGGTCATGTGTACGATCCGAATGACCAAGCGGAGTGGTTCAATGTGCTGGCTGAGGTTAAAGCTTTCTTGGTTGCTGAACCGGGCGTCACCGTTTTGGACCCTATCGACAGGAGCAGAGTTGTCACCATCGGGTAAGTACAACAGCAACAAAAATGAAACAACGTGAATGATTTACGACAAACGTTAGCAAGATCCCATCAAAACATAAAATATGTGAAAGGAGAGCCAAGTACACACCATAGAATATTATGATAATAATATCTGCCTTGGTTGTTGACTTCAACGACAAAAGAAGTGATATCTTAATGGGTGCCAAGTTCAATGGTCAATCCTGAAATTTATTTATAACAACATACAATATCATGTCTTCTTAAAAATTAGGCTAATATATTGAAGCCTCAGGCCTGACTTGGCTAGTTCTCATATACGAATTATTATGTTCGATGGCTAGTTTCTACCAGCAGGCCAAATTTTCGGAATAATAAAATAAAAACCGACAAGTAACAGGTTTAAAACTTGTGAAGGCTATAATATAATTCGTATATGAAAACTAGCCAAGTCAGACCTGAGACTTCAATATATTAGCCTAATTTATAAGAAGATATGATATTGTATGTTGTTATAAATAAATTTCAGGATTGACCATTGAACTTGGCACCCATTAAGATATCACTTCTTTTGTCGTTGAAGTCAACAACCAAGGCAGATATTATTATCATAATATTCTATGGTGTGTACTTGGCTCTCCTTTCACATATTTTATGTTTTGATGGGATATAATTTCTTTTTGTAAATAAATTATTAGTAGGTACTTAATACATACTTATAACAGTATTATAATTAAACTAAAATTCTTCTCTTTTTTTTTCAACTATTGCCTATACCATACGTACTTACTAAAAGAATTATAGCTAGTAATAATATAACTACAAATATATGTATAAGTATTATTTAAGAAAATCTATTGATTGAATGAAAGAAAAACCTATGAATTTCGTGGCATAAATCGCAACCTAATAGGTCAGATATCGAGAGTCAACCGGACAGCAAGACGCCGCTAGCGCTAATGAGCGCGGCTGCCGAGTGCCGCTTGCCTCTCGCTCGAACAATCCGCACCGCGCACCGCGCGCCGCGCGCCGTGTAGGTACCGAAATCTTCGCCCGCTTTGGGGATAGAATCAATTTATTGAAAAAGTATTATAAAATGATAAAAATTTACCAGTTTCTGATTTATTCCTTTAAATTCACGCAATTACCTACCTGCATACCAAATTTGAACTTTCTAGGTCATCTAAGTTAAGTGTTCCTAACAGAATTAATTAAGTGAAAAAGTATTATAAAATGATAAAAATTTACCAGTTTCTGATTTATTCCTTTGTATTCACGCAATTACCTACCTGCATGCCAAATTTGAACTTTCTAGGTCATCTGGAACTAGGTTATAGTTTTGATCTATAGGTCAGTGATAAAAATGACGATTTTTGGACGTTAATATCTCAATAACCGCTTGAGATGTGCTTATGAAATTTAGAGCATATATGTATCTTGCAAGTCTCAATATATGAGCCAAATTTTATAAGTTTATGTCAAATAGTTTTTGAGATATGAGGGTGTCAAAACTGGCTCCAAATGGTTCGTGTAAAATTACACACGGTGCGCTTGCCAGTACTGTATACCTGTACTTGGCTTGACACGCTAACCGCGTGTCTTGATTTTATGGTTTGGATTTATGATAATAATATGAGCGTAGATAAAGTAGTGTATGAAACTCATAATTAGGTATTAAAACACTCGTGTGATACTATTAAAAAACTCGCCTGTTACTATAGTAGTGTTATTATCTCGCTGCAGACTCGGCCATAAATACTTCGAGTGTTTCGCTTTTGTTGTTCACTAAAATACAAAAGCAGCAGTGAAGCTCAGCAGTGAAATACAAAAGCGAAACACTCGGGTGATTTATGACCGAGTCTGCAGCGAGATAATAACACTACTATAACACTGTACTGACATATCTCGTAAGCCTTAACCTTTATAGTTTATACCTAACTGGTATTACAATTCTGAAGAAATCCTTTTTAATACTTACCCAATAAATAAAATTATGTATCGCTCAGAAAGACGACACGAGCAAAACTTACACTTGGGGGCAATTCGGTTTACAACGTTTTCACACACTGGGTGAAGTGAATCAAGAAATAGAATAAAAAATTAACATTAATAAATTACTTTTACTTGAATGTATTTCAAAATAGGAAATACAATCTTTCAACCTTTCGCGGAGAGTAAATTTGATCTCACGATTGTCTAAAATGTTGCGCTTTGAACTACATTCAATGTTTACGTTTATAAGTCACCATCACTTATGTAAAACAAACAATGCATTTCGCTTGTCATCCAGAGTAATCGGTTCTTAAATCTAATTATTCACTGTAATTTCACCGGATATGGTTCCGTTCAAACGAAACCACAGATTAGATAGTAGTATTTACCTACTAATGAAACCAAAACACAATTATTTCGCAGTTACTGCTTCACAGCAGGAAACTGAAATTACGAGTGTATGCGTGTTTGTACCAGCGTTGCTAGACGTCCCGATTTTTAAATCAAATTTAAATGTATTATGTACGGGACAGGCTCAGTCCCGCTTTTCAGGGATAACTCGAATTAATATTTTTTTATAAATAATAATTATTCTCTTAACGTAAGTAGTAATTTCTAACACATCACAATCCACAAACTAAGTATGTTTGAAATTTTCAACTTGAAATGCCATATTTTTCTATTAGTATTTCTGTATCTTTTTTAAGGAGACGAATAAGACTCATTTATTTAACTATAGGGTAAATCTGATTTAAAATATTATATTTTCATTAAAAAACATTATTACACAATGACTATTTTTGCTATCTTTTACACGTAAACGTAATTTAAATTACAAAAAATAATTAAAAACTTCTGAATACTTACATACTTTTTTTTAATAAATCCGCGTTTAAATTTTAATAAGTCCCTCTTTTTTCGTCCCGGCTTGGCAAAAAAAAACTGGCAGCGCTGGTGTGTATTCATACGGACGGAGCTTTCCAAAGAGTTTTTGGGGAACTGTGATGACAGAAATATATTAATTAATTTATATTATATTTCAGTGGCCGAATAAATAATCTGACTGTACCGCAATTAGAACGCACATCGCAAATGTATTTAACTCTGCAAGACGCTATTATTATCGGTAGCGGAACCCAGCTCGTGAAATTCTCAGAGCTCACGATAGACATGTTCCGTATGGTGCAAAACCTGGAGTGGGAAGTACATCTTCCCTCAAGGAACACAGGCGCGTCACCCAAAGATAAGTACAGGAGCGAAATGGGAGCTGCATGTGATCCCCTCAAAAGTGCAACAGGTCGAGCTGAAATGGGTAGGTATAATTTTTTATTATTAATTTTATTTGGAACGAAATTCTTTTTTAGACGGTATGACGGATTTTTTCTGACTCGAAGAACATCATCGATCATTCTTTTCTGTGTAAACCAGCATATTCAATTTGCGAATATACATTTATTTGTCATTTTTAAGGAATTAAAATTTAGCAGATATTGTTCCGAGCTGAGATTTGAACCGAAACTTCTAAAATCTGTACCATGGCCTGAAACCGCTACACCAACGCTTTTCTAATCTCTAACTAACGAACGACTTTTCAAATCGCGTGTCACTCTTGTAATATAATATAATATACTATGGACAGAACTTCGATCCAACCAAGTGTTTCACAACACTGACGCATTCTTTTTTTACCAATAATAATTTGCACTGCGCCCCTAGTTAGAGTTGTTTTCCATCAAATCGGAAAACAGCTCTTACGCTTCGCCGAAGTTTATACAAGTACGCCGAAGAAATAAATGACAAACTTTCATTTCTATTTTATAAAATATAACTAGTTGGCCCGGCAAACGTTGTTTTGTTATATAAACTATATCTCCGCCCGCAGCCGCGTTCAAGTACTTCTTATTTCTTCCTAATCTGGGTTCGAATTTCGAATATCGGATGGGGGTACTTAGCGGCTGGTTAATTACGATTGCTATACATATAATGTGGATGCCAAATCCGTCTAATGAGCTGTGCGTCGAAAGATAATAATAAAGAAAAGAGATCGTTAAGAACGTCGAAGCAACACTTGCATTTATAATAATAATACGATCAGGCCGCGTGATCATCGTTTTGACATCGTTTTGATCTCAGCCGTATAATTTATAGGGTTAGTACAGGTTTTTGTACAAACGAGTCGACTCGCTTCGCACAAACGAATCGAATTCCTCCATACATTTATAGCCAGCGCCATCTATAGATAGCCGACTACAGCTCGGAGTAGACTCGTAATTTGTACTAAAACCTATACTAACCCTACTAGTTTTCATGGAAGGCTACTGCGAACAAATGGCTTGATTTATTAAGTCACTCCTTCATACTGTCGTCAATATTAGTGACGTTACTTCGGGTCAGATTTTCCCTAGTAGTAGAATTACACCGAAAATGAATATAATAAAAAGTGTTTTAATTATATTTAAGTATTTTATTCAGTATTTATCAATTTATATCAAACTCTTTTATTCTGTTAAACTCTCAATCAAAATTGGTCATAATTGATCCGGGGACCGTATGAAGGTTAACCTTTCATAAACATGTACAACAATTATTATTATTATGGGAACATTCATTTAATTAGCTACTGAGAAATCATAACAGCAAAGCTATTGTCTGCTTTTACTTCATGTTTATACTTTTGCGGATTGTGATTATTTTATACCGAATTTTCCAATTGCAATACATAATATCGTAAATTTAAGGATGTAAAACTTACAAAACCCTAGTTATGCGCAAATCGCACGTTTTATTATTTATTCGTAGTTCCATACCTACACTTGCAATGTTTATAGCTATAGTCAGGTGTCATCGCTAGCTATGAAATTTTATTTTTGCTATGAATATATAAAATACCAAATTAATTGCGAATTGTGACTTTTATATCGATTTTACCAATTGCAATACATAATATCGTAATTTTAAGTATGTAAAACTTACGTAACTCTTATCCCTAGTTATGCGCAAATCGCACTTTTTATTATTTATTCGCAGTTCCATACCTACGCTTGCAATGTTTATAACTATAGTCAGGTTTCATCGCTAGCTATGAAATTTTATTTTTGCTATGAATATACAAAATACCAAATTAATTGCGAATTGTGATTGTTTTATACCGATTTTACCAATTGTAATACATAATAATATCGTAAATTTAAGGATGTAAAACTTACATAACTCTTATCCCTAGTTATGCGCAAATCGCACGTTTTATTATTTTTTCATAGTTTCATACCTACCCTTGCAATGTTTATAGCTATAGTTAGTTTTCATCGCTAGCTATGAAATTTTATTTTTGCTGTAAATATACAATGTATCTAATTAATTGCGAACTGTGATTGTTTTATACTGATTTTTCCAATTGCTATACATAATATCGTAAATTTAAGTAAATAAAACTTACAAAACTCTCATCCCTAGTTATTCGCAAATCGCAAATTTTGGTATTTATTCGTAGTTCCATACCTACCCTTGCAATGTTTATAGCTATAGTTAGGTTTCATCGCTAGCTATAAATTTTATGTTTGCTATAAATATACAATGTACCTTCTTTATTTGATCTATGCGCTATTTGGTTAAAGTTCGGTTTTTGGGCCTGCAATCCTTATTTTTCGTTTGATGACAATTTATGTAGTTAGCTCTGTCATCATTGTAAAGCCAACATGGCAGAATACCCAAGATGGCGAAATACTTAATTTCAGTAACTCAAACAACATGGGTATCAAAGGAAAGGCTAGGGGTATGGATGGCTGAGCTTATTAAAAAAAACTAAATTTTGGCTGCACCCTTTTTTATTAGCCTATGTGATTTATTTTACATTATATGCGATTGATTTTCTTGTTTAAAATGAAACTTTTCTTGTATGCATATAAGCATGTCGAATGTCGCGTTACAGCCGGGCCGAGGCCGTGTGTCATGTCAGTAATTTTATAGAGCCATCTCTAGAATTGATGTACTTCAATGTTATTTTTTTTCTTACAAACTTTTACTGTCACAACTAATACTTTTACTGTTACACATTATAATCTGTTGCGTCAAGAGCTAGCGGCTATAATTACTTACTTCTGTCTAAATATGTTTTTATTGTTCACTAAATGCCTACAAACCAAAAGAAAGTTTTACTTGCATAGTGACTTCATAAAACAATATTTCCTGTTATTATTCCAGTTATTTCCAGTCTAAACTATTGTTCCAGGTGTTATAGATGAAGACGAAACAAGACACATAAATCCACATAAATTCCTCCTATTCAAACCATCTGCGAATCAAGTATTAATTTACTTAGCGAGTAGCTGCAACGACCTGCCGCCAAACGGCGCCTTGCTTGTCTATATTTCAGCTAATGGGCATCCTCCGCAACAAAACAAACACATTGAAGACTGTGAGTATACTCGTACTAGGGGTGACCTCTTTATAACTTACTAGCTGAATAGGCTAATAATATAAGAGGCGAATAATATAATAATATAAGAGTCGTCTGGTCCGTGCTTTAATATTTCCAATATTTATGTACGGAGTGGAGACATGGACCATAAAGGCAAGAGAAAGGCAAAGGATAGACGCGTTCGAGATGTGGTGCTGGAGGCGCATGTTAAGAATTCCTTGGACAGCCAAGCGCACAAACGCGTCTATCCTGTCACAGCTAGGGGTAAAAACACGACTTTCCTCCATATGTTACCAACGCCTGCTCTCCTATTTTGGACACATTATGCGACGTGGGAATGATAGCTTAGAAAAGCTTATTGTGACGGGCAACACCGAGGGCAAAAGACCGAGAGGCCGCTCACCAACCAGATGGTCAGACCAGTTGAGGGACTCCAAGTGCAAATTTCACACTATTGCAAGACTGGCCTCCGATAGAACCCGGTGGAAGAATTTAATCCGCTCGAGGTTGCAAAATCCCCAGGACCACGATCTTCAGTAATGAAGGAACGACTGGAGAGAGAGAGAGAGAGAGAGCTGAATAGGCAAACGTTGTTTTCCCATTTCTCACTTAGGGACGTGAAAAATGGTGAACGTTCTATTCTCAGACTTAAATTTCACAAAAATCAGTAGACAACATGTTGTCCTAAAAGCTAGGGGGGATATTAATCTTACTAGATTTACCAGCAAGAAAGAGTTGCATACTTATTTGAAATTTTTGCGAAAAAATCTACCGGGAATCTGAAATCGCGTATCGGGACTAGCTGCATCCGCTAGTACCGGGATTTCCAGGTATCTATTTCCTGAACCGGGAATTCCTTGGAGCGAGCTCTAGATACAGGTTCAACAGGAATTCATAAAGTCGAAATTTATAATATTTTGTATGCTTGTGGAATGAATTTCATTATTGGAACTGCAAAACCGATATTCGTATAAAATGATAATTTATAATGAAGTGTATTAGGGCTTCAATGCAAATATGCTTGATTGCGAACATTGGTTTTTCGAAAATCCATTTCGATTAAAATTTTATGGAATAGACTTTTGTAACTAGTGTGTGTTGAACTAATAAACAATACGTTTTATTCGAAAAAAAAAATTATAGCTTGAAAAAAAAGTCTTGAAATGGAAGTATTTATTTTCCAAGTAGGTACTGAGCTATACTGAGCTAATATACCTGCCTACTTCTCGAGTAAGAACCCATCTCAATATTGCGTCATTTAATATGAACTGGAATTCGTTAATAAACTCCTTTGCAAAAAAAGGGGCACTTGATTTGATTTTATTCGAGAACTTTTAAAACTGACATTTGTAAAAGTGATTTGATGCAATAAAATAAATCTTATGAATTGATGTAAAAACACTTTTGTTTGCTAATTAAGTCAATCTCAATTTGTTTTATTTTGATTTTTAGGCAATTATCATTCTCATTTCTAACATCTTCAAGATTGTTTTTGATGTAATTGTAGGTCCGATTTCGTAATTGAGAACATTTTATTTTACTTGCCCGCACTTTATAATACGTAGATAATTGTTTCTGATTATTTGAATGCATGTGAAATCTCTTTTGTTAAAGATTTCCATACATAAAAGTTTTCGGTGCCCTTTTTTGCAAATGAGTTTACTTTCTATCACTATTTTTGCGTTCGAACCATATTACTCAAATTCAATCGACTACGCATAGGCAGTGGACTCCCTTGTTTCTATACTTGTTATCTATCAAATGACCTTAGACCTTAGACTGTATCATCACTTTCATCAGGTGTGATCACAGTCAAGCGCTAGCTATAGGCTTCTTTCACTTTTTTTGATTGACTGTGATCACACCTGTATTAAAAAAAATATTGAATTCGAATGAGACAGTCTCCGCACACCTGCCACTGGCCACAACCACAATACTCTACCACCGGCATTTTTCCTCTAGTTTTCATACATTTTATAAGAACTACCGCACACGGTAACGCCGATGAGTGGCACATGCCAAATCATCACTGCTCACTTGTTGTTGGCCACTAAACGACGCCACTCGCGCGATTCACGCAATTAAATCTTCTTTCTCAAAGGCAAAAATTCCAAATTCAAAATATCACATAGGCATAACGTACAGGCTCATGTAAAACGTCAATGTGTTATTTGTATTTTGTTGCATATGTATAGAGATAACTACAAGTCGACTTAAAACTAAGTTCACGAGGGTTCAAACGCGCCCTGCACTGAGAAGAATAGTCAATTATGATATTGCGCGCATGGGTTAAAAAAAAATTGAAGTCAACGACCGCAAGTATGACCACCGTTCACATGTGGCTTTAACGCACTTCAGCTACCTTTGTAGCCACGTCTAGCTACTAGAGGCTGCGTATGGGGTTATGGCGTGTGGCTCGTGTGCGGTGACCCTTTGACATAATATTTTATTATGCGTTATGTACAATGACGAAATATGTGACGTATGTTAAAGCCAAAAATTTCCCAAATATGGCGTCGGGCGTCGTTACCTGCCGTACACACAGCGTTGACGGTCGCTTACATTAGCGCCATTTTACAGTTTTGACAAATTAATTTCAGATGGCTACGACATCGGAGGCGTTATAACGACTTCCAAATCCGACATATACCGAGATTATAACAAAGAAACAAAAGGATCAGCTTCTAAATCCAAAGAACCTCAGGTCCTTTACCCTGGTGATTTGCATCCGTTTACTAGGAAACCCTTGTTTGTCATTGTGGATTCCGACAATTCCTATTCATTCCAACACATCCCTAGGATCTTTGGTCAACCTTTGATCATTTTGATGTCACCATTATCGATTCCGTCGTCTCTAATAGGTGAGTAAATTTAAAGTAAATCAATTCACCAATTCAAGTCCCATATATTCATAAATAAATAAATAATTAAACAGGACATTACACACATCGCAATCTAGCCCCAAAGTAAGTGATAGCTTATATTATGGGTACTAGATAACTAATAAATGTACATACATACTACACACAAGTATAATATATTAAAAAACACCCAGACACTGGAAAACATTCATGCTCATCACACAATCATTTAGCAGTAGTGGGAATCGAACCCACGACCTCCGACACAGACGGCAGGTTCGCTACCGCTACGCCATTCGGTCGTCAAGTTAGTTTTAGTTGTAACAACTAGGCGAAAGTTGTTAGGAACTCTAGCCATGTGACATTGCGATCCGATAGATGAAAAGGAAATGGAACAAAGTTTAATAAATGTGTAAGAATTCCGGAAGTCACGTGTCATTGTAGCGAACATTTTCATACATTTTTGAATTGCATTCCTTTTAAGCTCCATATATTGTATCGCAATATCACATGGGTGGAGAAACATAGGTACATACCTGATTAATTGCTATTTCAGAATTTTTTCTTTCCCGTTCCCATTTTCTTTCGCTGTAGCTCATTCACTATACATCGATGCTTCATGTCAAAACAATACAAGAATTGCTAGGCCACATAGGTTCTTTTTGAAAGCACAGACCACAGTACTCATTCATACCTACGAGTATATAGTATGAACTTGCCAGTATGTACTATGTAATACTATTGCATCTTGAACCCTGTCGTTTACAGATCGGAAAAACCAAGGCAGCATCTTTACCCTGTTCTTGCACAACCCAATAGCTGGCCTGTGCAACTCTTGCGATGTGTACAACATCGACTTCTCGACCTGGCAACGGTGCGTTCCATTGCGCGATGCGTTCATGAAAGAAGCTACTAAACTACTTATGAGAATACGAATAGGTAAGCTTGACTGAACATTTCTTACTCAATACAAGTTAGTACTTGACTGCAGTCTCACCTGATGCTAATTGGAGATGCAACCGAGGATGTTGAACTTGTAAGTGGTTCAAGATTCAAATGATTTATTTCATACTGGCGTAACTTACAGGGACTTTATTAATAATCAGGAAATGCTTATAGTTATTGAATAGTGATAACTATTCCAAGACTTAAAAGGAAGTTAACGAGGGTCCGAAAGCACGTGAATAGAGAATATAAACCATGAAGATTGCTACACAGCATTGCGCTGGAACGCTAAATCGCTCGACGGTACGTCTTTGTCGGATATAGTAACCAACCGCGCCAGATCAGGATAGACCTCTAGCCATATGGCCTTTTGCGATACGCTAAACAGATAGAAATGGAACGAAATTCAAAAATGTGTGTACCTATATGATCGCTAAATTGGTCACGTGACCTCCGCACATTCTTATCCATTTTTAAAATTTGTTTTTGTTAAAAAAACACATGGATGGGACATATTATGGCTAGAGTCAATAAGAAAGAAAGAAAGATTATATTTATTATTTATAGGTATAATATGCTTAGGTATTAAACTAAACAGCGTTTCTGATATACTAACCGCTAAGGTGCGGAACGCCCTTCCAGCCTCCATGTTTCCAGCCAAGTAAAATCTGGGTGCCTTCAAGAGAAGAGTGAATAGGCATCTTCTAGGCAAGCGCGCTCTAACCTAGACCTCATCATTGCTTTCCATCAGGCATGATTGTCGTCAAGCGCAAGCCTATCGTCAATAAAAAAAAGCAAAAACAATCATGTAGTGTCACCTGCTTTCCAAACTATAGTGTTAACTGTATCTTGGAGAGCAGGGTCTTCCCGTTAATGGGAACTAACATCTTGAGCAGTGGCCGTGCTTGCAATAAAATGCAGCAATTAAGAATTTATAATATAGAAATTATAAAATTTGCATTCAGGACGAAATTGCATCCGGTAGGTTCAATCGATTTAATCAGAGGGCGAGGGTGGATGGAGGGTTGGAATCATTTCAAATATAGGGCTGTAGTTAAATGAATGCTTGACAAAGGTCATCAGGTTACAAAATAGGTACGTTTCGATTTAACCAACTTTGAAAATTTTTGTACTATAATCGTGTTTGTGCAAAACGTATTAAAGGACAATGCCCATTCAAGTATGAACAAATGTGCTGCGCCGACAGTAGTGCCTGTATAGATTTTGAGAATAAAAACAAAAAAATCATTTAATTCAGGCAATTACCCATAGAATGTCAACAAAATAAATTTTAAAGTCATTAACATTATTACTAGTAATTATAATTTTCTCATCGGTTTAGGCACTGCAACATGCATACTGCTGCATTGCCCAATGTACGGGCAGTCTACCCTGGCCGCTATCATGTTCTTAATGCTGTTGGAGCTGCTCCTAAACTCTGCGCACCAACGATGCACACCTCTTTCGCATCACAGTATTAAAACAGTCTGTTCGCGCATCTGCGAACATACCAGAGGCGCTGCAGAACTGGGGCAACCCCAACAGCATTCTAAAAGCATTGTTATATATGACACGGAGATCATTATACCTTGTTTTGGTATAATTAGCCCACAGGTTGAACGTGTAAAAGGTTGTACAATACGCTTTAAAAAGCGTATACCTTAAGTTATGGCCGTACCACCATATCTTAAAGTAATAATGCAGTAGGTACTGTTTTAAGCACTATTTTTAAACGCGTCAAATTACTTTATTTTGGAGATTTCGCACAACAGAATCACCATTATCTCAAGCAAACACCAAATAATTACCTTTTAAATTTTCAGATCCCATGTTCTACGCTTTCATAGGTGATATACACCTACGACTGATGGTACTTCGTTACATATTTTGCGAGTGTGCGCTTCGGATGCACAAAAGTTTTCGCTCGAGGACAAACTTGCCCCGGTCTGTGCCACAGCTGCCTGAAGAACTCTTCATGCAGGAAACCCTAGTGGGAAAGATCCTGAGCATGACCGAGTTGATTGGAGTAAGTATCTTCTTCGTCTACTCCTTTCTTACACTAGGTATTCAAGTAACTCGACTGCGATTTCACCTAATAGCAACCAAGTGATCATGCAGCCGAAGATGTTACCGTACTTGCTTGGAAGGGGTAAGTAAACTCTCCCTTAGCGGTTTCTACTCTTGGCAGTAGATATGCTAGTAGAGCGGTAACTATAGTCACCTCCAAAGCGTCCTACCAGAGCAAACCTGAGTCAATTTAGAAATTATAAAAATCCAAAGTGGCTAACGGTGGAAATCGAGCCCGCGACTTCGCCTTTATCCTAGCGCACGCCACTACGCCAGGGAGGTCGTCTTCTTTATGAATAAATACATCAAATGAGATCCTACATTGCAAAGATCCAGTGATCTCCAAGCCAAGTTGAAGGTTTGACATTAAACCATGAATAAGACAGCGCACTTCCAATTTCGACTTCATTGTCACTTATCATAGAGTAAGTGAACTTGTAATTAAACAAAAAAATATTATAATATAATATTATTCTTTGATCGTCTTTTACAGATTCGAAACTGCTTCTTCGACCCGCTCGCGGCCGGACCTTCTACCACGGACTATGGACATGAAAACTAGCCTGCGAAGTTATTCTGTTTTGGCTGCCCGTTATGTACGTTTAAAACGTAAAACATACACGGTATTTATCAGACATTACAGTGCCATTTCAAGCAGCCGGACTTTTAAAGTTCCCTTTACCAAAATTTTAGGAATTACGGTCTATGGATATATATGAAATATTTTTGCGCAATGTTTATGAAGATCATGTCTTTTTAATATTTAAGATGTTCTAATGCATGATATTAGTATAATGTAACTGAAGTGTGGATGATCATACTGTAAATGTAAAAGGTTATAATATTATGCAGTCATAACAGGCATTCGCTGTGTAAATGAAAGCTGAATTTAATAGTTTAATGGGGTTAGTGCAGATTTTTGTATTAATTAGCATATAGATTTCTCTATACATCAGCCAGCGCATTCGGACTCCGCGACACATCGCCCGTGTAAAGAGGCAAGCTTCGAGGCCCGTACACCCAAAGGGACTCGCTTCCTGCGGGGAAGAACACGGCATCCGTTTGTTCCGAGTGAATCGACTCAAAATATATACAAAAACCTTTACTATCCCTACTGCTAATGGAAAGGATTTTTCTGTCTGAAAGGAAACTTCGTGTTTCGTATTTAATATTGTAAGGTGCTTAAAATAATATTTTAAATATTCACAAATTACAATATTAATATTTCTAGCGTGGCACGAAAACAGCAGAGTATAAACGGCGGCAAAATAACCCGTACTCTCTCAAACGATTGCTCCCCTCGCTCTACGAACAGTTGGTATGGGTGCTACGAAGCGCGGCATGCCATCACGCAAAACAACCTTCCTTTTACAAAACAACAAACAACCATCCATTTTACATTGAAAAATATATACATATTATACAACATGGTGTAATTTTTCATCAAGTAGATATTTTTTAAATCCTATTGGGTTTTATAGTATGTTTTGTATTTAATGTCAATTTACGCTGCGGCGGAATGGAATGGAAGCAACTTTTTTTACAAAACAAAATGAACTTCATGTCAATTGTACAACATATAAAATAAATAATTCTTAAAAATGCGCGAGGATTCCCAGGACGACGCGCAGTCATTTTTTTCTCCTTAGTGTGTATCTTACACAATTGACATAGAGTTCATTATGCTATGAAAAAAAAGTCGCTTCCATTCCATTGCGCAGCGGTGTAAATTGACCCTTGGAGTGTCGATATTGGAGTTTTATCGAGCGAGATTTTTTATATACCATATAATCATGTTTTCGCTATACATATTATAATTATGTATAATGATCAGCATCAATTCGCAGCTTTGCTACCTACATTTTTTTTTATAAGATAGAGATACTTGCTGAGCAATCTGAGAGAGTACCGGCATTGACTATGTATAGTTATATATGTAGGTATAGCTTATATGTGGCAGCACGACTTTACAAATTATACCAGATTACCTGTATTCAAAGACGCGATGAAAGTAATCTTTTGCCGCCGTTCGAATTAGGTACATGGGTATCTACATATTTTAAATAGCTAATTAAGATTAATTATAACTGCATGTTGATGTTTACAGTTTAAGGTAAATATTTTCAATGGCAACGTATTATTATATTATAATTATGATTATTATCCTAAGAACTTTCAAAAACTGCCATCTACTTTACATGGTTGAGCATTATGTCATTCCCTTTATGGTCCTTTCAACGGACTACGTTTTAGTTTGGAATTTTACAAATATGACGTATTTAATAAATTTTATTGTTAAATTATATTATTAAATAAAGATATTATGTAGATAGATTCAAAATTTACTCAAGTATATTGATGTGATATATTATTAAAATTGTTTATCGGAAAGGATTATTATAATATACTTGTTGTTAATTTTATTTGCCATAACTAATTACTTTTTTTTAATAATATTTTATAAATCCTTGGCTCACCTTTATATTATATAACAACATATACAGGCTATAATGTTAAAAGCATTCTTTAAAAAGTAGAGAAATGTAAGTAAATGTTCTTAATATCTATTAATATTTATTAAATTATTCTATTATTATACCTATTTTTATTATTAAAAAAATTAAAAAAAAAACAAAAAATATTAAAAAAAAACAAAAAACAAAAATACCGATACATTCAAAATAAGTTGATTAGTGTCATATTATAGTTAAGATATACATATATGTTGTTGCTAATTATGTTATTGGCAATATACACTAGTATATTTATTAAATCATGCTTCAACACGTATTAACAAAGATAATTAATATATAAAAATAAATCACACGGTTACAGTATATAAATGTTATTAGTAGACTTACAAATGATTATGATAGATGGATATACTATTTTGCTTCCTGAAAAACTGAAAGAGAAACTTACATAAAGTTAGAACTTGTTGGTATAATATTATATGATTGGTATGAGATTCAAGGAGCAGCAATTACAGTATTCTATATTCGAAATAAATGTTCATAGAAATAATAAAGTATCAACAATCATCATCATATATCCTACTGTACCACTAGAGTAAGTAGTTTGGACACCACATTCTTCTCCAATAATAACGTGTTGATATGTAATCAATACTCGTACGATTAAGTAACGATATAGAATAGTCACCTAAGCTTTAATCCCCTAGCAAATAAACGTGAAACAGCGATACGAAGTTATACTCTGTTTCATCCTTCTCCGTTATCAAAAAATGGACATTCCAAGAAAGAAGACAGAAGCAAAACAGAGTATAACTACTTATTCCACCAATATTCCACGTTTATTTGTAAAAGTAATTGATTATTCGGGTAGTTCCTATTTGCTCATCAATGACAAAAGATTACCTATGTTTTGAAAGAAAGAAAGAAAGAAAAGAAACTTTATTCTGAAAAATGCCACACGTAACATAAACAATACGCCTTACGTACTAAAACGATGCCTGAAGCTTCCCTCACTCGGGCAACAAAAACGAATAATTGCCCAAGTGACGGAAGCACCAGACACCGCCTGTCACATGTGGCACATCCCGGAAAAAGGCCCCAACTCAGCATGGTGCTGTGTGCCCCATATGAGCATGGGAGCACACAGCGCTGATTTTCAGTCAGAGCCTTGGACACCCGTTTTTCCCCATTTTTTTAATTATCTATAACTAACTTTTCATCTAAGTTTACTTCTTAGTGACGTCTTAACACAATTTCAAGTGCCAAAGCCGATGATTACAATATATACCTACTTATTTGAGAGGAGTGTCTTTAATTTACAGAAATAAATTCGTTTAAGCTTGTAACTTTTTTTTCTTTGACCAAAGTTGTCATAGGACATTTAATTTATTGGGAACTACCCTTACTTATAGTAATTATTGTAAGATTAACGAAATAGAATAAGTCCTGAATAATCTTTTAGATTTTAAGCGATTTTGCAATGATTCGTGCTAACTTATTTACTCCCACTAGTTAAATATTTTGCAAGGATTCTGCAAGACGTTCTATAGATTATATTTTATTTTTATATATAAAAAAAAACGAAAGTTCAAAACATATAAGCAAATAACCATATTAAAGAAATATAGTTTTGCAATGTACGCAACGCTTTATCGAGCTACATAGTAGAAAGAATTATATTTTTCTAAAAATAAAAGCATATTTTCATAAAAAAAATAAACATTTATTATAATACGAGTATAGTTGCAGATGCAAAACGAATTAAAGCAACAGACCTACTAGCTGTTTTTTAATATACTAACAAGAATAAATGCTATAAGTAAATGCTTTTCTAATAAAAACCGAACACTGGTTATCAAGCTTTATTGTTACATTTTAATAATTTTATTTATTGCAGGTACCTAAATAGTTATTACTTCCAATAGTTATTAAACATTCCAATTAATTGTACTTATGTTATTAGACATTTAAAAGCATTTTATAGAAATAAGTATGTGTTATTCAATTTCTAGTTGTAATGTCGAATTTATTCAATAAATGTTTTAGAGATTATTCGCAGTTTAATAATTAAGTTCATCACATCCTAGATATTTTACTGAACTGTAAAAGTGCCGTTTATAAATAGAGCTTAATCTCGGATTCAATTATACTTTAAATGAATTTTCGTGAGACCGTCCAGATAGATAGAATATATTATTATAATGCAAATTGGTGGGGAGCGCCCTCGCTGCGTGGACCAGGAAGCAAGAGGCGGGAATTAGTCAAATCCAGTAGGCTCTGGGTATTGGTATTGGCTTGGGCGCCAACGCCATTATGGTGGACTTTTGTCCAGCCGTGGACGTCTGTAAGCTGATCTGATGACGGGGCTGTCGAAATGGCCACGTTTGAATCTGGTTAAATGCTTTTATACAAAATTCCTTCAAAGTAATAAGACTCCGAGATCCCACTTTTGGCACTACATGTACACTTAAGAGATTTCACATCAACATTGTGTCATTTCACCACCCCATTACAAATCGTAAGTTATTGTCATTATTGTCTAAGATATTAAATGTTATATATTATAGCATGATAATTTAATAATTTATGTTTCACTCTTGCAGTAAAAGGGAATATGCATGTAATCATAACATGGATTTTATAAAACTTCATTATTGCTTGAACGAATTGTCTTGAAATGGAAGAAAATTATTGTTGTTGGAAGTTTGGTGTAAATGTAACCCAATTAAACAAGGTCAAGGTCAACAGACATAAAAAAAAAACATTACCATAGTGCCATCTACAGCGGTATCGGTTACGGTAACCGGGTGTGTTGTAATCTTACCAACTCTTAGAAAGATATTTGAAAAAATCATAGTTGAATTCCAACAAAATTCTTCACTCCGATCAGTAATGGGTTTACTTAAGGTAGGAATAGCACTGATGCTGGTGCCAATCTTTTAAGCCATAACTATGATACCCGGGAACAGTCTCAGAATGCCATAGGAGTCTTCTGTGACTTATCCAAGGCTTTTGATTGCGTTGAACATCAGACGCTACTATTTAAACTTAGCTACTACGGTATCAGAGACAGAGCACTTGATTTCGTTGCCTCTTATCTGAGTGATCGAACACAAAGAGTATGTATAAAAATAGGAAAATACTTTCCAAAAAACCAACTTCAAATGCCACTACAAAGAATGAAATAATTTTTAATGTACACCAATTCGAAGTCGGGCAATGTTTTGTTCAATCATTAATAGTCCTTCTTATTATAAAACTTGATGTGCAAAAAAAACGACAAAATTATCGACAATATACGAAGGACTAGAAGGACTATTATTATTGAATGAACGAAACATTGCCCGACTTCGAATTGGTGTACATTAAAAATTATTTCATTCTTTGTAGTGGCATTTGAAGTTGGTTTTTTGGAAAGTATTTTCCATTTTATTTTATACTTTTTAGTGGAAAACAACTAATGCGCAAGGCATTGGAAAAAATGCCCACATCGCTTGAAGTATGCTTCTACAATCTGAAGAGTTCCCTCAATTTCTCCAAGATCCCATCATCAGATCCTGACTTGATGAATACAGTCATTACTTGATGACTGCAAGGAAATGCAATAGTTACTATAATAAATACCTAAATCGCTTCAAGTATACTAGCAAAATTTGAAGATTTCCCTCAATTTTACCAAGATCCCATCATCAGATCCCGACCTGATGACCATAAGACTAACTGGAAAAAATTACTCTTTCAAACAATACCCAAATCACTTCAAGTGTGCTTATAAAATTTGAAGAGTTCCCTCGATTTCTCCAGGATCCCATCATCAGATCCTGACTTGATGACTATGGGACCATCTGTGAACTATACCCTGTCAAACAAAAAAAAATTTCGAAATGGGTCCACGCATCTTCGAGTAATCGGGGAACATACATTAAAAAAAAAGATTCGGACGAATTGAGAACCTCCTCCTTTTTTTTGAAGTCGGTTAATGACACAAAATCGCAGGGTTGTTCCCCATAATGGGTGGCACCTGGCACCACAGGGTTCAATATTGGGTCCTTTTCTGTTTTTAGTGTATATAAATGATTTACCGCACCATGTAGACGGTATTTCCGAGATATATGTAGTATTGTTTGCTGTTGACACTTCTCTCGTTTTTGACGTAGCAACGTCTTATAAATCGATAGAGCCGGTTGCACGCACAAAAAAACATGACTCATCCGGCGTTACCTCGCTCATGCGGCGTTACCGGCGTTACCTCGCGAGCGCGGAACGAGCGACAAAAAAGACGTTGTCACGTTCAACTATCGTCAGTAAACTGACTTTACAGGCAACCAATTTTTTAAAACAGATAAAAGGAAAGACAATTTTGACGATGTGAATTCTGCTATTGCGCACGTATCGCACTGGTTCACAGTTAACAATTTACTTTTAAATTCAAAAAAGACTAAGTGCATTGAGTTTGCACTACCAAACCTAAAAAATGTAATTAGCAACAAAAAGGTGATTGTGAATGGAGAAACACTAAAAATGGAAACTCTACTGTATTTCTGGGTGACCTTAGACAATAAATTACAATGGGGCGCTCATATTGAGAATTTGGCAGGTAAACTTAGTTCAGCTGCCTATGCTGTGAGAAAAAATAGGCAATTTACAGACATTGATACAGCTAAGCTTGTTTATTATGCCTACTTCCACAGTCTTATGGCCTACGGTATTCTATTGTGGGGCAAAGCTGCTAATATTCAAACTATATTTGTATTGAAAAAGAGAGCAATTAGATCCATATACAAAATAAAGCCACGCGAATCTCTTCGCCAAAAATTTATATAAATAGGTATTCTTACAGTGGCATCTCAATACATTTATAATTGCTTACTATTTGTTCGTCAAAATATTAATAATTATAAGCAACGGATAGATATAAGTAATCGTCCAATTAGAAATGGAGGACACAAGTTGGTTATAGTGCCACACCGTTTGCGTAAGGTACAGAGGTCATTTGTGGGGTTGAGTGTACGCTTCTACAATATGGTCCCGAAGTCTGTTTTGGACTTACCTTTGCACAGGTTTAAAGACACTGTCAATAAACATTTAATTAATCATGGTTACTATACCATTGAAGAATTTCTTAACGACAAAGATTCTTGGAATCATAGAAATATGCTTCCATCTCCTCACGAGATATCTTAAAAATATGACATTTTTGAAAAGAGCAAGTGCCGAGTTTCTTGCCAGTTCTTCTCGGTGCAAACCTGCTTTCCGAACCTGGCCGTAGAGTTTTGACTTTTCATAAGAGCCTGTTATTTAGGCCTATGTGAAAATAAATATTTTCATTTTCATTTTCAATGGTTGTTCCACTTCAATGGTCACAGTTGGTTGGTAAATAGGTTTTTAATTATATGCATATTTCCTGTTATTATTTATTGGCTCAAATTAATAAGGTATCATTCAGTAACAAAATATTAGTACTTTAACGGTTGCTCATCTATACTTATAATAAATCTGTAACAGGTCAAATTCTGTACATTAAAGATATTTTGAAAATTTTTTTTCGAGGGCACTCTAAAATCGGTTCTGAACCCAAAACTGTATTTTTTTTCATTTTTGTCTGTCTGTCTGTCTGTCTGTCTGTCTTTCTGTATCACGGCCGCGCATCACGCCGAAACTACTGAATGAATTCCAATGAAACTTGGTATGTCTTGAGTTCATACTACGAGGAAGGACATAGGATACTTTTTATCCCGAAATTCAGCATGGTTCCCTTAGGAGAGGGGATAAAAGTTAAAATGTATACTGAGTTGTAAATCATTAACGCGTGGTCCGATTTCATTCATTCTTTTTTTGTTAGAAAGGGGATACATTAAAGATTGTTCTGTAAATATTTCAAAGTCATCGGTTTTGTAGTTCAGAAAAAATAGACATAATAACCCTCAGTATTTGTCCAAATAGCTTGAAACACGGAATATGCAGAAAACTTTGATATAAACAAAATAAACAGAATCAAACGAATCGCACATAAAATGAAAGAGCGTAAAAAAATACTCGATCCGAGTCGACGACTTATATGTGGAGAATTATGATTATCGAGTATTTTCAAAATAAAAATAAAATTAATAAATTGATTTAATGGCGTTGCTAAGTAAACATTTCATTGCTGTCAAATTTTTTCACGTTTTTTTTTAATAATTATTATACGTCAGGTTTTTCCATAGATTTACTGTAGTGTAAGGTCCGACCTCTTTGGTCTATTTAATTTATTAGCCCAAAGTTTATTTGATATGCAAATAACTTAAGATGCGATCAGTCCGATTGTAGGTTTCGGAGAAAATCGAACATTACGTCGATGTATTTCTTCAAGAAAGGGTTAACGCTGAAACAGATTCTACATCTGTCCATCGTATACAATCGTTAAAAAATGGTCAGAAGAATTGACGCACTGAAGATCAGAGAAGCGAAACATATGGCATTGCTTCAATGCCATATGTTTAGCTTCTCTGATCTTCAGTGCGTCAATTCTTCTGACCATTTTTTAACTATTATAGACGATGGAGAGATTTTACTTTATTAATTTGTTTCATTGATACTGGGGGCCGTTGAGAAAGCTGAAATCATAGGTAAAAATATCATATCAAAAAACTCGAAATATTATTATATATAATTGTCTCAATGAATTGGTTCTTCGCAGAAAGCTTAATAAGTGAGACATAATTAATAAGGCAAAACAACGTTTGCCGGGTCAGCTAGTTTAGTATATGTTTTGTTAACACTACTCTACTACTACTTGAATTTAAATCATATTTAAAAATATATTATAGTATCAAAAATTGGTGTAACTTTTATTCATCCCAACCATAAATGTCTTCGTTCGAAAGGTAAGTGGGACGAAGGTATCCTATTCTTTGAGAACTGTACCTATAACTGCACTTGCCGGTCGACAACAACACTAAGAAAAACAGCTAAACAGTCTTAGCTACCATGAAACTGAGGATTTGATCGCTAAAGCGAAATCATAAGTAGTTGTTATGTTCATGTTTTCTGTCTACGCATACACACACCCACAACCACACATACAAACACACACACACACACTCACACTCATACACACACACACACACACACACGCACGCCCGTGTGCACCACTTAATCTTGTTTTTCTAATAGTCTAAATTTAAGTTTGTACAGTTTAAGTATTCGATTGATCCAAGGGAAGGCTATGGTGCCCGTAACACAGGTTTTCCTAGTAAGGACGCCAAAGCACTCAATCAGGTTAAACATCTTTTTTGTATCTACCTATTCTGTGCACTAGATTTAAGGAGAGTTTTGTACTGTGCAACATTTTCCTGGTTCAATAATAAATAAATCGAACTACCTAATAAGAGAGAAGGAAGTGTTCTCTCACTATTAGGTATACTTTGATATTTCAATCCACGATGATGCATCCCACTCTGCCAAACTCCACGCGAATCGAACGGAACATAAGCGATTTTGCCAGAGTGGGGCGCGTCTTCGTGAATTAAAATATCTATACCATGTAAATGTGCAATTTTGCTCCAACTGATCAGATACCATTTTTGTCGGAATCAGAACATATAATGGAAAATGGTTAAATACAGTGCAACAAGGCTATCTTGGCGCGTAGGAAAAATCGGAAGTAACTCCGCTATCTTGTGACACTGTTCGATTATACACTGCGTCGGCATATTTCTTGGTATGTTGCAAGTAGTTGGTTTTGTTTTGGTTGTTTATTTTTTAACTAAAATTGAGAAAATTTTAGTAGCAGGCTGCCATAGTTCTACATTTTTTGTACAACTACGCCCTCCTGACAATGTCATTCAAGTGCAAAAAGAGATCCTTTTCGGACTGTATGTCAGTTGTACATAGTGAAATTATGAACTTTGATCTTTGGTAATACTTCTATTAGGTAGAAGAAAGTATCAACAAACCGAATAAACTTTCGTTGTTATAATTTAAGTTAATTAATTAACAGCAAAAAACGACCTGTTGAATACATCCTTTATGATTAAAAATTTAAGACTTACCTATATGGTTTTCTCTTGGTTCCTATTGTCGGAACTGGACTATGGGAACACGGGAAGCGTAAGCTTTCTAATAAAAAAAGTATCATCAAAATCGATTCCAGTCAAAAGTTATGAGGTAACAAACATAAAAAAACATACAGTCGAATTGAGAACCTCCTCCGTTTTTGAAGTCGGTTGAAAAGTAACTGTAGTTTAAAAAAAGAGTGAATAGGCATCTTCTAGGTAAGCGCGCTCCATCTTCGACCACATCGTCACTTTCTATCAGGTGAGATGGTGGTCAAGCGTAAACCTATATCGAATAAAAAAAAGTTGACCGGACTAACAACCGAACTACTGCTTACTAGACGAAATGACCGAGGGAACGAAATGGCAATGTCACGACTCACATAAAATCAATTTGGACGCTATTCAAGGTATTCTTGTCTTGCTATTAATTACTTTTCACTCTCTGCAAGTGCAGTGCATTCATTACTATAACTGGAATAACGAAACCGTATAACTGCACCCCCGTTTTTCAGATTGTATTGATTTCAATAAAAAATTACCTTGGAGTTTCACTGATGACGCGAAAGGGTTACCAAAAATAAATTCATGCTCGATCTTATTTTTAGCACATTGGCTCGGACCACGACAGGGCAACCAGTTGAACGGAGATTTTGTACCGATCGCCGATCGTTTTACCAATAAAAAAAACAACTTTGTGTGATTGTAAATAATAACAATATATAAAGGTATGGTGGGACAAGGACGCGAGTTATGTTGACAAAACGCCTCAAGGTAATTCCACGTTACTAGTCAAAAATAATCTGTAAAGCAGTGATCTTAATATACAACTTATTCACACCTATTTTCACACTAACCCACGCAAACACAACGTGTTTTCAGTAGCAAAAGCTCCTCTCGAAACGAAATGTTGTGTTCTTAGTTTGACGGTGACTTTTTGCTGGGTCCAGGTGAAAATAGGATATACACAAGTCAAAAAGGGAACTATGGACGTTATCCTGTCTGGCACGTAGGTACTAATGTCCATCTGCTTTTTTAAACTGTATATTAACTAAACATATGGAATCTGAATTGTCACCAGATAGCGAAAAAAAAATACTATCAGGGTCAAAAAATGAGTATCAATGGGAAGATTTGAGAAGAGAACGTGAAGCCGGTGGTTATCCTTGGACACATCTGTTAAAAGTGCCGCTGGAAGGTGAGATCACCGCCGAAGATATTATCCGAGAATCGACTCCAAGGAGAAGTATGTCGAGAGAATTTTCGAAATCACGGACTCATTCACCAATAGACAGTGGTGGTCAAAAAATACTTAACCTTGATTCTTCTCCGGGAAGCAGTAGAAAGCATGGTGAAGAAGGTGAGGATGAAGGAGTCCATATACCAAATTTTTCAAAAGAAATTTCATTCGACTCTGATGACGACATTTTAAATAAAACAGGCAGCACCAATGCACCTAAGCTTTCTGAGAGTCAAGCGAAAGCGTACTTAGTGACACCGGCAGAAGTTCCAAAAAGTGTTTCACCAAAAAGTATTTTGAAACGACGAATACCAGAACAGCAATATATCGGTGTTTCAGAAACACGTGAAAAAACTAAATGTTGTCACCCACTTGTAAATAAAATAAAACATTTAGCTGATAAGACGTTACAAAAGTTGGAAAAAACAGAGATTGAGAAGTCACCAATTCCTAAACGTAAGAAAAATGAAAAAAGCCAAGAAATAAGACAATTGAAAAATTCACCTGGAGCAGTGCGAAGGCAAAAATTTAGTGCTATTAAGTTGGGAGATTCGGATGAAATGAGCAAGACTATGAGCGTAGACACTCCACCGTCAAGGAAAAAAAAGGAGCACATATATGAAGATATTGATGAATCTAAAGATAAAGACATGGAAAAATCATTACAATTTTCATTAGATGTACAACAGGATAATGAAAAATACTATGCTAACAAAGAAAATGATAGCATTGCAGAAATCAAATCGAATGCATCTCAAGACCCAAGCTTAGTTACAGACGATAATTTATCATTAAAAGCTGATGATCATATAATGGAAAAGTTGTACAAAAAAGATGGCACAAACAGAGATGCTATATTTTTGGATGAAGAGATGGACCCGGATGAACCCAATGTTGAAGAAATATTCCAAAACCAAAAGGATGATACTCGGAAGTGTGATGACTCTCCTAACATCACCATCACTGAAATAATTGATGACGATAATAATATTGAACAATCTACAGCTATACCTATCGAGACATCACCAAGCCCGAGTCCTCGTGATACTGAACGGAAACACAAAGATGCGGAATCCACCGATAAAGAATGGTCTAGACCCAACAGGTAAATAGCTATTTCTATATATTTTGTTTAATTTTTCAAATGCTCTCAAACTTCACATAGTTAAATTGTATTGTCATAAGTAATAATGACATAATATATTTTGGGTTCCAACTGCAAAGCGAACGCGCGTAATATATGTTCGTTAAATATAGCCCTGACCGGTACGTCTTCCTGCACACTGGGTAAGCTCTTTAAAATTGTCACCAGTGATCAGTGCTCGCGGATGCTTTAACGCTAGTGTAATCACTAGTGTGTTCATTTACTGGCGGGCTTTTTAAACAAATTCTCATTATGATCAAATAGTCAGTGCGTAAAAAAATATAAAATACTTCAGCAATAACTCGTAAATAAACATGCCTCGGGAATAGGGCGTTTTCGAGTGGACGATAGTTATGAGTAAGCTTCGTCGATGGACATCCGAAGGTGGGACTCCAATAGAAAAGCCTGTGCGGCCAACCAGAGAAGGAAGTGTCCAATTATATACGCCGGAAGTACGGTGTGCATGTCAATTTTTCCAGAGTGATTCGTTATTACCCGAGCGAGTAAATCCAGTTGGCACTCGACCGACTTCGCGAGCTAGCAATATAATTTCAGGAGTGAGGTAAGTCTAAATATTATATGAACAGTTGAGCACCTAGACGAACTTGTTCATATTTTTTAAGTGAAATTATGACTCGCAAAATTCTAAAACTACTAAATCGTATTTCACCGGGTGACTGCTGCGGCTAAAACGAGCGCCAGCCGTTGGCCTAATTGTAACTCGCGAAACATCTGTGAGTGTATTTAAATTTAAACGCAAGCTTAATTGCGATTTTAGCGACTTTTGATAGTTTTTTTTATATAATGAATTGTCATTCATATTGCATAGCGAATTATATATCGAAATATTTTTGCGAAAGTGTTGTGTTCTTGGTATTCAAGTCCCAAGCCTCTTACAATCCAATCTCTTTTTAGAAGTATTTGGAAGCACACCATTATGGCTACGCACGGGTTAGCTGGATCAACTTTCAAGCTCACCTACGGAGCAGCTCTCAGACGTGCAGATTTTATCATGATGTTTTTTTAATATTTTTAAATATTTAGTTGTATAAAAACTTGCGAAAACTCGACGATACGTGCTTGGTATTGAACCCTGGATCCCCAATAACGAAGGACGTGAGAAACACTCAGGTGTCACAGTTCTTTTTTTCTGATATAATGTATAATGTGTGAACAGCTGTTTCCTGTATTCTACTAAATTCAAGTTTTTTTTATTTCAGTGATCACGAATATGAAATAATAGAAAAGCCGCCACCTAATATAATTTATACATCACCAAGTATAGACGAAAAACCAACCATGGTTAAAACCGAAGACGAGTTATCGAGTACAACATCATTGGAACGGAAATATTTACAACACACGTCTGACGAAGAACGATCTGATATTGATGATCATCAAGATCAAATAAACGAAGAAAAAATCAAGAGTTTAATGAAAGCAGAAGCGTTGCAAAAAGATATTGAAGAGCGTTTTTTTGTGAATACACCTTCCAGTACATCGAGGACCGAGTGCGAAGTTAGCACAAGTCAAGTAGAGGATTCATCAGCTTTAGAAAATTTGCCTCTTAAAAGAAGTAGTCGAAACGTTAATAATACAGAAAATAGTGAAAATAAAATTCAGCAGCGCATTAGAGAAGGAACAGGAAAATTGAAATCACAAGCTGGAAAACTAAAAGCTAAATTGAATAATATCAGAAATAAGCAATTTAGTTTACCAGAAAGGCCCAAGTTTAAAATGCCGGATCGGCCCAAACTATCGCTTCCAGACAGAAGAAAATTCAGTTTACCTGAAAGACCAAAGTTCAAAAAAATTAATATCTCAGAAAAATTATCATTTGGTGACCGAAAAAAATTTAACATGGGTGAATTTCCTAAATTTAAAATGCCAGAACGTCCAAAAATTAATTTCGCTAGCCTTGGTAGGAAAAAAGAGGAACGAACTGATGTATCTGAATCTACTTCAGAATTACAAAATGTGGCATCCGTAGAGTTTGAAGCTAAAACTTATCCTAGACTATTTAGCAGAAAGAAAAAGGTCCCCTTAACAAAAACGTCTTCTTCTCCAGTACTAAACAGAGAAGGTACTCCACCACCAACATTTACATTTACGAGGATGAAGAAAAGTAACCAAGATGAACCTTCCTCTTATGCACCAGATAGTGCAGAACAACCACGCGAATACGGTACTGTTGATAATGACGACGTGTGTGAAACGGAAATTGAAGGAAGAAAACAATTTAGTACAACGTATGATTTTGATAAATTGGATCAAGAATACGTGGACGATGAGGAAATTCAAGGGAACCTCAACGACATTGATAACTCAATGCCAGATGTATCACCGTCTAATCAAGAATATACACATATAAACGAGTTAAATAACGACGAATTTTTTGTCCGACCGAGAGGAATTTCTCGCGAAAATATTCAAGTTCGAGAATACTTAAGCGATGAAATACGACAAGCATTTAACATTCCCAAAAATGTACTCGCTGTGATGGGTGATTCTCAGGGAATGAAAAATATTTATGCTAACGAACCGGAACCTGAACTTGATTCAGAATTTGTGGATGAGAGTGTGCCCATGAGGTATACACCCGAGGATATAAATGACCGAGATGATGGATATTACACATTCCCACCGGTAAGACCGTCGAGAGCTAAACGAAAGAAAAAGGATAGCGAATCGATAAAATATATTGATGACAGTGTTAATGCTAGCATGCAGTTTAGTGAAGTAGATTTAGGACTTTCACAGGATCGACTAGATGATAAACAATTAAATAGTGATTTTATCGATAGAGAACATCAATCTGTCAATGGTTCAGTTAACGAATTCGACATAAAACCTATGACAGATCTTCAAGCAATACATGAATATGCAAATGATGATGTAATAGAATATCCAGATGGTCTTACAATCCAGTCAAAAACTCTTCCAATGCCTCCAAAAAGGAAGAAAAAGACTTCCAGAACAGACCATAAACAATCATACCTACATGATTATAATAGTTTTCCTACAACTGAGATGTGGCAAACTTCCAAAGACCAGAACGAAGATGTAAGTACAAATTATATCATAAGATACTGTAAACAAGTAGAAACCGATATCACACTTTTATCTTACCAACTAATTGACGAATGAATGGCGTAGCGGTAGCGATCCTGCCTTCGGAGGTCGTGGGTTCGATTCCCACAATTGGCAAATAATATGTTTGTGTAATGAGCATAAATGTTTCTGAAGTGTCTGGGTGTTTTTCAATACATTGTATTTATGTTTAATAAATATTATGTACAATGTACATCATATTATATCACTTATCTAATACCCATAACACCAGCTATCGCTAACTTTAGAGATAGATTACAATGTGTGTAATGTCCTACAAAAATCCAAATTTTAACCGAAACAAAGTCCGACCCGTACATCTGTCGAGGGCTCATAAATATATTATGTTAAGCTACAGATGTGAAAGATGTGTTCATGTTAGATGAAAGCTCAAACTTTGTGATATTGTCGCTTTTTTTAATTTTTATCTTTTATTTTATTTTTTTATCTTGTTTTTGCAGGGATATTAATACAAACATTTCATGTAATCTTTTTCTCTTGATTTTCTAAACATCGTGCGTTTGTAAAATCAAATTTTAATCCAACTCATCAAATAAACCAAATTTTTATTAATTATGCGTGCTATGGTAAAATTAGCAATTCGAGTATCTGAGAATGAAAATCTTTATTTTTCACATACGCCCAAACAACAGGGTTCGGAAAGCACCGAAAAGAACTGGCAAGTAACTCGGCAGTTGCTCTTTTCAAAAATGTCAAATGTCAATTTGTGTACTTCGTACAGTGTACAAAGTACATGCATGATATTGGCACAATTATATTGATTGTAGTATAAAAAAATAATGTGAAAGGTTGCCTGTAAGAAATTGCTCTAGCAATGAGGCTTTGTGTTTCCTTATATTGCGTTTCTCTATCTGTATTTTCTGTACGTGTGTGCAATAAAGTTACATAAATAAATATAAAAACCATTAAAATCTTTGGTGCGATTTAATTTAACTCAGCTATTTACTATTGCATTACGGAATATATAGTTTGCAGAAGCTTTTTGATTGCATTTATCAAGTGTAAGCAAATTAGTTGTCGTGATTCGTGACTAGGTACGAAGCGCCTTTGAAATTCTAATCGAAATTCAAGTAAAGATGCTACATGTTGAATTTGTAAGGTGATAAAATTATATTTTATTCAATCTTTTGAATTTTTATTAGATAGATTATACGTTTCACACTATGCGCTTGTAAAGACGTGAGAATTGTCTCAGACGCGTAACGTTGCCATTGCGAGGTAGAAAATTTAGCATTTAGGAAGATCTCAAAATTTAACATTCATTAAAAAATATTTTTGAAAAATAAGTTAATTAACTTTAAGTTTTGCGTTATTTTAGATACAAAATACGAGTGACAATTTGAACAATTTGCCTCTATAGTATGATGAAATAAATATACGATCACCACATAATCATACCATTTCGGTTTTCAAACTATTATTTTATATAATATTATATAGTTATGAGTTATACTGTATCCACCTTTTAAATATTTTCAAATAAAACGTATTCATAACACCACTGAAGAATTAAATTCAGTGCAGGCAATTGCTACTGGCAGATATCCAATGGATAGATATACTTTTGGACGAAACGCGAATTGTATTTTTGGACGCCCGCCGTCATTTGATTGTTGACCCAGTTTAAAACTAAAACTGAATATTTGAGTGAATAAGGTCATAGCATATAATATATCATAGCACATTATGAGAGTAGATATTCATTAATTTAGAAAAATATCATTTTATTAAAAACTGTTTCCGTGGTCCCTTACACTATCATTTACTCGTCCTCATAAGTTTTTGCGTTTGTTGGTTGAAAATCAATTACAATTCTTTAGCTAAAGCCTGTGTACACTCCTACATATCTAAATATCAATAGGTAAAAGTACAACTTCACAGATCCATGGTATTTTATGGCGAATAGAGTAATAAAATTATTTTTAATTTACAGATCATCGTATATAGAACAGAACACGAATACATTGTGCCGCAAACTGATGTAGCAGTAGCCGAGCCGTTGCCTCCAAGGCGAAACCGGTCAAGAAGCTCTAGAACGACGTCTGTGTGTGACGACGATCGAACTTCACATGGTGCTGAATCATTAATTCTTGATCCACATGTATCAACCACGGAGAATATCAAACAGGACGCTAGAGCACGTCAAGAAAGTCCCGGATATGCTACAGTTGACAAGAGCTACATATCAGGTAAACCAACAAGACGATCAAAAAGTAAAACACCTCCTGCAAGACGCAAAAGTAAAAGCTCAGAACGCAAATACTACACAGTATCGGGCACGAAATCTGCCATGCCCAGTCGCCCACCGAGGAAGAAATCGTCAACAAGCCTTATGACTTTAAATAGTTTTAGAAAAGATTCTATTACTGGAGATATTACGCCATATGACGAAATAGATGAACCTCAGTTTGAAGAAGTGCACAAAGATTTACAATCAGGAGAAGTAGTAAGCAAAATGAAAGATAGACCTTTACCTCCTCCACCGCGTCCGCCAAGGGGACCTAAGCGCAAACGGTTTGATGATGTAATCGAACAATATAAATCTAAATCAGAGACAGAATTGCAACATTTTCCTATGTTCGATACAGATAAATCAGAAGAACAAGATGTAGTAGAGATAGAGGTTTCGACGCAAACTGATCCGTTACCGGATGACATAGACTTTGACTTAGGAATCGATGAGAATATTGATATATCTATGACGAGTTCATTGAGAGATATTATTGATGAAGAATCTATTTTGGGTAAATCTTATGAAAAGCCTGCTCCACCAAGACGTCCCTCACGTTCGATTTCAAGATCAGAGAAGTCTCTCAGACTGTCAGATCCTAAAATATCTGATTATTCTAAACCAAGTCTTGCACGAACGTCACCAACAGTGATATTAGTGGAAAAGCGTGTCTCGAGTCCTACAAAAATTAATGAAAAGCATGAAATATTAACTGAGGCGTCCTTGACTGTAAAACATATTGATATTGATGAATCTCAAATACCAAATGTACCACCATTACCTAAATCAGTCCGTAAAAGTACATCAACTCCCGATTCAACCACCGCTGCAGAAAGTAAAACTACCGAAAATAATCAAAAGTCAGTAGAAGATGAAAGTACTGTGGCAGATCAAGCGCTAAGAAGAGTTGCTGATCCATGCAGAGATGCACAGTTAGATAATCTAATAACACAAAGACTTCAAGTCAAAGATTTAGATGTGGGTCGATTAAATGTTTCTGAGTTACAAGCAACAAAAATACTCGTCTCTGACATCGAAGGCATGACATTAAACGTGAATGAATTAGACTCTAAGGCTGGTCATATTTCGGTTAGCGGGATTGAATTTTCACAATCTGTAATAGATGAAATTGTCAAAAAATTTGCAGAAATATCAACTGCTGCTGCTATACCACCGCCGATTACCCAAACGATTGAAACAGTGGACATACCAAGACCTGTAAGCAGAGAAGAGGAAACCCAAACAGATACTCCACCAGCCGAAACCAAAACTTCACCGCTTTCAATACAGAAACCCGAAACTGTTGAAGAAATTCCTGTACCTCCGCAACGACCACCTCCACCGGACTTAACGCCGCTGCTTTACTCGTATCTACAGGACATAGCAATCCCATCCACCTCATTGCAACAAGCTCGCTCATTCAGAGAACGGCATATAGGCGAATTCCAGGAATCTCATCTGCAAACGCCACCGCCTCCAGCTCGACGATCAAAAAGGAAACCTGCAGTTCCACTGAGTGAATCCAGTTCGGACGAGAACAAGCCTAGACCCTCACCGAGACGAATGCCGCCACAAATTAGAGCTCAAGAGCCGACAATAACCGAGGCCGGGGTACAATTTCTTCGTGTCTGTCAAAATTCCATAAGCAGAACTATCAGAAATATTTTCAATACATTTATGTCGTACATCAGTAGAACGGAAGATAAAAAGGACGTCCAAATGGCGATGGTCATATTCCTCGTTCTGATTGCAGGATTGATTATGTTCGGACTGAGTGACAGCCGAACGATACACCACCATCACTGGGAGTTTTTCAATCCACCAGACAACAAACAATGAGTATCTCCTATTTTCTTGGTTGTTGTTAGAAATTTCGTTAAAGTTTGCAAGCTTAAAAATAAATAACAAGCATTTCTAATCAAACTTTCCAGCATTCTATGTTCAAAATGTGAGTTTCTGTAATATACATACAGTCAGTTTTTGTTATTATTGTTAATATTTTACAGTTGGGTGTAGACACTCAATTTTATTTGTGCATTTTATGGAGACTTACATTTTTGTATATTATATCTTTAGTATAATAAACCTTTATTTGAATATACCTACTTATAATAAGTAGAATATTGTGATTCTTCCGTTAGGTATCCAGTAATTACCTTGAAATTACCTAAATTGTTTTACACCAGAATATTTCTACTATGCCTAGGTAAGTAGTTCCTCGAATTATCATTATCTCAAACGGCGATCAAATTGATAGCTAATTTTGAAAGAAACTTCGTGTATAAAACAGCGATCACGGTATTTTAACTCGTCAATAGATCACTAATATTCACCCGATAATTGGCATGAAGGGCTACCACCTAAGAAATTAATTATTGTTGATGTTATGCAGAGAAATCTAAAATAAGAACGCAATACATTTTTCAGGTAGGTATATATTGTAATAAATCCATCTTCTATAAATAATTTGTCCTCGGGTCTTTAATCTTTTAAGCAGTCTCTATCCAGATAACAAACTATATACTTAATTTATATGTTATTTAGTCGAAATTTTTGTTATTGATTGTATTGTTTTAAATTATATTTAGTTAAATGTACCAACGAGTAGTTCGTGGGCCGATGTTATGCATTTTGTTGTTGTGTAAATTTTATTGTACCAACTAAATTAAAATAAATTTTGAGAAAATATCTTTGTTGTTCTCATTGAATATGCGGCTCTCCTAAATACTGGTTTCAATCCTACTACGACATGCAGTTTGGCCGATTATTCTATAAAAATATGTAAAGCCAAATAAGGTACATCTTTCGTTATATTATGCTCCGTGTCTTGGACTAACAATGAGTTTGAAACTAGTCGAGCATACATGACTTTTCCAGGAGGTTAAGCCGTTTTTATTACCATTACCTACTATGAAATACACCTAATATTAAACTGACCTCAATGTTTGACTACGCAAATGAACATAATAAAACTAAAATGCTATATTGTTTCTTCCCTCTTTCTTTATTTTATTAATAAATATAATTATAAAGAATTTTTACATCGACCTTCGTTGATGGGTTTTGTTCTCTTGGGCGGGATGCTGCGGACTTTTACGTATTGACCCGTCATGTTCTAAAAAAACATACTTATTAGGATATTATATATAGGGCCACGCACCGAAAAGCGCAGTGTCGTCAGACCCGCCACCAGGTGGACGGATGACATAAAGAACGTCGCGGACAATCGCTGGAGCCAGGCAGCGCAAGGTCTACTCTACTAACTCTAAATAGATTGAAATGGAAAGCAATTCAAAAATATAGGAATACAATTTATAACGGCTTAACTCACTCAAATTCAAAAATATATGAATACAATTCATATATTTTTGAATTTGAGAGCATTATTTAGCTATATTTATTGATAAGCAGTATTTGATTTACCAGAAATCTTGAGTGGCGGAATGACTGGAAGTATGAATACGGTTTGGCTAAGTAAAGTTTTTGACGTGACAACGTCTTATAAATCGATGGAGCCGGCTGCACGCACAAAAAAACATGACTCATGTGCCGTTACCTCGTTGCCGTTACCTCGCTGCCGTTACCTACCTCGCTCTGAGGCGTTCCATGTAAGGCTTGAAGTGCAAGCGAGAGTTGTTCAACTATCGTCAGTAAACCGGCTTTACAGACAACCAATTTTTTGGAGCCGGTAGCACGCACGAAAAAACATGACTCATCCGGCGTTACCTTGCTCACGCGGCGTTACCGGCGTTACCTCGCGAGCGCGGAACGAGCGACAAAGAAGACGTTGTCACGTTCAACTATCGTCAGTAAACCGGCTTTACAGACAACCAATTTTTTTGGTCAGGATTTAGATTTCAGGACCTACCACAGCGCGTTGCGTGGGCCAAAAAGGATTTCTTTTAAGTTCACCAATGATTACACAAGTTTACACTAACCAGATCATCAAGCGGTGGACTATAGGTTGGTATGTGGTCTTGAAGTTTATGGTTTTTTGGCTGCTGGGTTTGGTGCAGCAATGTACGCGCCCTCGCTGCACCCGAACGATGGACGCATCGCAGCTCCCGAAGAGCATCTAGGGCGTTGTTTAAACGCACTTGCGCCAAGAACGCGTATAGGGTCTTCTCCTCACTTGCGTCCTGCATGAAAATCACATAATCAATATATTTCAATATATTGTAATTATGTATATTAGTATGTATGTATATTTATCACTTATCTAGTACCCATAACACAAGCTATCGCTTACTTTGGGGCTAGATTGCGATGTGTAAAATGTCCCGTATGTATTTATTTATTTATTTATTTAATCAAGTACAAAAATACTTAATTGCAACCTCACCTGATTCTGAGTTACACTCTAGTTCCTTTGTTTTCCTCTTCTCAAGGTTGCCTGGCAGAGATCGCTGCTAAGCGATAAGGCCGCCTTTTGTGCCTTAAACTATTTTAATATGTATTTCTGTTTTGTGCAATTGCTTGTGTGGTGCAAATAAAGAGTATTTATTTATTTATTTTACACTGCAAATGTTTTAAATTAATACTACTTGGATAAGTTGAAACTCCTAAGGTTAATTATTGTGGGTTAAATTTGTTACAAAACATACCGGAAAATTATAGCATTAGTATCTTCTTCCTTGTTAGGATACCTTCAACGTAATGGGGACTATAAGCTATACCTATTCCTCACAAAATATGCCCGATTGCTGCTTGAGATTGGCAACTTGTTGAGCTTTATATTGTAGAACTTCGGGTCTCTTTCGATTTGTCTTACATAAGATTTTCCACCGTGCGCTCTACCATAGTTATTCCTCAATCTGACTCAACAACCTGCTGTTGGCACCCGCTTTTGAGAATCTCTAACTAAGCCTGCTTATACGCAGCCTCAACTCCAGAGATTTTCGGTTCAAACGCGCTTACCATAAGCGTGTCCTGCCTACTGCTACTTGTATTATTACAGTTCGAGTTATAATATGTATTGGTGACTGGTTATTTGTAAATCGCCTAATGGTACGGGAGCTAGCAACGTTTGAAAAGTAAGAATTTTAGGTGAGCTGATTTTGTGATATGTCGTCCTTCTTGCACTTTCGGTTAGAGTCTGGGCTGTCTGGCTGTTGGTAGCGGTTGCGTTCATCAGTGCGCATCCTACCTGTCCAGGTAATAATCCTGGATTTTAAAATCATTTTAGAAGGCGTAATTTTTAATTTTTTGTTTTTAAATAAGTCTACCTGACATACTATTTTTATTGCCAGACATTTTCGTCATTGCTAACTATGTGCCATACGCGATTTTTTATTTATTTTTTATAAAAATTTCTAAGTATTTTAGAATGTCTGTAATTTTAATATTATGTTATTTAAAGATAAGAAAAACTTAAAATAAATTTGCCAGACATTAATTCGATTGTTAAGTCTTAAATTAAAATGAAAAAGTAATGAAAAGTATTGCAGTATAATGCTATAATTTATTAATTCTAAAGTTAATTGTAGTATAATGTTTCAGCCTATAGTGACGTCACAAAAAAAGAGGCATCTTCATAATCATCATCATCATCGTCGCTGTCTTTGTCAGTGTCATTCATATCATCTTCTTGGGAACTTTCGTTATCTTCTAAAACTCTATCATCTGCAACAGAAAAAAATATAAACAGTGTTATTCTTCTTGTTCTTATAAAACATTTTAGTTATTATTGATAAATATTCCATTTGAGACTTACTTTGAACAATAATATCTGCAACTGAGGATGGTAATTGATCTCCCAAAAACCAGACAAAATCATATTTGTCACCGTTAATGGTCCAACCGGAAGCCATTGGAGATAAAGATGTTGTATGTTTTGAGTGAGCATTTCTCCAAATTTTCGTCACGTAACGAACCCTCAATAAATGCTGTTGCAATTCCGCTTTACAGGGTGGCAAACTATTGGAGTAAATACTTTTTTGATTGCGTTATATTCATAAACTCTAGTCTTATGTATTTAAATTGAGAACTTGTCAATATGAGAAACAATATCTTGTTACTATGGTGTCTGCTATTCAATAAACATTGAGTAAAACCATATCCATTTATTTTCCTTTAAATCAAAAGATTCACTGCATTAATGATGGTAGTTAGACTACTAACCAGCTAAAACTACCATCAACTAACACAAACTGGATAAGTCAAAGTTTCGAATTTTTTTGTCGAAGTTCTTATCTGATTTTTTGACTCAAACGTACTTGAAAATAAATGAAATCGAACATCATTAACATTGGAACAATTTTTAACTCCATACATTTTGACAAATAAATTTCTCCAGGGTTACAAACGTAGTTTCAAGTACTTCTTCGTCATCCGTAATTATATTATTAAAAGCTTACTGGTATTCTTCAGAAATTTCTAATATTTTAAAAGGCTTAACTTTGCCTTTTCTAAAAAAAGCTGGCGTGTAATCACATCCAGTTATTGCGTGCAAGCATGGTAAAGCTTTGCATAAAGAGTCACCAAGAATTCGGTGTAATTCATTGATGTTTATGTAACGCTGATGATTTCCAACACCCATATTTATCCAAATTTTCAAAAATGCTTTCAGGTGATCCATATTTCCCAGAAGTATAATTAAAATATCAGAATCAGAACAGCGTATAACAACGTATGCGTCAAAATCGATTTGGCAAATATGAAAAATAATCCTTGAATCAGCTTCTTCGTGTTCTTCACACCATGATGATTCTTCAATAGTTTTAATTACTTTTTTATATATTACTTTGTATGAATAACATTTATTGAAACTTACGTAACTGTTTTTATTACCAATAAAAGGCAACATGTCTTCACTACCCCAGTGATCAATGAAAAAGTTAATCAAAGCTTCTTTAAATTGCACATTTTTAAGTTCAGCTACGAAATGATGGGGCCGAATTTACATCATACTGCAATACTTTTCATGACTTTTTCATTTTAATTTTAGACTTAACAATCGAATTCATGTCTGGCAAATTTATTTTAAGTTTTTCTTATCTTTAAATAACATAATATTAAAATTACAGACATTCTAAAATGCTTTGAAATTTTTATAAAAAATAAATAAAAAATCGCGTATGGCACATAGTTAGCAATGTCGAAAATGTCTGGCAATAAAAAAAGTATGTCAGGTAGACTTATTTAAAAACATAAAATTAAAAATTACGCCTTCTAAAATGATTTTAAAATCCAGGATTATTACCTGGACAGGTAGGATGCGCACTGATGAACGCAACCGCTACCAACAGCCAGACAGCCCAGACTCTAACCGAAAGTGCAAGAAGGACGACATATCACAAAATCAGCTCACCTAAAATTCTTTCTCGAAAACGTTGCTAGCTCCTATACCATAATGTTGAGTGTTATCCCTTAGGCTATCAGGCCACTGGTCAGTGTACACGATTTAGAGAAATAGGAAAACAGGAAGGACGCACTGGATGAAGACTCTATGTCCTCAGGTATTGAGGATCCGTTCGGGTAAGATAGAATCGTAAGTAGTAGTAATTAAAAACAAAAACTAAGTACCTTTTGGTTATGCTTCATCAGTATATCTTCCTGTTGTCTTTTTACTTCTTTTGCCCACCCTCTGTAACATTATTTTATTACGATATAATTAAAAATATGTGCTTTAGCCACTTACTAATAACATCAAATTATATAATAAAGTTTATAATAAATGAAAGCCGGAAGTGCTTGTTTTTATTTTTCTTTAAAATAAGTTTTTTTTTGTTTTTAAATTGTAGTATTTGTTTGTCTCAAAATAAAAACGTTACTTACTATGTATGTGTAAGGTAAGCTGGCAAGATTCGTTTTAAGGAACCTAGGACTTAGGTATTTAATGAAATTAAGCGCATACCTACCCATTTAAATGTATAAAATCGTCTAAAATATCCTTATCGTGTGCCAGCAGTTCAATATTCTGAACCTTCGCCTCAATCGACGTCTCGTTCAGCTTAAGAGTCAAGAAATGTGAGCATAGCACCAGAATGGTCTGAAATAAAATGAAAAGTGTTATATACTTTTACCTACAGTGCAATAATCAGCAATAGAGTTACTCCGCTCTATATAGAATCTTAATATATGTACATAACATTCTGCATCTTTCTGGATTCATACATCGGATTATAAATTCATCCTAGGTACAATTATAATAAAAAACATATACATTATAGTCTCTATAAGTATATTAGCTGACCCGGTAGATTGTGCTCAACCGTTTTGGATAAGTAGATAAATGTAACGTGAAGAGAAAATCTTTGTACCCCTTTAAACAATTGCATGTGCTGAGTAGTAGTTTAAGTTTATTATAAGTGCATAAAGGTGATATATCGTATCTTCAACCTTTTTCGTACACTCGTAACAGTTAGCACTTGATTGCAATATTACTGACGGTAAATACTTAATGAAGCCGAAGATGTTATCGTACTAACTTGGAACTTGGAAGGGGTAAGTAAACTCATCCCTAACGGTTTAGTACAGAGTATCGCACCGGAAAGCTAAACAGCTTAGCTATGCGTTTTTGCTGGTAGAGTGATAACTAGCCACGGCTGAAGCCTTCCACCAGACCAGACTTGAGCCAATTTAGAAATTATAAAGAGGTTCGTAGCGGGAATCGAACTCGCGACCTTGACTCAAATCCGAGCCCGCGCCACTTTGTCAGGGAAGTCGTTAAAACCTTATGACCTATGACTACCGTTAGTATAATTTTTTTATCTTATGATGGGTAAAATACCTCTTCTTCAGGTTCCAATTTTATGTTCTTGTACAAATTGTAAGCCTCGTCTGCTATTGATACTTTATATTGCAAATCTTCGGATAGCATGTGTAGAAGTGCAAACGCCTGAAAAGTTAAATTATTTCACTAATTATCTTTTTGATTAGTGTTTTACACACTTCGGAAATAATTCCTATAAATTTAAATACGAATCAAAATTTTTCACTCGCAGCGGGATTTGAACCCGCGTCTCCCCATCTCTCGCGGCTGGGTGCTCTTACCACTGAGCTATACGAGCATATCCAACTGCGGTGAAATTTCGATTCGTAATTATAGGTCCTTTAGGCAGGACTAGCGTCATCTATTAGTGGAACGTAACAGTTTCAAACTAATTTCGAAGGCTCATAATTTCATATGAAGCAAGCTTCGAACGAGAGATGACACATTGCCGTTTTTAACTAATTAATAATTATCTTTTTGATTAGTGTTTTACACACTTCGGAAATAATTCCTATAAACGTTTCGTATTCATATTACGAATAGAATTTCACCGCAGTTGGATATGCTCGTATAGCTCCCAAGTATAGTAAGTATGCAGTGGTAAGAGCACCCAGCCGCGAGAGATGGGGAGACGCGGGTTCAAATCCCGCTGCGAGTGAAAAATTTTGATTCGTATTTAAATTTAAATTATTTCATTCAAGAACCTTACCCTAAAGGTACCGAAACACAGACGGCCACCTACAAGCCTCTACTGCGCATTTGCCTGTATGTCTGTGAGTTGTAGAACTTGTAGAGCTATCTCATTAATAAATTGATAATTAATTTTTCACCAGAATGTACAGTACCTAATTCTTCCTATAATATTTACGCTTTCAAAATAAATAGTAAAAATTTTATTAACTAAACAATTTAAAGGAAAGCTATTCAACTAGAAAAAAGATATTCTTTTCAAGGGTTTTGTGTTCAACTTTATTAATCGTTGAGTCTACAACAGTGAGGAACCTTACGCATACGCGACTTAAACTCGCATTTGGCCGATTTTTATTTTTATTTTTATTAGGAATCCGAAACTGATTTTCGTAGTCGCAAACTAATCAGATGAAACTTCGTAAAAATAACATGATTTAACTACCTACACTGTTACTAGAGCACCGCGGCGCTATCCGCATACCATATTATTTTGTGTGAGTGGCGATTGGGTTGAGCAAAGTGAAGCTATACTTACCACAGACCTAGGATAAAATATGGACTGGCACCGTCTACAAAATATACTATTTTCAATCTGTAAATTGCCGTATAAGACGCATCACCTACGGTTATAACTGAGTACATAAAAAATTAATTTGACAACAAATCTAGGCGCTCATCATGGCGCCGCTAGTCACGCAAGGCTAGGCTAGAACTAATGAATGGGGCACCTCCATAGTCTTGTTATCTCCGTGCTTCTTTACGTGTAATATCAAGTATTCGGCGCTATTACTCTGTCCCGATCACTCGTAAGTCAAACCATACCTTTATGGTCTAAACTGTATAATATATTGCAAAGAATAATCGTATAAAAGATTTGGACGGATTCATGGATCATGGAAAAGTCTAACCAAGTCAAACCTTAGACATCATGGAGCCGGCAATGTCAGCTGCTGCCAAGCAGACAGGAAGCGTGTGTGGACCAGTGCAAAACTCTGGATTGTTCAGTTCCTTGCGTGCCTCACTCGACATTAAAGGACTTTCCAAATCTTTGTAAAGGAGTAAAATAATAGGTATAATAATAATAACTTTTTGACGCGAAAACTTTTGAATTTTTGAGATGGGAAACACCATTGAATTCGCGACAGCGTTACCTTTAGGTTACATAACAGTTAAGTATCCTGTTGTACCTGTAGATACCTGTTATGTAACCTTAAAGTAAAATCTTATTTACAACGCGTTGGAAATTTTTAAACTGGGAAAAACCATTGAACTCGCGACAAAGTTACCTTCAAGATTATATATCAGTTACACACCCTGTACCTATAGATACTCGTACATGTTGTGTTACCTTGAATTGCAAAGTTCTCTAGGCTTAAATGCCTAGACAACTTTGCAATTCGCGCTATTTGAGATGAGAGATGTGTCTGGAATAAAAATCACATTTCGTTACTTCCCCACATCTCCCCTCCAGTAGGTAAGCTTCGATGGTAATGGATCAAATGGAGAGGAGGAAATGTCACACAGCTCACATCTCTTCTCCGCTACGCAACTCCTCTCCTGCCCCAGAATGGGCAAGGTGAGCACATAGGGATAAAGAGCGCGAGAAAACCACTTGAAGAGAGTCAAGAAGGCTTTCCAGGAACACGCCAAGAACGCCCCCCCGTGTTTCGGCTGTTATAACTATGAGGTTGATTGGGCCGTGTGGTGGAGAGTTGTCCCTACGCATCTCGTTTCCACATTGGTGGAAATAACCAGACAGCTACGTAGCGAATTTCCTCTCCTCTCCTCTCCTTTCCTTTCCTCTCATTTCCTTTCCTCTCCTCTCATCTCCTCTCCTCTCCTCTCCCCTTTGGTAGCAAATTTTCTGGGTCGCGGTTTGGTTCTTACTTCTCACCCTGTATAATCCCACAATGGTCAAGCCGCACTCCGCTCGCCAAGCAGTCATTCTTAAAAACAGACGCCAGAAGGCTCGCAATCGTTGCACCGCGCTTCACTACGCTTGGGTACTGGAATTCAATAATTACTTCTTTTAAGTCTACACTCTACAAGTTAGTACTTGACTGCGATATCATCTCATGGTAAGTAATGATTGGGAGAACTTTCTATCCAATCGTGTTTCTGTTTCACACCGATTTTAGATTAAAGACTAAAAATACAGGACTTTTAAATTTCAAAGTAACTGCAGGTCACTAAAAATTGCTTAAATCGCCGTCTATGCCGTAAACAACCTGAAAGCAATTGTATTGTACGCGCAGGGCATTATACCGTTTCAGCGTGAAATAGGAAATAGGATGTATTGAAAAGAAATATATTTAACCGGTAGATTAGCTAAAGAAATGCTATTTACGCACATGTACGGAGTAGACGTCTGCATTCAGTTGTGGTGAGGGTGATGATGGGACTCACCGCATTAGAAGCTCCGAGGTTAGCACGCCAGGTCACAAGTTGCGCAACTGCCTCGCCAGTCCTGGCCAGGTCGCACAAGAGAGCCATCGCCAAGCACTGGACCGCAGGTTTACTCATCTGAAATACAACCCACCCGAATCTTCTTCACTGATGTACTTCCTCTTATGACGGTTCCCAATATTCTATCTATCCATGGTTTGCCTTACTAGAGTTAGAAATTTGACATAGCTTGTATAGAGCATTGAGATCTCTAGTAGGGCAAATAGAAGATAGATAGAATATTAGGAACCAGCATTAATCTTTTCCCAATGACTGAGAGTCTTGACCTTCTGGGAGGCCAGCTTGGGGATAAATCGCCTGGTGGTAGTTTTGTAGAGAGAGCCCTGGATGTTCTCGCGGGTAGCTTTGCAGAATATGCTGTCAATTGAGCCCGTGCTCTATATCTGCTTCCCTTACTCATGCGATTAGTTAGAATAAGTCTCACAATGTTATCTGGTTTTTTTTCTAGCCAGGTAACCGAAAAATCAGAGAGCCTGCCTGAGAACGCAAATATAATAGATAGACGGCTGAACTGTCTACTCACTGTTATCATATCCAAAAGCTTGTATATACCATTCCTTAGTATGAATTTCTCCCTGTATTCTTTCCTCCAAATGATTGCTTCCCAAATTAAGTTCAGCAACGAAACAAGCCATCTATAAAAATATTATATTATTTTTATAAACGTTAATGAGATAGGTACTCGTAGTTTTTTCGAAGATAAGCATTCGTCATTGTTCACTTATCATTTGTTTATTTGGAAATTAAGTTTTTGGAATTACTGTAGGTACCTACATTTCTGTGAGGTGCCAACCGATATTCCTGGAGTGTTTACAGTTAAATCATGGTATGATTCGTAATTATTTAATGATTTATATAAAACCACGGTCAACTAGCAAATTCTCAAGTAAGAATTCATGAACCCCATTCTATGGAAACCTGGGGTTGTACCATCATCTCTTAAAGCAGTAATGTTGAAGTAACGTTTTGACATTAAAAACAATATTACTGCTTAAGGAGATGGTGGTACGGCCCCTGTAGGCTGTACTATACTATGAAGCACTAGACCTGTCGCTAACAGTCAAGTGTTTCTCGAGGGAGAACAGAGCTATATCCAGCATCTTGCCAGCAAGCGCGTTGATGGATGCCGGCCACTTTATCAGCGGGTAAACACAGCAGGTGAGGCGCCGGTCCAATGCAACTGCGCTGGTCAGCAAGCGGGCAATCAACGCTAGCACCACTTGGCTCTTCTCTACTGGTGGACAACGCTGCTCGAGCAATGTGTAGCATAAATCTGAGAACATGTTCATACGAGGAGTTCAGAACATAAGGGATACCAACGTTAAAATTACTCGCCTGGCAAGTAGAAGGGCCAGTAACTCTGTAAGTAATTCTCATGCGGATACACTTTGCAGTGTACCGTGTACCGCACACTTTTTGAATACCACTTAAAATGATCGCTGTGGCCAAAAAGATTTAATTTTTGCCCTGGTGTGGTATTACTTGGGGTGGTTATTATAATACTTATTAAGAGTATTTTATTTGGTGGAAATAGCCCCGGATGCAGCTAGCTATCTACGGATTATTCTTTTATTTGACGAGGGAATATTTTCTGTGTAACTGCCTCTTGTGTAAAGCCTTCTCCATGTTGAGGGAGACCCTCCAGAGTGCAGTGGCCCTTGTTCTGTTCAATTGCGATGTGGTGAACCGTTGTCGGCTGCAGCATCGTGGAATGATTGCACCAAAACCCAAACTGTTGGATGTGAGATGCGTTCTTCACAAACATAGACGCCCAAACTTTGCGAGGTGCGATAGGAGAGTAAAGGGGCGGTAGCTTCTTGAAAGTGGCAGCAGACTTTGGGGGATATTCTGTACCTTTGGCAGTTACAGTGATGTTCACTGTTGTCTATGGTTCGTTATACATTGCTGCTTTATTAAGTGAAACGAAAGAAAGAATTTGTGGTGAACCTTCAATAGATAAAAAACATATGTCAAATGAGCTCATTGAAGTTCACTGAGGATTATCCTTATACCACATTCTGAGGGACGAAGTAGTAAAGCAACTCACGCATGAGTATGACGATGCCGTGGGTTTCAAACAGATCGCGAAGGCTATCGGCTTGCGTAAGCTCGCCTCGCCAGCGAACGGCCGCGTGCAAAAGCCGCACGCACCAATACAGCACGGGCAGCTCGTATGGGTTCTCTGAGTACCACTCGATGTACCACATTATACTGCGAAATAGAGAAAATTATGATTATTTATTTTCTCAGGAAAATTGAATTAAATTTTTATTGTAGATAAGACTTGCGCCTGATGAGAATCATGCCTGATAGAAAGCAATGATGAGGTTTATAGGTTGGAGCGCGCTTGCCTATGAAAAGCCTATTCACTCTTCTTTTGAAGGCACACAGATTGTACTTGGCTGGGAACACGGAGGCTGGAAGAGCGTTCACACCTTAGCGGCTCGTATCACAAACGTGGAAGGAGAAAAATATTGTAGTTTCATACCGTCTTATTATTTCATATTCCGTCACAAGTCTCGAAGGCATCAGGTGCAAGGTGCACACTAAGGCTTGCAAAGCAGTTTTACGAATCTCTGAGTACAGGCAAGGCGACCAGCCTGCTCGCAGGTAGCACAAGCCAGGGTCCAACAAAAACATCAATCCTAGTAGCCAGTGCTGGGTTTCTACCATCTGGAACAATAATATCCCATATGAATGCGAGGAAGAGCCCATTGAAACATTTTACGTGGCGGTCCATAGACAATACTGTGGTCGGCTTACAAGTGACCCTGTTAGTGTTAAAGCAAACTTTTTTGACACCAGTAAAGTGGTGACATTTTTCCGCGCGGTCTGCCGGGTCCTGTGTATACGTCTATTGTCCCATCACAAAAATAATAACACACTTTCATGTTAAATGTTGCCAAGACGAGATCTCTAATAGAGTGAAACTCACATGCCCTAAGTATTTGGGCTTTACCTTAGAACTTCACAAACTCTACATCTAAGTCAAAATATGTGGCTTGGCCGTTAAGACTTACAAAGTTGTTGTAAGGGAATATTTTGAGCAAATCGACGGAAAGGTAGATCAGAATCTTCTTAAATTGGACGTCCAATTGCGAGGTGTTAAAGCCAATATCCCGCATCCAGATTTGCTTGGGAGATATCTCGGTAAACACCGAGAGTGCCATGACATCTGCAAAAGTCTAGTCTTTTTATGGTTTTCTCTCTACTTTAGTAAATCTATTTAATTAAAAAGAAAAGTCCTGATTCATTCGTTCACAAATTATCACCCAAAACAAGCCCTTGTACATCGACTGATGAGGTTCCCTTCATATTATAAACAAGGGATAGGAAAGCTCTTCTCGAAATTTCTACGACATCGCCCCAAGCGTTAGGCAGTTAAAATAATAAAAATATTACTATAGCAGATATAATCTAAAGTATAACAACAATGATAGGACAAATTGGGAGGGAGATAAATATAAGAATTTAAAACCTGGCATCAACAACGTAGAGAATGCTTCAAGGCGATCTCCGAAACATCTGAGCAGTACGTGAGCGATAATCGTCAGAGTTATCCTTTCATGGCGGTGCCCTCTCGCCCTGCATTCGTACCGGTACGCCCACAAGAAGCACCTGACTCACAAAACAATAATTAATAAGAATTGTATTTTCAAATTACAGCGGGTCTCCACCCTTCCCATATAGCTTAGCCAAGCATATCCTAACACGCTAGCCAAGCGCGGGTCGGTGAGCTTCACACCTTTGACAATTTTAACAAGTGAAGTAAGTGGTATTTAGTTTCAATAAACACATAACTCCTGAAAGTTGGGACAGTGGATTACGAGAGTAAGCCTGCTACTGGTAAGTGGATCAGTAAGAAAATAAATGCCCTAGAATAATGCGTTATCTTCCACGTGGTAGGTCAAGGAATTAGAGAAAGAACTTGCAACGATATTAAGCGCGCAGAGCAAGTACCGCACGTGGCCTTCTGGCCTAGAGTTCACGAAAGCGGCAGGCCACGAATAATTGAAAGATTTCCCTCCCCATCGAAAATAAATACCAACAAGTATATTACATTGTCTGCCTTACTAAAATGTTTATTTCCTACCTTTGGGCATAAAAGTCCGGGCAGGGAAACGTTTTGCTGGCCAGAGGGTTTTCATCCAAAAAATTCTTCAACGTTTTTACCAGAACCAAAAGCAATGATAGAGTTGTTGATATATCGACACTGCTTGCACCTAAAATTACCAAAATGTGCAATGTATATTTAGATGTATCAAAATTTAATATCCCCTTAGTAGGTAGGTTTAAAATAAATCTTTGTCTCATTAGTTAGGTACTAACCTATAGCCTACACTAAAATTTTAAAGAAGTATTTGTTCTACTAATTCAGTGTGATTGTTCCTTCATAAAGGCTTGTGAAAGAAAATTCTGATGGAATTAGTAGATTAAACAAATTGAATAAATTATATTATATTAACTAGTAGGTTGCGTGGGTGCGCGGGCCACATGTGGCCCGCGTGCTGCCTGCCCCCTATTTGCATTCCAACTTTTAGTATCTTCAACATTCGCCATACATTTTCTATGGTAAATTTTTTTCCGCCATTTTGAATTTTTTTCTGTCCGTCAAATAGACCTTCAGGTACTGATCACTTCTTGTCAAAAAACCGTTCTTCCATCTTTTATACTTTCCGAGATATCGAGAAAATTCAAATGTCGGCCATTTTGAATCCGCCATTTTGAATTTTTTTTCAGCTCACTGCCAATTGGATGACGTTTCAAATGACATTTGGTCGAGCACCCCCCACCTATCTGCAATACTCTTGGCTGTGCTCTTCATCCGTCTTCGAAATCCTCAATCATCAGCTCTCTCCGTATTTTCCTCCGAATGAATTTTTGCCTTATATACGAAACGGTTATTGAAAAAAAATTTTTTCATACAAAATTGTTCAGGAGAGGTGATTAATCAGTGAGTCAGTCAGTAAATCAGCACGAGTAGCTATAGATATATATAGTTAGTAATGATTAATGTTGATTAAGTAGTTTGTCTATTCACCGAGTTTAACATGGAAATCTTGTGGATCCAAAGGATTTTCTTCATATTCCGGCAAATCTTTTACTGGGAAGTAAGGGTTAAAGCGGTAGAAAATATTTTCAATTATGTTTTCCTTGATCATGTTGATACCTGTGAATGTTTAAGATATTCAATATTAATTATGGCAGAAAAAATTAGGAGCTTTATTTTTAATATTTCTTTCACCACTTAATCACATGAAACATGACCGAATCTCACGCCAGTAGTAAAGCAATATTGAGCAAGTGTGAGGGTGAGCATTGACACTGTCATGACGAAAATATAGGTCTCCAAGTCCATAAAAATAAAAAAGGGTTGTAGAAATTGCTGTGTAGGGGCATTCCCACGACTTTGACTACAAAATATGTCTTTTTGGTGTTAGTGAGTACTGACAAAGGTACTATTTCGTATTCTGTGGTATTGTTTAGAGAGATACTTAGAAACGAAAACAGCTCAAAGCAGTAGACCGAGTGGCACGCCAGTAGCAAAGCAAGTTTCTGAAACGTGGGGAAATGTTGCGCAGTGACGTGGGCAATCATTCTCACGATTGTGACGAGCAAATATAATGTCTTTGCGGTGTTAGTACTGACAAAAGCCCTATTTCTTATTCTGTGGTATTGTGCACATTTGCACAATGGTTCGTAGAAACGAAAACAGCTCACAGCAATCGAACGAGTGGCATGCCAGTAGCAAAGCAAGTTTCTGAAACGTGGGGAAATGTTGCGCAGTGACGTGGGCAATCATTCTCACGATCGTGACGAGCAAATATAATATGTCTTTGCGGTGTTAGTACTGACAAAAGCCCTATTTCTTATTCTGTGGTATTGTGCACATTTGCACAATGGTTCGTAGAAACGAAAACAGCTCACAGCAATCGAACGAGTGGCATGCCAGTAGCAAAGCAAGTTGCTGAAACGTGGGGAAATATTGCGCAGTAGCGTGGGCAATCATTCTCACGATATCGACGAGCAAATATAACGTTTTTTTGGTGTTAAATACTGACAAATTCTAGTTCTGTAGTACTGTGTATAACAGTTCTTAGAAAAGAAAACAGCTCACAGCAATCGACCGAGTGGCACGCCAGTAGCAAAGCAAGTTGCTGAAACGTGGCGAAATATTGCGCAGTGGCGTGGGCAATCATTCTCACGATATTGACGAGCAAATATTACGTCTTTTTGGTGTTATTACTGACAAATTCTAGTTCTGTAGTACTGTGTATAACGGTTCTTAGAAAAGAAAACAGCTCACAGCAATCGACCGAGTGGCACGCCAGTAGCAAAGCAAGTTGCTGAAACGTGGCGAAATATTGCGCAGTGGCGTGGGCAATCATTCTCACGATATTGACGAGCAAATATTACGTCTTTTTGGTGTTATTACTGACAAATTCTAGTTCTGTAGTACTGTGTATAACGGTTCTTAGAAAAGAAAACAGCTCACAGCAATCGACCGAGTGGCACGCCAGTAGCAAAGCAAGTTGCTGAAACGTGGGGAAGCGCTGCGCAGTAGCGAGGGCCAGCATCCTCACGACGGAGACGAACAGATGACTCTCAGCTGCATTGAGGGCATGCCGTCTGTGAAGCGCTCCCGCTCCGCGCACGTCATCGATAGCTGATAGTTGCCAGAGCAACCCACGAGATACCAGCTCAAAAAGATCGACTTGCTCCACTCGTATAAGAAGATAGCCTGAAATTAATTATTTTATTAGAAACGCTTTTATACAATTAACTCATAGCTAATTCAAATTATATCAAATTGACTATAGATTTTTCAATCCACGAAGACGCGCCCCACTCTGTCAAAATCGCTTATGTTCATTTGATTCGTATGAAGTTTGACAGAGTGGGCCGCGTCATCGTGGATTGAAATATCTATAATAATCAATTTGATATAATTTGAAATACATAGTTACGAGTTAATCTTATGTATTTCTACACTGAATACTGATACCTATATAAAAAAGATTGCTCTATTAATTATTATTCTATCTATTGATTCCATTGATTATGACGTAAGTAGGCATTTTATCACAGTTTAAAGATATTTATTTCTATCTTTTAACACTGTGATTTTACTAAGAAAAGATTAAGTAAAATTCAACTCATAAGTAATGGTGTAAATAAAATAGAGGTTAGATGAAATCGCAGGCGCCCGTCTTAAATATGATTAAGTAAATATTTACCTAGAAACCCAAAGTAATTTCTAAGATTGTCTGTGTGTGTGTGGACATCCGAGACAGCTGTTAACAGGACTGGCTTCTCCAAGTTACGCAAGAGAAGAATGAGGCCTTCGCGCAGACTTGGCCGCTCCTCCAAATTATCCACCAAATAGTCTATTACGGTAGTAAGACTATTAAGAACTTCAATTTTCTGAATTCAATGTATATAGGAATATAGTGCTTTATGTATGAGCAAGGCGAGTGACGGCACGCGACTTTGTGATGAAATTCATCATCCTAATTTCAGACGCTTTTTAAAGCCCTCATCTAGACACGGGTCTCTTCTCGGAGTTTGGATCGAAAGGGGGTTGGGCCAGAGCCACGGGCTTCGCACCTTTGAGAACAAGACTGTGAAGGCAAACACACAATTATTTTTACCCCTAAGCAAAATGATATCTTATATTATGTCTCAAATGTTTGCTTGTTTTTATATTGGTTCTCAAGCCAACTCGTCCATTGTGTAACTGTTACGGAAGTTTGTTGTTTTTGAAAATTCATAGTTTGGTATAATCGCATCAGCTGTGTCGTTAGTTACTATTTTTACTAAGTTACCAACCTGGGTTGGTATCATGTCAACATACCATGCAGTTGCTAACTTGTGCAAAAATAAAACAAAAAAATTGAATTTTTGCCTCCGTTTTCTTAGTTGATAACCCAGTGCGAGTTGCTAGCTAACAATACAGAATAAACTCGCTGATAAAAAACAAGCCTACAAAGCTTCATATTGTTTATTGCTACAAAGGATACGTATCCGAAGCGAGCTATAGCAGCGAAGTCACGTATGTGGGATTCTATTCTCTCAGTGTTCTGGCGCCCCACGGGATCTCCTACAAGGAACTGTAAAGTGGCCGCAATGGCCCAACCATACGCCGGAGGACACCCATCTCTCCACTTAGGATCTGTATAAAATAACGACGGAAATATACATCACACTCTGATTAGAGTACCTCTATTGGGTTTTCTGCTATGAATATTGGGTATGTAAGAACAGGTTATCTCTTAAGGGGATTGATTGAATTTATTTTTGTCTTTCTCACTCTCACGGAGATTTGGTAGGTGCGACATGCAGCGTCGCGGAAGAATATAGCAGAAAAACGACGTTTTACCTAATTACTCAAAAACTAAGCTGGTTATCAAAAATCCGTTCTAGGCGTTTTAGGATATTATTATTACCGATACATTAAGACAAAAATTACAATTACATCCATTGTAGTTTCCGATAAAATATAGAAAAACTGAGATTTTGGAGCAACTTTTGGGAGAACTTTCTATCGAGAAAATTTTATCCAATCGTATTTCTGCTTCTTAGCGATTTTAGATTAAAGACCCAAAATACATGACGTGTAAATTTGAAAGTAATTTTCTTTATAGTTTTTGCATAAAACTTCATTCAAAATCACCTAAATACGGCTTGTAGGCCGTTAAGGATTTGGACTGCCTCCCGATTTTCTCGAGTCCTAGGACTCTTTTCACATTCCGGCTTTGCTTCTACGAACTACTACAGTCGCACTAAAGATGTAAATATGTATGGTAAACTGCTAGAACTAGGTTTAATCACTTCGGAACTTAGCTGTAACACATCTTAACACTAATCCTCCCGACTCTTTCACCTACTTAACCTATTTGGCTAAAAGGACGAAGATAATTTTTATATCTGCTGTAGCTTATCAGGAACTCCTGATCCGAATTGAAAAAATATTTTTGTGTTGGATATAATCCCTTTCTCGAAGAAGGGTATAACCGTAATAACATTACGCTATGACCAGTAGGAGCGAAGCATCAATGAAAAATGTAGCAAAAACCGGAAAAAATATCTTTTAGGAGTGATTAAGATGATCAGAGGTCAGTTCAGGTGAATTTTTCACAGGAGTTTTATCCGAATTCCGGTAAGTAAATATCCTTTAGAGTTTAGACCTCTGATTTATAGCGAAATGTGTCTCGAAGCTGACCAATGATTGTGATGAAGCAGAGGTCAGGTCAGGTGAATTAAATTAAACTCGAGCAGATCAAGAGATAAAGTATAATGTCTGAATTACAATGTTTAATGACAAGTGAAAAAAATACGGTAAAAGTCTCTTAGCAACACGAACACTGCAAAATTGCTTTTCATAAATCATCAGGCGCAAACAGAGAGCTTCCCATATTCAATGTACTCTATGGAGCTTCCGTTGCGTGCGTTGCATAAAAGGTTAAAGTTACGTAAAAATCATGATAACGGAATTGTTTTCCTTTAAAAGTTCTAAAAAAAGTCCACGACACCAAAGGTCTATCTTCTCATTAAAACGGGATGTGTAAAATCGAAATTCACGCGAGCCGTGGGCAGTGGGCACCAGCTAGGGAGTGAATAGAATTAAAGACAGAAAAATTCGCGAGCCAGTGCTGGTTTTATGACAATAACTAGCTGACCCGGCAAACATTGTTTTGCTATATTATAATTGTTTCTTACTTAGGGGTATGAAGTATATGAGAATAGGTCTCAGATCAACTGAATATACATAAAAATTGGTCAAGTGCAAGTCGGGCTGGCACACAGGTTTACGTACATACTATCAAGACCTTCTCAATGACATTAATGTAAACGCCCCTGCCCGCCAAATTCAAAAACTAGCAAAAATCACATGTGTTGTATGGGAGGCTTGGGAGCCCCTTAAACATTTTATTGTTTTTTAGTACCTACTTATTAGTAGTTTAGCAGCAACAGAAATAAATCATCTGTAAAAATTTCAACTATCAGTTCATGAAATACAGCTTGGTGACAGACCGACAGATAAGTAGACAGGCGGGCGGACAGCGGAGTCTTAGTAATAGGGGCCCGTTTTACCCTTTGAGTATGTAAATCATAAAAATAGGTGTAGCTGTTTCGGAGGTTTTTTACAAATATTGTGACATGAGAATTCTATATGCACCTAATGTTTTTAAAGATCATTCACCTGTAGGAATTGGGTCGAGTTTCTTGACAAAGAATCTATTAGGCTTCGTTTTTTCGGTGTGCTCTCTAACTTCCGGTCCGTGGACGCATCGGGAAGTCTCCGAACTGCCCGATACTGACTTTGATATACCCAAATACTCGTCAGTGGTAATTCTTTCATACTTCTTGTGAATGTTTCGCCGGAATATTTGCGTGTGGGATAAACTCCTGGACTCATTGCAATCCCTTTTGACCTTATTCGAGGGTTCTTTCGATTTTTCCTCTTGCTTCGCCTTGCCAATAGAAGTTTTGCTGTAGGAAGAATGTCTTTTATTCATATTAGAGAATTTATAGCAGGTAATAGCTAGGTTGCTGGCTAAACTCAGTAGATGTATGGTTAAACTAGTTAGTTCTATTAATATAGTTATCTGTTTTGTCTCAAAATAAAGAATCTGATATTAAAAGTTTCTTGTTGCATATTACAAAGTGCAATTGACAGTTCTTTCGGAAAGTGTCAACTTTATTGTCACAGCCTCGTCACAGCAACTACTTAATTTTAAATGAGGTTTTTTAACTCATTAAAAATATTTAGATAAGCCCGTTACAAGTAAACGTGGAATAAAGGTGGAATACTGTGGAATAGTTATACTCTCTTTTGTCTTTTTCCTTCGAATTTCAAATCGTTGACGACAGAAAAGGACAAAACAGAGAATAACTATTCCACTGCTTTTCCATGTTTATTTGTTCGGTAGATAATGACTGTATAGATAATATTATAAGAGATACATTCCATGACAAGAGCTAAGTAAGTACCTCTTTGATGTAATTAGGTCTCCTTTGATTAGGTCTTCGTTGATTGAAATATTTTAGTGACATAATTGCCGGATTCGCCCGTGAGTATTGAGCTGTAGCCCCACCTCTATTTCACTTTTATTTACAGGGGGGGGGGAGGGGAGTTGCAACATGAAATAACATACACTGGTTACCACAAGAATCAACTTTATTCAAATTAAAACGGTTAGCTTTAAAACCAAAGAGCAAGGAATAACTTTATAATTGATAAACTTCAAAACAAGGCTAACCGTAAAGGCACTCTTAACTTAGGTTCAACTCTTAGCTCAACTGATGAATTAATTTAATTTGTACGGGCTCTACAAAGACGACTTTAATATGTTGTATGTTTGTAAAACGTATAGGTAGAAATTTTCTAAAAGCTACCATGAGTCGATGTAGAAACATGTTGAAACATATTGCTTATAAAATAAACATTTAATAACATTAACATTAATAGTACATTTAGTTACTTCACTACTGTACCAGCGATGAAAAAAAGTGCTATCGAATTCTTAAAATCAATAAATTTCTAGCAAAAAAAAACAACTACAAACCTACTAAAAATTACTTAAAAACCTACTATAAATTACATGAAGAATACCTATGCAATTAATCAGTCAGTTTAGTATATACTTAATCACTTTGACATAGTAGGTTTATTGCTACTATTAAACTGCTTGCATGGCAGTATCATATCCACATTTTTTAATAAAAATCTATGCATAAGTGTATTTTTTAAGAAATAAGATATCATAACTGTATCAAATGTGAAGAGTAACTCGCAAAATGGTCAATTCTCTGACACTTTGTAAATTCTTGTTACACTTTGTAGTAAGTAAAGATATTTATTTAACCATGTGTAGATGACATTAGTATTCCGTAATTTTAGTGTCATAAGCCGGTGTTATTAGCTTACAAACAGAAAAAACGGACTAATATTTAATTTCTTTAACAATGGACATACAAACTGGAGTTTTTATTATAGTAACGCATTTTTGGTACATTATTATTGAAAGTATGTACTATGTACATATACTCGTAATAGCAATACCTTGCTAATTTATCATATTTACTGTACAACAGTTACTAATCTTTTCAAATAAGATATTACATATGTGTATTTTTTAACAGTCTGCAATTGTTTTCTTTTATAATACGTAATATGCACTTTTTTTAGGTTTATTAAACATAACTATTATTAGAAACTTGAAATAAATCAGCAATGAACGTAAACACGAACTGTAGCGATAATTACTCGCTCTCACGGTGGGGTTGTGTGCCGGGCTCCGTGTCGCGCACTATGCTGTTAACGAAGAGGTCGTCCGGCTCCAACACAGCGTCCCCCGCTTGCAGCTCCTCGTCGAATATATCGCGCAGATCGAGGTCCGCGTCCAGACCTGGCCCCAGCATGACGTCCTTGAGGAACTCGTCAGACGTGAAGGCTTCCATGTCAGTCAGCGGCTCCATGAGGCTCCGTTGCAGCGCGTCCTGCGCCTCGGTGTCGCGCGCGGACGCGTCTTGCGGCTGAGGCTGCGGCTCCGTGAAGATGGAGTCCAAGTCGGCGAGGGAGAACGACTGGTGCTCGGAGGGCGGCAGCACGCGTGAGGGGCTGGAGGGAAAAGCGCGGCGAAATGAACGCGGGCCGCGCCGAGTGCGCGGCGGCCGGGAGCGGTCCGCCTTGCGTGCTCCCGAAAGTTCCTGTTATGGTTCGTTGGCCTCACGCGCACACTCTTTGGCCTTCTCGTATAGAGGCATGAGCATCTTCTTCTCTGCGAGTATCTTCAGAAGATTAATAATGAATGGCAGATAATTGTGCCTCCTGCGCGCCATCTCTTGTTGGTATTTCAATTTCTTCATGTCTTCTTGCTCCATTAACATCTGCAGGTTACGGATCGAGTCTTCCACCTCATCTTCCTTCATATATGCAGCGTATACATCTATTAATGCGTCCATTTGTCGATCATACACCATTTTTCTATCTGATACTAAAGCCATCAAGTTGAAATCGGTTTCTCCATCTGAATATCTGCAACAATAAGAACAAATAAATAAGATTTATTATTATACTGACGATTCATAAATAATAGTAGTTTATGAAACGGTTGCATAATGGGGGGTATTAAAACATGAGTGCGAGTTTAAAAAACGAGCCGCAGGCGAGTTTTTTATAGCATCACACAAGTGTTTTAATACCTAATTATGTAGAGTTTCATACACTACTTTATCTACGCTCATATTATTATCATAAATCCAAACTATAAAATCTTGCTAACGTTTGTCGTAAATCATTCACTTTGTACTACAATTTTCTTTAGTAGGCTTCACTGCTAGACATTTTTCAGTGCAAAGTTTTGACTAAGTAACAAAAATAATACATTAAAATGTTAAAAATTACTATGTATGGCGCCAAAATTATGCAAATGTGGCGCAGAACCATAGACAATAGACATTGTTGTTGTTGTCTATGGTCGATCATGGCTCATCCATACTCTCGGCAATGACTACCAACTAATGTTGTCTGTGAATTCACTTAAAAAAATATTACCCCCGATAAAAATACAGGAACCCAGAGCCGCGTATCGTAATGGAAATTATACAACTTTCTTGGAATATTTCCATAGTAGATCGATGTTATAATGAATAACTTTTTAATAATTATACAAGTCTGTGAATAAAGTAGGTCATTATGTGACACATTTTGATTTCATAATTCGAACTTTAAGCAATGAGCGTAGATAAAGAGTATTTCAAAACCACTATTAAAATAACTGTAGTCCAATAAAACAATCCAAGAACTGAAATATAAAGTTGTATCTTCTTACGTTAAAATTCTCCTATAAATGATAGGACGGACTACATCCAGCCAGTCTTGTTCGGGTGCAATAAGCCCGTGATCAATAGGTCCATCGCGCAGACTGTCCAGCTCATAGAGACGACCGTGTACTGGAATGTATCCAATGAAGTGGAATGGATCTTCCTCCTGAAAATTATATTTAGTATCACGAATCTCATATACTTCAGCACACTAGTAAAGAAAACTGGAGTTGCTGGCATTCATGAGTCACTGGAATCAAGCTGTATAAGTTTGTCGTTGAGATTACTATGTTCTTAAAGTTCTTGCAACTGGCATTCTTATGCCGATCACTTAAAGGGAATAAAGTAAAAACCTGTCAAGTGCGAGTCGGACTCGCGCACTGAGGGTTCCGTACTACAACCGGAGGAATAAAACCACTTTTCTTATCGAACCGCAAAACTAACTTTGTTTTTAGAGGTTTATTGTAAATATCAAAAAAACTACTTATTAGATCTCGTTCAAACCAATTTTCGGTGGAAGTTTGCATAGTAATGTACATCATATATTTTTTTTAGTTTTATCATACTCTTATTTTAGAAGTTACAGGGGGGGGGGGGGGGGGGGAACACATTTTACCACTTTGGAAGTGTCTCTCGCGCAAGCTATTCATTTTAGAAAAAAATGATATTAGAAACCTTAGTATCATTTTTGAAGACCTATCCATAGATACCCCACACATATGGGTTTGATGAAAAAAAAAATTTTGAGTTTCAGTTCTAAGTATGGGGCACCCCCAAAATTTATTACTTTTTTAAAAATTTTGTGTGAAAACCTTAATGCGGTTCACAGAATACATCTACTTACCAAGTTTCAACAGTATAGCTCTTATAGTTTCGGAAAAAAGTGGCTGTGACATACGGACGGACAGACAGACAGACGGACAGACAGACATGACGAATTTATAAGGGTTCCGTTTTTTTCCATTCGGCTACGGAACCCTAAAAATGAAAAATGTTTAGTAAGTTAACACACACATGATTGCACACACACATACATGCACAATTTTAGATACATACAGGTCAGAATTAACAAAAATCGAGATTTATATACATTTGTGAATTATAAGAACTTGTAACATTTATGATTACTTTGATGTAAGTAAGAGGGCTTGCTTTTACACCATTTGGTATGACTAGTACCAGAAAGAGATGCAGGATATGCATGCACACAGTTGCTCAGTTATTCCAGGTAAACAAAAAATTATTAAGCTTACAGCCATTTCTACTTAGGTAAAATTAAATCACTTACAAGTAAACGAAACAACTGAACAGGTTTGCCTGCCAAATTAAAATTTAATTTAGCTTTTCAGCCTTTGTAAACTATAAAGACATGGTAGGTTTGTTACAGTTAAACTACGGGAGTAACATCTTCTTTTACAACTTTATTCATATGCTTAAAGCTGGAGTCCATTTTAAGAAATTAACTCGGTAATTATTATATAATAATTACCAAATTAGTCCAATTTTGTACTAATTATTATATTACAATTCTCGATTCAAATTTCCTAAATTGAATTTTTAAACAGATCTATCCATAAACATGTGAATATTATACTCTCATTCTATCAATTTTACCATCTTAAGCCTAAAAACTTATAAATTACGAAAAATCCAGTAAAATTTGAATGAGGCGGGCAAACCCTTATGTCGATCCTTAAATGCCATAATTTGTGTCCATAAACTCTATCAACATACCTTACTTGTCGTTTTGGAGTCAAAGAAATTTGCTTGAGACACAGAATTATGAGCAGCTCTTATCCTCTGGGAGTTGCTTAGAGCCGTTCCCCGCATTTGGGGGTCAAAGGCCATGCTGCAATCTTTAAACTTGCACAAGTCTGGCCCCAGCCACACATCACAATGATTGCAGTTAAGCAAAAGGCTGATGACTGCCTGAGTAGCACACGCATTGGTAATAGCCTGTAATGAAACAAAGTAAAAAAAGTTTTTCATCATCACATCATCATTCCTGTCCGAATGGTTTTTTAGTAAAGAGGTCATTGAACTTCCTATGAGATGGCAAAAGTGCATAAATAGCAATAGTACATACTTTGATTAAAAAATATATATTTTTAACTTCTTTGGAATTTCATAAGTTCTAAATTGACTCAGGTCTTGTCTGGTGGGAGGTTTCGGCCGTGGCTAGTTACCACTCTACCAGCAAAGACGCAACACCAAGCGATTTAGCGTTCCGGTGCGATGCTGTGTAGAAACCGTTGGGGGTAAATTCACTTACCCTACAAAGTTATGACGATAACAGCTTAGGGTGCATCATCACTTACCACCAGGTGAGATCGCAGTCAAGTATAGAATAAAATAAAATAAATATATTACAGTTTGAGAAATTCGACTTTAGGTTACTCCATTACAAAACGCCAATTTCATAGGTTAGTACCTAATATAATGGGACAAAATAAAGACACTGGTATCCATTGAACATCTTGTGCAGTTTAAAATTATCATCATCAATATGAAAAATACATTAAAGTAGTTTACCTGTTTAGCAAAATAAATTGTTTTGAGCCTCTGTGGGTCAGTTACAACAGTATTGGATGGTTCCTCATATTGTGAATATTTGAAAAGGAAAATTAGTCCATGAACAGGCCTAAAACAAAATGAAAATCTTCATATTAATTTATTTAGTACAAAAAAATAAAATAATGTGTGAGCCAGAGCGACTCTCTCACAAAAGGTGGCATGGCATACTTGTACATTGCTCTCAGTGCTAAATTGCAGATCTTATGTGTCACTACATACTTTGCTACCTTTTATCTGATAAAACTATGTTTTATGTATTGGTAACGTTTTCATTTTTAGGGTGATACTATAAAGTTATAGGATCATTATATCATTATGATTTTTATTCTTTATTAGATTATGGAGCCATAAAGAAACATGAGAAGTAAAACACACTTACTTTAAATTTTCAAAAATTCCGTCCTCAATGGTCCACAATTCTTCCACTTGGACACCTCTCACACCTGAATAAAAATGTCATATTATAATCTATACTTATAATAAATCTGTAACAGGTCAAATTCTGTACATTAAAGATATTTTGAAAATTTTTTTTCGAGGGCACTCTAAAATCGGTTCTGAACCCAAAACTGTATTTTTTTTCATTTTTGTCTGTCTGTCTGTCTGTCTGTCTGCCTGTCTGTCTGTCTGTCTGTCTTTCTGTATCACGGCCGCGCATCACGCCGAAACTACTGAATGAATTTCAATGAAACTTGGTATGACTTGAGTTCATACTACGAGGAAGGACATAGGATACTTTTTATCCCGAAATTCAGCATGGTTCCCTTAGGAGAGGGGATAAAAGTTAAAATGTATACTGAGTTGTAAATCATTAACGCGTGGTCCGATTTCATTCATTCTTTTTTTGTTAGAAAGGGGATACATTAAAGATTGTTCTGTAAATATTTCAAAGTAATCGGTTTTGTAGTTCAGAAAAAATAGACATAATAACCCTCAGTATTTGTCCAAATAGCTTGAAACACGGAATATGGAGAAAACTTTGAACGTACGGCTCATCTTAAGCTGGCGTACCCTTTTGTGAAAATTAGACCCTTCCAAAGGAATGCCAAATGATCATTATACACAGTACGGACGTCCAAAATAAGTGATGCTGAAGGGTTAATATACCCCCACAAAGCAAACAAAGCTTTTTTTTTATAGTTAAAGCTACCAAACGAGCGGGCGGGTCACCTGATGTTAAGCAATCACCGTCGCCCATGGACATGTGCAGCACCAGAGGAGTTGCAAATGCGTTGCTGGCTCTTAAGGAGTTTGTTGATCCGCCCCTTGAATAACCCCATGTTATAGCTTTGAGGGAACACTGCTGCTGGTAGTTGGTTCCATAGTTTGCACGTGCGCGGGAAGAAGGAACTGGCATACCGGGTAGTCGTGGATTGCCAGCCATCTAGGTGGTATGGATGGAACATGTTTCTACGCCTAAGTGTCCGTACAGAGAAAGTGGAAGGAGGAATAACCTCAAACAGCTCCTCAGAGCACTCCCCATTGAACAATTGATAGAACACACATAGGGAGCTTACGTCCCTACGGTGTTATAAATATTCCAGTTTGTTAGAAAGACTGGGATCCTCAACAAGTCTAACTGCCCGCTTTTGTATCCGGTCAAATGGAAGTAGTTGGTAACGAGGTGCTCCAGCTCAGAGGTGGGAGCAGTACTCCATGTCGTACCGCTGTATGGTGGAATCAAACGAATCGCACATAAAATGAAAGAGCGTAAAAAAATACTCGATCCGAGTCGACGACTTGTATGTGGAGAATTAGGATTATCGAGTATTTTCAAAATAAAAATAAAATTAATAAATTGATTTAATGGCGTTGCTAAGTAAACATTTCATTGCTGTCAAATTTTTTCACGTTTTTTTTTAATAACTATTATACGTCAGGTTTTTCCCTAAATTTACTGTAGTGTAAGGTCCGACCTCTTTGGTCTATTTAATTTATTAGCCCAAAGTTTATTTGATATGCAAATAACATAAGATGCGATCAGTCCGATTGTAGGTTTCGGAGAAAATCGAACATTACGTCGATGTATTTGTTCAAGAAAGGGTTAACGCTGAAACAGATTAATAAAGTAGAATCCCTCCATCGTATACAATCGTTAAAAAATGGTCTGAAGAATTGACGCACTGAAGATCAGAGAAGCTAAACATATGGCATTGAAGATGAGCCACAAGCTGGACGGCCATCAGCTTCGACATAATTAATAAGGCAAAACTAAATATTTGGGATTTGATACTGGGGGCCGTTGAGATAGCTGAAATCATAGGTATATCATATCAAAAAACTCGAAATATTATTATATAATTGTCACAATGAATTGGTTCTTCGCAGAAAGCTTAATAAGTGAGACATAATTAATAGGGCAAAACAACGTTTGCCGGGTCAGCTAGTCATAAATAAAAACTAGAAAGTATGTTTTAACTATCAGTTAAGTATAGATATTTCAATCCAAGATGATCACCCCACTTTGTTAAACTCAATAGAAATCGAATGAAACATGAGTGATTTTTACAGAGTGGGGTGTGTCTTCTGGGACTGAAATAACAATACAGTATGAGTGCTTGTTCAGACAAGACTTGTGCTAAGTTGCAATGCTAGATTTTGCGTCAAATGCTGGTCAACAGACACTGGTAAACAAAAATCTTTGAAGCCTAGAACATTGTTGCAAGGTTGCCTGTCTGTTGGTCAATTTAATTTGGTTCCCCGTCACCTTTTTACCATGGAACTGCAAGGCATCAAAAAGGCTTACAAGGGTAATAGTTGATGAACTATAGACACATACAAAGCAGTTCTATTCTTCATTCCTGATAGTAATATGCACTGCAAATGGCTCAAATACCCTCCCAGGCAGTCTTTCTCACCACCTACAACCTGGGTGCCTTTAAATCAATAGTGAATAGGTATTTCCTAGGTAAGTGCACTCCACCTTAGACTGTGTCATCACTTTCCTGTGCCTTATTTTTAAACCGCATTAGCGTGGATCCCAGTCGAATTGCCCATGGACCCCTGGGGATTCTCAGACCACTTTAGGAATCACTAAAATGGTCTACTATATAGTTAAAAATAACACAAAATACGGGCATCTACTACATTACAGAATTTAGAAAATATACAGTCCTTAATGGCAGTACCCAATATTCAATCTGTCCATGGTTTGACTAGGAGATAAAAATTTGACATAACTTGTATGGAGCTTGTCTCATTGTTATCCCTAGTACGGCAAATAGAAGATAGATAGAATATTGGGAACCAGCATAAAAGAGTAAATTTAAAATTTACTAGCTGCCCCAGCAAACTCCGTTTTGCCATAAGGGATATAAAAAAAATTGATAACAACCTGCTCCCAGACCCAGTGATCATAATCTGAAAGTTTCATAATGATCGGTCAAGTAGTTTCGGAGGAGTTTGAGAACAAAGATTGGCGAGAGAATTTTATATATTAGAAGATTTAATCCACCAAAAAGCTCAGAGGGTGCACCTCTTGACGGAAACATAAAGTATGGCACAAGCACGGAGGAATGCATAAACAACACGCGCATTCTTAAGAACACACCTCAAACATATGCAGATGCAGCAAGAAGTCATAGATCTCCTCCAAACGAAAATATACCTCTATCAACAAATGGATCTTTTAGTTCCATTGAACATATACTCATCAAACAAAGTGAAAAAGTAGACATCCTATTGCAACAAATAAGCACACTTCTAGGGCTTATGACCACCCTCATAACCAAGGTCCTTAAATAGGTACCTTACGCATCGCTGCGTGGAACATTAACGGCCTCACAGGCCGGAAAGATGAACTAGTAGCTTTCATGGCTACAAATAAATTAGACGCAGTCCTCATATCCGAATCTCACGTCACCAACAAGAGCCTATTTGTGATCCCAGGCTACTGCAACTATTTAACACCTCACCCTGATGGTGGAGCCCATGGAGGAACAGCGATAATTGTAAAAAATAGTCTAAAACACCATTTTTTAGGCCACTATAGCACTCCACATATACAGGCTACCACAATAAGGGTAGAAGAAAAATCAGAGTTTATAACCCTCTCAGCCGTTTACTGTCCACCTAGACACAAAATTGACACAGCTATGTTTTCAAACTACTTTAACACATTAGGAAACCGTTTTATAGCTGGTGGTGACTGGAATGCCAAGCATACTTTCTGGGGCTCCCGCTATGTTCTCCCGAGAGGAAAAGAACTTAAAAGTAGCATTGACAGCAACAAGTTATCTACACTGTCAACTGGTGAACCAACATACTGGCCCGCGGACGCTAAAAAAAGACCTGATCTCCTAGATTTCTTTGTGACCAAAAATGTTTCTCGGCTCCATACGAACATTGCGTCAAGTTTAGATGGGTCCTCAGACCACTCCCCAGTAATTCTGGAGGTCAGCAACACAGTGATGTTAACAATAGACAAAAATGACCATTTTTATAATCATAAGACTGACTGGCATTCATTCAGAGATTACTTAAGTAACAACATCAACTTAAAAGTTCCTCTAAAGAATGGTGAAGACATCGAGAACGCCACGATATATATAACCAACCTCATCCAAGTTGCAGCATGGATCAACACCCCCTGTCTAAACAATAACCAACTTGGCATTTATCTCCCATTGGATATAAGGGCCAAAATTGAAGAAAAAAGGCGGCTTAGGCGCATCTGGCAGTGCTCACGCTGCTCTGATGATAAAACACGCTTAAATCGTGCCATAAAAGAACTAAAAACCATTCTGGCAGACTCCTCCCAAAACCTAATTAAGGATAAACTTGAAGCATTGTCGCCAACAGGTCGAGGGGACAGATCACTGTGGAGAGCCACTAAAACCCTAAACCAACCCCAACCTTTTCTACCACCTATAAGAACTGGTACAAGTTGGGCTCGTACAGACAGTGAAAAAGCAGAGGCTTTTGCGGCTCACCTCAGCACTGTGTTTCGGCCGAATGACAGTCCTGGTACAGACGACCCTGAAATACAAGAGATACTTGATCAAGACCTTCAGTTGTGCTTACCTCTCAAACCCACTTCTCCCAGTGAGATCTTCAAAACAATCGCTTCTCTGGATTCCAAAAAAGCTCCAGGCTTTGACCTGATTACTCCTCGTGTATTGAAGGAACTCCCCAGAAAGGGTTTGGTATTTTTGACTAACCTCTTTAACAGCATACTTCAAAGAGGCTATTTTCCTGATATATGGAAGGTATCCCAGATCATTATGATTCACAAACCAGGAAAACCACAAGAACTAACCTCATCTTATCGGCCGATTAGTCTAACACCTGTTCTATCGAAGGTGTGGGAACTTATTTTTCTTAATAGATTAAAAGGCGCATTAGAAAAAAATAACGTGATCCCTGCTCATCAGTTTGGCTTTCGCAAACAACACTCTACTGTTGAACAAGTTCACAGGGTGTACCACATTATACGACAGTGCCTAGAAACAAAACAGTATTGCTCAGCCGCTTTTCTTGATGTGCAGCAGGCTTTCGATAGGGTATGGCACAAAGGACTCTTGGTCAAAATTAAGAAGTATCTACCTCACTCTGTATTCTTGATTCTCACATCATACCTGGAGAATAGACTCTTTCAAGTGAGGCAAGGAGACGCCAGATCCAGCTTTTACACCTGCTCAGCAGGAGTGCCCCAGGGATCAGTTTTGGGTCCAGTCCTCTATAATATTTTCACATGCGACGTACCTCAATCAGCTGATGTCACTATAGCAACATTTGCCGACGACGCTGCTTTCCTTTCCTGCAATAAAAATGCCAGTTGTGCAAGTTCCAGCCTCCAAAAACAACTTGACGAAATCCACTCTTGGTTTTCTAAATGGCGAATTAAAGCGAGTGCATCTAAATCTCAGCACATCACCTTTGCACTAAGACCAGGAGACTGTCCCCCAGTCAAGCTAGGAAACGATATTCTACCGTCAGCATATTGTGTGAAGTACCTCGGATTCCATCTGGACCGGCGCCTAACTTGGAAACATCACATTGATCATAAAAAAGATGAACTAAATGCTCGATTCCGAAACCTTCTCTGGTTACTTGGCCGGCAATCAACACTGAGGCTCAACAACAAAGTGCTTATCTACTGCGCTATGCTGAAACCGATATGGCTTTACGGTATCCAGCTATGGGGAACCTGCAGTAAATCCAACATGATGCGCATCCAAAGAGTTCAAAACAACATACTCAGGACAATCACCAACGCGCCCTGGTTTACACGCAACGACGAAATCCATAAGTATCTTGAACTACCAACAGTCAGCGATGAAGTCAGCAAATACTGCGAAAAACATAAGGATCGTCTTGCTAAACACCCCAACCATCTCGCTAGCTCGTTATTGCTAGCCCCACGAGTGAAACGCCTTAAACGAGCTCACATGCTTGATACCTGACGGACGGATGAGCGTTGGCTCACCTGTCTGATACCGCCACAAATAACGCAACACATCTGATTATAGTCGCAAGACTGATTGCAGATATCAGAGAGGAAAAAAAAAAAAGAAGATAAGAGATTGGAACCAGAGTTGAATTGCAAGATGGAATCAAAAAGCACTTACCAAATCTCCTTATTAATTCAGTAAAAACTCCTGGATCGCTTTCAATGAGGCTCCAATGGCCTGCAGACTCAGCCATCTAAAAAAACATTACAACACAATGAATTTTACTACCACAAATAATTTAACCATTTTATTAACTTGTAAGTCCTAGTAAGGAAGATGGAAGACGCCATGACAGTTTTTTTGAAAATCGGCTTTACAGTAATTACTATGTATTCTATACGATTACATAGTAATTGCTGTGAAGCATCATCAATAATCATCTACTATACCTAATTTTTTTAATAATCGAAGTCAATTGTGGTCGATTCTGTTGTGCAAAATCTCTAAACCAAACTAATTTAAAATAGAGCTATCTTTCCATAAGGAGCAGCTTGAAAAGGGTAGCACTACTTTAAATTAGTTTAGTTAAGAGATTTTGAACAACAGAATCGACACAATGGGTTATAATATAGTCTTAGAAATAAATATTTACTTGATTAATTAACAGCGTACAGGCGTAATTATTGAAAAAGCGTTTGAGTAAGTAAAAGTTCTGCAAAGATGTTCTGAAAAGGGAATGATATATTTTTGAAATTAGAAATATGAATACCTTTAGCTCTTGTATTTTTACAGCTACAATTTTCTTTTGTCCATCAGTCCATCACTGTCCATCAGTCCAACACAGTATCGGTGCAAGTTTCAAGTTTATAAAATTAAAAACAAGTAGGTACCAGTTTAAAACTCTCTATCGAGATTGAAAATGCGAATTACATTTGCCGCCTGTGACACAGATCACACAGACCACCACTAAACCATAGACAACCCACAGCAGAGTTAAACAACAATGACAAAACTATGTAGATGCCACAGAACACATATACTCTCTGTAGATGCAGTGCTGCTCTACTATCTGTTACGATCTATGGTGCTGCTGGTCATTTGTAGGGTTGCCGTAGAAATGAAATTACCTTATTTAAACCATAGATTATATTTTTAATCATATAATCTATGATTTAAACAAAAGTTGACGTATTTGTTAATTTTTTTTATTTTGATGACAAAGAAAAATATCTAAGAAAAATATAGACATAAAACACAAGACATAAAATAAAAAACCTAAAAAAATGCCACTAAAAACTAATCACAATCAACTTGGCACTTCAGTGGTATTTTTTTCATTAAGAGACGGTTGTTTTTTTTCCTTATCATTTCGAGAGGTGTACAAAAAAATATTTGCATGAATTGTAAATTACAATTTGAATGTTGTCTAGAAATACCCTGTTTGGCTTATAATGTTGCTTAAAAAGTAGATGTTATGAGCCGGTTTCTTTGTTTTGTTTGAATTAAATTCACAATGTGTTGCCAAGTTACAATTTATATTAGGAATTTTCCTAGTAGTTTAACCGTCTAAGATCCGAACTTACATCGACCTTCACCGAGCTGATAATAGAATGACGACCTATTTTATAATAAACTTAGTCTATTAGAAAATATATTAAAAATGGTTGCCTGGAATTTTTCTTCCATAAAATTTTGCAAAATTAAGATAATAAGAAAATTTTACAAATAATAGACAAGCCTATGTAAATAAATAATAGCAGTAAATTCTTCATAACTTTGCAATGTAAAGAATTTTTTTCAAATAATAGACAATAAATAATAGACAACCCTATGTCGGCACATTCCATTTGTTTCTTATTTCAAGTCGTGTAAAGTTTTCTTATTTACTTATTCACGTATTTTATAATTTCACCGAAAAAATTCACGTGAACTTTTTTTGGCATTTACTTAGTGTTCATTTAGTTGAAGGCATTAATTTCACGTGGCACTTCAAATCAAGCTTAACAATAGCGATGCCGTATTGCCGTTTAGCGCCTGTAGAGTCTGTTAAATAAGTCAGTGTACTTTGATAATTTTGAGGAAATTCAAAAATCGCAATCGGGCAACATCTTCCTTCCATCAACTTCCTGATACTGTAGAACGTTGAACCTTGTTTGATACTTGATTATTACTTCATTTCTGTTTTTGTTAGTGCATATTTATAATAATATTATGAATAGTAAGTTAGAAGTTAGAATAATTGAATTTAATGTATATAAATAAGTAAAAAATAAAAATAAAACTAACATTGTGGTTTTATGAATTAACGAAACAAGCAAAACTTTGCGAGTCACGGGCGCCATAAATCTAATTTGGAGTTAAAAGAAAACAGAAAATAATATACAGAGGGAAAAGTAAGAAATTAGAATTTAGAATTTTTGAATTTATTTTGTAAGAAAAATTAGCAAATAATTTTTTTATGCAAAGTATGAAAATTGTTCGATCCATCCTATAACGATAATTATTTTACAGTGTTGCTCTATACCACTTTTCAACTACCTTAATTTACTCAGGTACACTGACTTACTCAACCGACTATTATTAATATATATATAGCTACTCTTGCTGATTCACTGACTGACTCATTGATCACCTCTCCTGAACATTTTTGTATGAAAAAAAATTTTTTGACGTATACTGTCATATAGACGGGAAAAAATGATTAAGAACAAAAATATGGAGAGAGCTGATGATTGAGGATTTCGGAGACGGGTGAAGAGCACGGCCAGGGTATCGAAGATAGGTGGGGAGTGCTCGACCAAATGTCATTTGAAACGTCATCCAATTGGCAGTGAGCTGGAAAAAAATTCAAAATGGCGGATTCAAAATGGCCGCCATTCGAATTTCGTCGATATCTCGAAAAGTATAAAAGGTGGAAGAGTGGTTTCTTGACAAGAAGTGATCAGGGCCCGGAGGTCTATACGATGGATAGAAAAAAAATTCAAAATGGCGGACTTTATTTTTTTCATAGAAAATGTATGACGAATGTTGAAGAGACTATTGAAAAGTTGTGAAACATGTAGTACTTTGATGCGGTTTTTTGGAGGACTCTCAGAGAAAAATATGGAATGAGATGATGATTGAGGGTTTTGAAGACTGTCGAGGAGCACGGGCAAGGTATTATAGTTAGGTGGGGACTGCTCAAACAAAAAATACTCGGAACCTCATGCAATTGGCAGTGAGCTGAAAAAAAATCCAAAATGGCGGATTCAAGATGGCCGCCATATAAATTTCGTGTTGTTCTATCTCGGAAAGTATAAAAGATAAGAGAGTGGTTTCTTATCAAGAGGTGATCAGGATCTCAAGGTTTACGGGATGAATGGAAAAAAATTCAAAGTGACGGAATTTATTTTTCGATGGAAAATGTACATGCCACAATAAGTAGGGAACAATGCAAGTCATTGACGCAGTTCTACGGAGAACTGACAGAGAAAAATATTAGAAAAGATGATGATCTAGGATTGGGATGATGATTGAGGAGCACGGTCGTGGTTTTAAAGATAGTTAAGGGCTGCTCGAACAAAAATACGCTGAACCTCATCCGATGAGGTTCAGCGGTATTTTTTGTTGGAACAGCCCTTAACTATCTTTAAAACCATGAACGTGCTACCAGGTAATTTTTTCAGCCCACTGCCAATCAGATTCCAATTGGCGATGTAGATGACGGCGATACTTTTATGGGCGGGAAGACTGCACGCGGGCCACATGTGGCCCGCGCACTCACGCGCCCTACTAGTTACTATATATATAGCTACTCGTGCTGATTGGCCACTGACTGACTCACTGACTGATTGATCACCTCTCCTGAACAATTTTGTATGAAAAAAATTTTTTTCAAGGATGGTGTCGTATAAAAGAAAAAAATTCATTCGGAGGAAAAATACGGAGAGAGCTGATGAGTGAGGATTTCGGAGACAGGTGAAGAGCACAGCCAGGGTATCAAAGATAGGTGGGGGGTGCTCGACCAAATGTCATTTGAAACGTCATCCAATTGGCAGTGAGCTGAAAAAAAATTCAAAATGGCGGATTCAAAATGGCCGCCAAAAGAATTTCGCCGTAATCTCAGAAAGTATAAAAGATGGAAGAACGGTTCCTTGACAAGAAGTGATCAGGATCCGAAGGTCTACTTGATGGATAGAAAAAAAATCGGCGGAAATTATTTTTTCATAGAAAATGTATGGCGAGTATTGATTCACAGAGAAAAATATCAGAAGGGATGACGACTGAGGATTGTGATACTTTTATAGGCGGAAAGACAGCCCGCGGGCCACATGTGGCCCGCGCCCCCACGCGCCCTACTAGTATCTTATATTGCTAATTTACCGATTGTGGTAAGTTAGACAACCTACTCTATGGACAATTTAATGTCACTTGCAATAGTAAGTCCATGCTTGCCACTGTTTGTGCTGTAATGTGGCACCAGACATGGCTATTAGTATTTGTGATTGGATGATCGCGTATTTGTCGAAATTTTCGACCTATGGGCAAATAGGCGATACAACCGCCTACACATGGAGCCAAATACAAAAAAAAGGCGGTCCGCCTGTACTGGTCGACAATTCACGTGCTTATGAAGCCGACCATGTGTGGCCAGTATATTTGCGTGTTTGCCTATTTGTCTCCTTTGATGTGTCTCGAAAAACCGACAGTCGTTCGGTAAACCGTATTTGTTATTGGCTGTATTTGCCAAACAGGCCAATATGGCAATAATTTTGGCAAATATACTCTCCACACATGGAAGTTATTTGACAAATATAACAAATAGGCAAATACAAATAGCCATGTGTGGTGCCAACGTAAGAAGTAGGTAGGTAGGGTAGGTACCTACCTATACTCTGTGCCACTGTTCATTTACGAACAAAGAATATAAATACTCTCTACGAATGATCTGTGGTCTGTGTATAGACAACAACAGACACTGCTATAGACTAAGCACTTAGCAGAGCATGCATTGCATTGAGTTACGGCCAATCACAGACGTATCAATACCATGGAGTTAACTTATCAATTCCATGTGCAGTACGCTATTTTAGTAAAATAATATACGGTTACGACCAAAATCAAAAATAGAGAGTTCATCTTATATCGGCCGTGAACACATACGCATGCTTATAACTAGCAGACACTTTGTACACATGCTAATCACACTTCACACTTTTAATATTATGAAGGCGAAAGTTTGTGTGTGTGTGTAAGTGTGTATGTTTGTTACTCTTTCACGTCGCAACTATTGAACCGATTTGGCTGACTTATAACCCGGATTAAAACATAGGCTACTTTTTATCCCGGGAAAATCCATAGTTCCCATGGGATATTTAAAAAACCCTAATTTTCAACAGTAATCTATAGCTACAGCTATAGGTAGATTACTTTGTCAATCTTTCCTGAAAGTAGGTGTGAAGGTCATTGAACTTTTCATCCCAGGAAAATGCATAGTTCCCATGGGATATGGGTACATTCATGCTGAAATTGCAAGCACTCCAGGTTAGCTTAGGTAAGAATTGGTTATTATGCAGCGTTGCGGAAAGATATATCAGAACAACGACGTTTTACCTCATTACTAAAAAACTAAGCCAGTTATCAAAAATTCGTTATGAATATTATTATGTTTTAGATGAGCAATGTGATATAAAAGCTGAAAGTTTCTCTGCGTATTGTCCTCAACACTGGGAAGAATGTTTGTTTGGACGTTTGTTTGGATCATGGTTGCTTTGGGAGATAACAAGTAATAAACGTGTAAAAAATCTTACGTCAAAGAATAAAGTCTGATTTTTTTATATTTTCTTTACAATAGTATTAGAAATTTCACCATGCATTGCCAGACACTTAGTATCATGGCAACCCTCTGCTAGACGCCTTTCAAGTATAAAAGTTTAAGGGTGTCTGGCAAGGGGTTGTCACCAAAGGAAATTCAATTTTTTTCTCGGGATTAGTAAAAAATCGAATTTAACGCGGGCGGAGCCGCGGGCAAAAGCTAGTTGTAGCTAAAACATAGTGATTGTATACTCTTTGATTGTAACAAATGCTCGTTTTTCGTGCTACCATGTGTAATTGTGTATCTGTCTGTAACCTTATCGCTATCCCAATCTGTGGCTTTCGTCCAAGGTCTGCTTATTGGTCTGAGGTGTGCCGGCTGATTGGCCGGTTGGCGATCTGGCAAAAATTTGGCGGCAGATTAGAAAACAGCCATAATTTTTCAATCGCCAGATAAGCTATCTGAGGAATAAATTTGAAACCTCAGACCATATGCCATACAGTATCTGTCAAAACGTCATATTTATTCGTTAGTTAACATTCATCTGCCGATTAAAAAATCGGCCCTAAAAAAATTTAGGAAGATAAAACATTTGCCAGTAAACAAAATACTACGCGACAAGATAACTTTTTAAATCTGAGAGGCACATCGATAAAGGATAGGTACATTATATCTAGATTAGCGTTTAAACCAAGATTAAACTAGAGTTTATGATTACTTATTTACCTATTTGAAATCAGTACGATAACTTCTTTGGATGTAAGTTTGTAACGCCACCATAGGGTGAGTTTGGACCATCAGTGGTCCCGACTCTCAACTCCCTGCCTGTTGTTGTAAGAGGCGATTCGACCACTGCAAGGGGTCGTCGCCCCGATTATTTACCCCGGGATCCAGGGATTTCAGATTTTGTGTGAATGACGATGCGATAAAAAACTTTTTCAACGTAGTAAGACGAAGGATAAGATTTTCTTATTAGCTACTGACGGCGCTATCGCGATTCGTTATGTTGCGATCAGCATAGAGCAAGAGCCCGTGATTACAAGATCTTTCTTATTTTATAAGAGTTAAAAGTTCTTCAGCTCATAATGCTTCTAACACAAGAAGGGTTAAGGAACGATGGGCTACCACACAATACCTACCATATTATAGTACAAAAGATTCACTCCGTAAAACAATTTAAATAAATAGCTTCTCCAGCACTGACACATTAAAATGCAATTTAGTTAGCAGCAGCGCCTTGTACCTATGTACCTAAAATATTACCTTTGTCTCTTTGTCGCGTTATTCTATCGCCCACCTATCTCTTTCCGGCTCTACTTCTCTGCGTTGTCTAAATATACCCTACAACTTCCAAGTACTGTTGCCTCAAGGAACAACAGCACTGATTGACATTGCTTGATACCCTGAGGGCAAAAATAGCGATCCTATCATAGTAATTAGTAAGTACTCCATCGTTCCTTATTCAGCAAGGAGCATGAGGTGAGAAACTTTCAGCTTTCAGCTTTATCTGAAATGAAAAATAATAATAATATCATTTATTGGCTTAAAACACGTACAGGGTTATTACATTCGGTACTTGATGTCTCAGTGCTTTGCCGATTTATAGGCAGGCATTAGAAGGAGGAGTTATATTATATACCAGTGACTCATTACTCAGCAGCAATTATAGTTAGCAGAGACATAAAAAACAAAACCACCAAAAATTCAAAGTTACACAAAATAAAATATCTAATATATTCTGTCCTGCAATTTTTACTAATTATTGATTTAATTCTAGTAGTTATTGTCCAAATTAAGTATATTATTATGGTACCTATATGGTATGGAAGAAGATCATCGGGGCTAGACAAAGTCACAAGCGTTTGGCGTTAACGCTAGTCGACAAAAATGTATGGACAAAACAAATGACTGTAGAAAAACCACGATAATAATTACTAAACACGCTGTGTTTGAATAATTAACTACGCTAACTTGAACGCTCGCTGGCGTTCTCGCGGACCTTGTAGATAACTTTAGCGTACTTCGCTTGACAATTGACAGCCGACAGTATCAAACACAGCGTGTTTAGTAATTATTATCGTGGTTTTTCTACAGTCATTTGTTTTGTCCATACATTTTTGTCGACTAGCGTTAACGGCAAACGCTTATGACTTTGTCTAGCCCCGCAGAAAATCACGGGCTCTTAGTCTATACGCCATAGAGTCGTAGTAGAGTGTAGAGCACAGAGTACTTTTATAGGTACGTGTAGAGCGCTCGCATAGTGCGGGCCGTCGCTACGTAGCACTACTCACTAGCTTACTTGCCGTGCCGTGCCGTACGGCGGGTGGTCGCGCGAATTGCCGTAGTTGTTTGCCAGCCATCAAACGGTCCTCGCGTACGACTACAACTAACGCTTTGCCAAACAACCAAACTATTATTTTCGGTAAAACCATGACATACAAATAGAGCCGCTAACGTTCGTCGGCGGTCTCGTCCGGTTCGCATTTCCAAAATGTAAATACATAAAGAGTTTCGGACGATAGTATATTGTACATGAATCTTGGTTACTTCACTGTATTTTTTTTAACTTGTTTATAAGTTCGTTTAATTAGTTCGAGTATATAAAAAGGAACTATGCAACAATGTGGATTTTGCTCTATGCTTGCGGGGTTAATACGTAGAGCTATGTGCATCAGTAGTAGACGAGGAAGCACCGAGTCTTATTACAGAGAGCTGGCCGATCAAGAAACATTGGTTAGTACCGCTTGTCGTACAGATTTTACCACTTTTTTTTAACAGAATCGCCAGTGCTTAAGCACTTATTATGTGACATTTGCATGTGTTATTTGCTTTCACGATAGTTTTATCCGCGTTTATTGCCGTATAGTAACTGTGTAGGTGCTTATATACGAGCTAACTACGCTGCCTAATCAATTTACCTTCGTATAAACACGGCACCACGTCTGAACCATTGACTCTATCTACCAATAAATTAAAAGACACGGTCGTATGTTAATTCACTAATTATTATTTTGTTTTCTTTACTTAGTTATTTTTTGTGTAGTTTCACATCCAATTAAGTGAATATGTGTCATAATAAATTACAATTTTGTTTTCTAACAACCATGAAAGTTTGATTTTCAATCTATCTAATATTTAACACCTTAGAAATTATTGTATATGTACCTACATTTCATCAATTTTTTATTTTCATTGCTGAGTATAAAATAATTTGCAGAGTAAAACTTAATTTAAATTAGTTTATTTAATGTAAATAATTATTAAATGATCAAACGAACTTACCAAGTGAAGTTCGATCTTGATTGTCCCATCTTCGGCGAAGAGATTTAATATTTTTTACTTGTAAGTAGTCTCCGCTACGCTTCAACCCACTCGCACGTAGTTTAGCATAAGAAAGAAAGAGATAGCACGATTCCTACTTTCCTAGCAGCAGCGCCGGCTACGGACCTCATTTAGTTTAGAGAATAACAAGGCCTCCAACATTGATTTTTCGGGTACCCATCTATAAATAATACAGACGGGGATGGGAGGGACCTTAAATCTCTTCGCCGAAGATGGGACAATCAAGATCGAACTTCACTTGGTAAGTTCGTTTGATCATTTAATTGTCCCATCTTCGGCTCCGAGATTTAATATTTTTTACTTGTAAGATGTTCAGAGCTAAAGGAAATGTTGGAGGAGTTCAAAATATAAAACCAAAAACAATTAAACTCGAATAAATAAATAAGGAGATATTTATTATGAAAATTAACATAAAAAAAATAATCTCATGGAATACAAAGAAAATAACTTAATTAGGTGAAACATTAAACAGTGCATTAACAAAACTTGAATCATCGTTATTTAAAGGTCTATTATAGAAATTCGCAAAGGTTGCTGACTGATCTGACCAGGTAGCAGCCTTTCTTATAGTGTCTACACTAACACCTGCTCTTAGTGCAGCGGAAGTAGTTGCATGCCGAGTACTATGAGCACTAAATATTGTCGTATCAATGCCACTAGCTGTAAGAACTTGTTTTATCCATCTTCCGATGGTTTGGGACGAAGCAGGATGATAAGGTTTTTTAGTAGTAAGTATAAGTCTGTCATCGTGACTAGATCGGCAGGTCGAGGTCATAGTTGTATAGGATATTAGCGTATCCGCTGGACAAACGCTTGGTCGTTGCGAAAAATAAGGAAGCTCAAGTCTCGGTTGTGACCGGCCTATCCCTGATGTTTTAATAATATCAGTAATGGTTATAACAATCTTCTCACTGTTCATTTTTAAATTTGGGATCCTTATTAACGCTAATGTCTGACATCTTTGTCCTGTAGACAAGGCTAATAGAACTACTAGCTTTTTAGTGAGTTGTTCCAAACTAAGAGAGCTATTTGGATATAAGTTTGAAAGGTAATTAAGAACTACATTTGGATCCCAAGTGGTATCATACTTAGGAAAGGTTGGTTTAATTTTAAATACCCCTTTAAAAAACCTCTTTACTTGTTCATCTTGGCCCACCTTATTTGTAGAAATAAGAGATAAAGCTGAACGATGATTATTTAAAGAACCATAAGAGGATCCATTCCTTAAGCAATCAGCTAGGAAGTCTAGTAAGTCATAAACCCGAATATCAAAAGGATCCAAACCTTTAGTATTGCAATAGCCCCACCATAGTTTAAAGCTAGACGTATACTGAGACTTCGTACTATTCGACAAGGATGCGAGAATTGCAGTCATTGCTGATGGAGGGACTTGTTGCCTGGCGAAAGCTTGCCTGATAATATACTCGCCACCAGGGAAAGGCGCCGATGAAGAGGATGAATTTCTCTGAAATTAGAGGAAAGTAAATATTTGTTAGGAGGTATTATGAACATATTTTCATTTACCACAAGAGATTTATAAACCGGGAACCACGGTTGCGATGGCCAGTTAGGGACGACAAATATACCAGTAGCACGATCACTAATAACTTTTTGCAATGCCTTCAATATAAGTGAAAATGGCGGGAACGCATAAAAAAACATATTATCCCATTTAATTGTAAAAGCGTCCACGTTAAATGCGTAAGGATCTCTTTTCCAAGAAATATATTTTTTACATTTTGCATTTATCCTCGAAGCAAAGAGATCTATCTCAGGTTTGCCATACTTCTCCACAATATCTCTGAATGCATTGGAGTGCAATTCCCATTCAATATCAATATTCCTAGATTCAAAGTCAGCGTCGGTATTTTCAGAAGATTTGATATAAGAAGCAAAAAGAAAAATGTTTCGGTCTTCGCACCATAACCAAATTTTTCGAGCAATTTCATTAAGATGTGGGTATTTCACGCCACCCATTCTATTTATGTAGGTAATAGCGGTCGTATTGTCTATACGTAATAATATATGACAATTATAACACTTTTTAGCAAAGGACTTAAGTCCGAAAAAAGCGGCTAGTAGTTCCAAATTATTTATGTGGTGATGACGTTCATCACAATTCCATGAACCACCGATTCTTTCTCCTTCGCAGGCTGAACCATATCCAATTAAAGAAGCATCACTAAAAATTTCAAGGTAAAAGTTGTTGGGCCTAATTGGATTTACTGTACAGAGGATGGATTTTTTCCACCACAAAAGATCATCATGAATATCAGATGGAATTTGCATTGTTTGATCATAATTTTCATTGTGTAACAATGCCAAATATCTAGCTCGTTCTAAAGATTTTGTATGACCCCAGCCATAAGCAACAGCAGGGCAGGCTGCAGTGAGAGTACCTAAGTATCGAGCAAAGCTACGAACTGGAAGTTCTACAATACTCAACATTTCATTGGTGCGCAAAAGAATATCATTCTTTTTCTTTAACGGTAATTCTAAAGTCATATTTGTAGAATTTAGAATAAATCCCAAAAATTGACAAGTTTTACTTGGAACAAGATTACTTTTCTTATAGTTTATTACAAATCCAAGGTTAGTTAGACATTTTATTGTTGCATTAAGGTTTTTCATGCAATCTTCATAATTGTTACCAAAATAACAACTGTCATCTAGATAGAATACTGACTTATAACCCTGAGAACGCAGGTAAGCTGTAACTGGTTTCATAATTTTTGTAAAAGCATGAGGGGCTGAGCTTAAGCCGAAAGGTAAAACTAAGAACTCGTAAAGAGTACCCTCAAAGAAAAATCTTAAATATTTCGTGTGATTTTTGTGAATTGGTACCAAAAAATAAGCTTCTTTCAGGTCTAGGTTTACCATATAAGAGTTTTTGGTCATCAATTTTATCGCAGTCCTAATATCCTCCATTTTGAAGTGACTTATGTTCACAAACTTATTGAGTTTCTTTAAATTTAAAATAAGACGTTTTTCACCGTTACTTTTAGGTACCAGAAAAATACTTGAGACAAATTGGCCCTTAGACGGTTCACATCTACGAATTGCTTGAGAATTTACTAAACGTGTTATTTCAGATTTAATAAAAGTCAAATCACTATTAGGCAGAAATATTTTTGGATAAGATGTTGGGTCCTGAACGGGTAACTGAGTGAATGGAATTTTATACCCAGAGATGCTATTAAGAACAGCTTTATCGTTAGTTATATCTTTCCAAGCTTCCATGAATAGTTTTAAACGACCCGAATGTACCTTTGAATTTATTGTTTCTGCTTCGCCGGCCTCGACTGCTTGTGACGTTGAGACGTCGATGGCGTCGGTGTTGACGCTTGGTGTCCGCGAGCAGCCTGCGATTGGTACGCTGTTGAACGGCGGCGGTATCCTTGCGTCGGCGTGACTTTGGCCCCCCTGCCGCGGGTCGGCTGACGCCCGCCGCGGTAGTTCGAGTATGTACGCGGTAGGGAGGGTTTGAAGTTTAAATCACTTGATGTGGCAGCTGAAGACTGAATTAGTTTCCCGGTTTTTTGGATGCCCCGTGAGGACTTGATAAAATCTCCCAATTTTTCTCCAAACAAATGACTGTCCCTTTTCCGATTTTTAAATGGATCAAGAAAACTTTTGTCGACCATTGGCGTTACTAGTGAGCGTCTGGTCTCTGTCTCCAAATAATGTGAGTCAGCAATCAATTTACTCGTATCCGAAAGATTTCTCAGAATCGCCGGTGCATTTATTGGCTTAGTGAGCATGTCCGTCATTGTCTGGCTGAGCAATGTAAGAGCACATGCCAGCTGGTTTTGTTTTTTCAAAACGCGTGAATCTCGATTCCGGGCAGACTCATTCAGCATTGCTCCAATTTCCGGGTTCAGAACGGGGGGCTTCACAAGTGGACAGTTTTTAGGGAATAAGCATTTTTTTAATAGCTCGTCCTTTACCTCCTTTTTAAGTCCATCTTTAAGGATAGGTTCCCATCTCTTTGCTAGGTCTTCATATATATCTGGGCCCCACTCATTTGACTCAGGCTCGAAATCCCGTAAGGCGAGTAAGAGCTCGGGTCGGCAGGCGGTACATTTATAACCTCTGTTGATTCCGGTACTGTAGATGCTGCCGCCGCCGCAGGTGGTGATGGCGGGGGCACAACGTCGCATACTTCTGGCTCGACCGAATCAGTATTATGCGGAATTTCCACGACAGAACGTAACTTTTGAGCTGTGGACTGGTGGGACCGGGGCGAGGATAGCAGTGATTCCTCGTCATCACGCATCTCCTGATCATCTGGTTTGCAAAAAAATAAAAGAATGGTTAATATCTCGTATTAACTCGTAACATAGTGCTATTGGTCAATATCTCGTATTGACTCGAAGCTTCTAAATCTACGGTCTAATATCACGTATTAGATCAGAGATAATAATTACTTTAAGTATTCAAGCAATAGTCGGTATAAAAACAAATGGAATATCTTTTCATTACAAACCTTCACTATCCGAATGTTGGCGTCGTAATTTTTCCTCATATTTTTTAATCTTGTTTCGCCATCTTTCTTCTTTATTATGCCTTCTTTTTGGCATGGTAGGTAACACACAAATATAGAACACCACACACAATTAAACACTGAAATATTTTTATGATTTTTACGAGTATTAATTACTACGTGCGGTAGGCGCGCGCGCACGAAAACGAATGAGGTCCGTAGCCGGCGCTGCTGCTAGGAAAGTAGGAATCGTGCTATCTCTTTCTTTCTTATGCTAAACTACGTGCGAGTGGGTTGAAGCGTAGCGGAGACTACTTACAAGTAAAAAATATTAAATCTCGGAGCCGAAGATGGGACAATAATAAAATATACAATTAAGTACAATATTCAATACTGCTGTAGCAAGGCTGAGTAACTAGAATGGTGACTGCGTTACCTCTTTGTATCTCGTATAGCAGTTTTGCTGAGTAGTTGTTGTTCTTGATCATTTGATCCCAGAATTGAAATATCAAATTTCAAATAACTTATCCAAATATAAAATCGTTCTATTAGTAACATTTTCATCCCTCCGCATAACATTTCCATATAATGCTAACCTTTTACTCCTTACCTTTTCCGTCACTGGTGCTTTCTCCTTTCAAACTTCCCCATAAATACTTGTTCCTTATCCTATCCATTCTGGTGGTAACACATATCCATCTCAATATTTGCATTTTGGTCACATGTAGTCTTCTTTCTTCTGTCACTTTTACCATCCAACACTTATCCATACAATGAGCAAATAGTAAAATTCCAAAAGTCCTACAAACTACCTTACAGTTAAATAAACAATAAGATATAAATATAAAAATTTTGCTTAAATTTCCCATTCATCTTAATAAATTTGTTAATTAAATTTTTAGCAACACATACTCCCAAGATACAGGCCATCTAGTTTGGGAGTCAGGGATATATCTTGTAATTTTTTATTAGTTTCATAAATAGTTTTATTATTTTATTTAGAATCTAGAATAACAAGAAATAAAAGCTTATCACCATATTTTGGTGAGTGAAAGACTACTAAAAGATAGTTAAAATAAGTCAAATTGGCGTTACCCCTATGGCCATCCAAAGAGGCAACGCCAATTTGAGGCAAAGAGGCAAAACCCAGCATTTTGGGTACCATGTCTCCCTGCCTTCGGCTTCGATGAGTCGTTAGAGTAAGTTTTTGATTAAGATTACTTAATTTTTATTTTTGTAAATAGCAATTTGACTTATTGTTGTTGCTAGTTTTTAAAAATAATTATATTTGTATAAAATATATTAAATGTTGGATTCTTTAAAAAAACATGTCAAATTTATTTTAACAACTAACCAATTACTGTAACAGATACTTAATATAATACCTAATGCTTAAAATAGTAATATGCTCGAATTCTTTTGAAACTTTTTAATTCACATTGACCTAACTTATAGGCACTTGTAAAAAGTCAAAAGATTAATTAACTTGTAAGCTGATGACTTATAAACATGTGCTCTATATAGCTGCAAACGCCTCCTGCACTGAGGAGAAGGCCGTAACAAACTCAATCCCAATGACTCTCAAAAACTAATTCAGCATTCACTATTACTGCTAAAGGTACTAAAAAGTAGACAGCATAATTGCAGTTAAAAAGGTATGATGCAGTTGAAGACTAGGTATTGTATGGAACCTTTGAAAATTAAAAATTCACTGTTTTTATATGTAAAATCCATCAAACCATTTAGACTTTAGAGCATAGAGCATGCCAAAATAAAAGACTATTTTGGCAAACATTGCCACACACAAACACAGCAATCCCGTAACTTTTAAGTAACATATTATAATTTTATACAGACCAAAGCAAGGTATATAAGTTAGGCTGTGAACAGCGGTGGGAGTACGGTGAATAAGAAAGTAATTCCTATACTCCTGCCTGCCATTGTGGAAACAGACAGTTTTTAGTGGGTGCAAGGCCCACATAACTTCTGTGTTTGAGTAAGGGATATGTGAAGTAACTAGTAAGGTAAAGTAAAAAAAAGTATAGTAGAAAATAAAAGTAAAATAGGCTAGGCATATTCTGACTTTTAACTTTACATAAACTTGTAAGACAGTTCCAGTAAGTCAGTTTTTGTCCCAGGTAGCGACTACAGAGCTAAGCCTTAGTTTGGGATAAATCGCTAGTTTTAGTTTAAAATTGACTTACTGTTGTTATTGTTTTTGTAGGTATCATGTAGAAAAAATAACACATAATACTAAAACCATATGAAACAACCAAGGTCAAGTTACATAATATTTACCATGGAGAATTAACTTTTATTATTTTGTAATCTGTTATTGCACATGTTTTTCACTTTATTTAACTTCATAATAAAAAAATAGTACTCTCAAAGTTACTTGTAACTGAATAGTTAAAAATAAAAAGTCTATCTGTTTACCAGCCAACTCAATTTTTTGTAAATAAGACCTATTCTGTTATACCAGAAAATTATAAAACTAAAATTAGCTGTTTGTCACTCTGAGATATTACAACTAATAATTAATATGTATATAAAAGTATCAATTCCCTATTTAAATATTTAAAAAGCTGCAGCAGGTCTAAATCTAAATCCCCAACACTCCTGAAAATAACTTCATTGAATTACCAAATTAGTTAAATGACCAATATGATTTATTTATTGTAAGACATTCAGGGGAAACGTTTATTGCGGACAAGTGCGTGTCCATCACACTACTCGTATTGTAGTTTATCAGGCGTTCCATATCTGCCAATAGTATTGAGTGAGTATTTTGATGATGAGTTAGTTTTGAATAGAATCTAGTCTTATTTAGTGTCGCGGCACATACCAACGAGATACAAGTAAATATCTCCGGTTGAGACACTGTCACACTCGACACTCGGTCTAAAAGTAGCACCCGTTTATTTTTGACTCATATAAAATTAGATTTATAGGCCAAACTCTCATAAACGCGCTCACGAACTACGAGTGTATTATGAGGGTGTGACAAATGCTCTTACTACGTAGTGCGTAGGAATGATATTAAGAATCTGTCGTCAAAAATTTCAGCGGCGTTTGTGGTTCTTGCCCGGCGGGAATCTACTACAAAAAATTCTCACAACGAACGGTCCGTTTCTACTTCCTTTTCCTTGCCAATTTTTAATCCAAAACATTTATAGGTCTTATTTTTATAGAGGAAATGCCTGATGCATACCCTTCAGATTATGTGGTGCTTGCACCCATTAAACCCTTTTTTGCCACGACTGATCAAGTCAATGGGAGCGCGTAGGGACAACCCTCCACCACGGGCACCATCCATGGCCCAATCAACCTCGCGGTTATGGGGGCCGAAACGCGGGAGGGCGCCCGTTCGGTACTTGCTCTTGGCGTGTTCCCGGGGCGCCTTCTTGACTCCCTACAAGTTGTTTCCTCTCGCTCCTTGTCCCTATGAACTCACTCTCCCCATTCTGGGGCAGGACGATACAAAATACGGACTTGCCGCGCTGTCGCTGTCCGCAGCATAAATTCTCTGTGTCACTCCAAGCCGCTTCGCCTCTTATGACACGCGTGCGTGAACTCCCGTAGCTTTCCGAAGTTGGCCGCCGAACCCACGAGATCCTGATAATAAACTGGGCCAGAAACTTCACGAGCGATCCCGTCCAGCAGCAAGCACCGGAGGTCCTCGTATAAGGAGCAGTCACACAAGACATGGTGGAGGTTCTCCTCCGCCAGTCCGCAGAAGCACTCGTCACTCTCTCTCTAATGGGAGCGCGTAGTTGCGTATTCACAGCGTTTTAGCCAGGTTTCGAGCTAAGGAGAGGCCCCGTAGATATCATCGTCTCGACATGTCGGTGAAGTTGAGCGACAGGCCAATGATGCCTGAGCGAAAGCGAAAGATCGTTCGTAGCAAAGATGCGTTCTTCACTACACCGGCCAGTAAACCAAAAGCAATGATCCCTCTAAAGCAAAGAGCAAAACAGTCCGTTGCCTAGATGCTCTCCTTCGTCCAGCCAGCCAGTCCAATTTCGTTGCGAGCATTTTCAGGATACTGCTATACTGTGGAACGCAGTCATGCGGCATGCCAGGACGGACAAGGTCTTTTTCCATAACGTCATCAACTCGCTCCTGCGCAAACATGCCTGACAAAACGGCGGCAAGCCCAACAGCATCCCGAAACCATTGTTATATTGAACCCTCAACGTATCAATACTATAGCCTTCTGGGTGTAGTTGGTCCATGGGCCATCCGTGTAGACTGTAGAGGGTCTGGCAATAAGCCTTAAAGAGCGTTATTTTGGCTTCCTTACTACACCGGGCGAACCCGGGGGCCAACATGTTGCACCTTACCGCTAAGACTTTGCGTTCCCGACTTCCCGTTCAATGTCTACCTAATCCCTAAGGGCCTCCGCAACATAGTTTACTAGATATTTTAATTTTGAGACACGCAGACTGGTCTGTAAAAACCTATTTTTAAGATTTTGGTGGTAAGGAACACGGAACCCTTCGAATATTAGTCCGACTCGCATTTGGAACGTTTTTTTTTATCGCATGCCATGTCACACCATCATGTGATGTGTTAATTGTGGTTAATTGATAATAATGCATTGTAACTACATAGACATAAATTACGTTGATTGAATTGAACTAACGAATTTGAATATTGTTTCAGAAAATCGAAGATAAGTCCTCCATCCTATCTGATGATTCCGATGAAATAAGTAAGTAAACTTTATCATTATATTTACTTATTTAAGAATATTATTCGTGCACAAACATGTAACATATTATATTATGGACAGCACGTTTTTAATAGCACAGTTAATTCCACATGTAGAATGAACACCCTCAGCATTCTTTTATTTTTGGAAATCGGTTAAAAATTTCTACCTTCGAGTAGGAGTTTTGGAGCCCAAGCCGTAGGCGGTTATGTTTGCTGATTGGAACTATTTATCAGAAAAATATAATATTTTCGAGATATATTAATGCTTACATAAGAAAATATTAGAATCATACTAATTAAAATTTATTTAATTGACTAAAATGTTTGGCAAAATTATCAGTGATATCTTTAATGATAGATGTATTTGTTGTAAACGCGAGAAAAGAATTCCGAGTAAAACCCCGTCGCCAAGTTACTATTAAAATATGATACTATTATCATGGGTCACTTAATTGCAAAGGGTTGTATATGTTAATAAAACTTTATGCTCCTAGAATTCTATTTGAGAGTTGAGAAAATCGGTTACACCTTTGGATTTCGGTTTGCTAGCTATAGTCGTTTGGATTTACTACTTTTTCGGATGATTTTATATACAGTTACTCTTTTGTGGGCTTTGTCAAGATGTCAACAATTTATAAAAGTTTTCAGGACCCTTCTCCAGTTACCCAGGACGTTATTGTACGCTCAACCTAACCCACAATAGGTATATTCTTAACAAGCATTTTCTCCAATTAATAAATACTTTCAAGGTGTAGAATGTAAATAGTAAACGGTTCGCAAAATACATGTTTATCTTCCGTAATTCATCACAGTATAGCAGTAAAATTAAAAGGCTTTGACAGAGGATCCGTAAGGCTTCACGGAGAAATATTAACCATTGGATTGCACAAAATTTCCGCTCCTCTGATTTTGTGCAATCCTATTGGTTAACATATTTTCTCCGCTATTAAGGATAGATTATAAACCTTAAAGTCATACGATTTGGCCACGGAACCTTAAAACTATTAAGAGGGGGCTGAAAGCTAGCAAAACTTGTCATGCGCAAAACATCGTTCTGGTACAAAAGAGCATGGCGTATTACGCGAAATAAGGATGTAATTTATAGTTTACTGTAATATCTTTTAAAATACATAACTTAGAAAGAATACGATTATACACGTACTTCGTAATATTTATTGGAATATATATTGATTTACTACTGTAACAATCAAATCTTGAACTGACATCTTCAGTTTATACCCCCTCTTAAGGAATCGGTCAAGTTACAAGTCCATTCTGCATAAACAGCATATGTTCTTAAGGTTACTCGTGCGAAGTCGGGGCGTGTCGGCCAGCCGTCGATAAAAATAAATAAAGGGGAGAAAGAAAGAGGATTTACGTTACAATTGAATTGGTCGGAGCCGTCTAAAACTATTCCGCGCCGTATTATTCCCGAGTGTTCTGTTGTTCCCGGCGCTGGTTCCTGTAATTTTCCTTGGCGCGAATGCAGCGTCGCACTGCGGATCTGTGAAACATGGCACGATTATGCTATGACTTAACAGGGTCTTTGCCCCGTTTTAGGCTATGTCACCCAGTTTCTAATTCAGTTATAATCACGAGAAAGTTTGATTTTTGCAACGAAAAAAATATAAATATTGTTTCTACTCACATTCCTTACCTAACGCTGTTAATTGATGAAAACACAAAAAGTTAAATTTTGCTCGATTATAAAAAAAACTCAAGAGGTGACGATTTTTACCATTTTCTGGTATTTATGTTTATAATATTGTGAATGTTATTTTTATAAATTTTAGCATGAAAACATGCCGAAGATTGTCGTTACGAATAAACTTTGTTTTGTCAACATTTTTGAAACCCTAATGATGCTACAGATGCGTATAAAGTACGTAGCAAAAAAGTTTTTGGATTTGTAGAGTTCCGTGAAGTGCGACATAGATCCCGTCGTGAAAATCGCAAAGAACTTTATTTCTTACCAAAAGTATATAGATGCGATTTTTTACATTCCCTAACATTAGAAATTATGGGTTATGAATACAAATGGCCTTCATCCCTAATCTAACCCAATCTTTTTTATACGCTTGCGACGAAAAAATAATTTCAAGTAATTAACTTTTTGGGTCATCGGTAACCATGGACTTTCATAGCACCTGCTTTTGGCTAAAGTACAGTTTTCATCAAATCATCACCATCGATGCAACCACTGGAGAACCTAACATTAGAAATTATGGGTTATGAATACAAATGGCCTTCATCCCTAATCTAACCCAATCTTTTTTATACGCTTGCGACGAAAAAATAATTTCAAGTAATTAACTTTTTGGGTCATCGGTAACCATGGACTTTCATAGCACCTGCTTTTGGCTATAGTACATTATCATCAAATCATCACCATCGATGCAACCACTGGAGAACAGATATCAAGTGTAAGAAACAGCACTCGATATTGTCTTATCAAAATTCGTACGATTTTGCATCGTGTTAACTGAAATCACTACAATATTACGATTTAATTTAGATACGATGTAATATTTAGTAGGTATCAATAAAATATATCTGATAAATTCATATCTCGAGGTTGTTAGACAGAAGCATAGGCTACCGTATTGAAAAATTCAATATCAGTACCTATTATTATGCTGTACCAAACGTACAACACACAGGTTTATGCAAGATAGCCATTGGTTTAGATCTTTTCCTCTTGTCAAAGGGTCGGGGGATATAATTCTCACGGCACGGGCACGGACGTATGACTTTTCGGAATTACTCACTTGCTTATAATTACATCGTGAGGCAGCCGGCACGCCTGAGAATTACTTGACGCGGTGAACAGTGGATTAGCGGTCACTATCTAATTTAATACGAGCGACAAGGAAGTGGCACGGAAGTTTCTGTTCGGGGAACAAGAAAATCTGAAATTAAAGAAAATGTAGACGTAACAAAAATAATCTAAAACGGCACTTATCTCTTGTATGAAAGCAGGCGTTATTTTGCGGAAATCCATAATTAGCAGGACAGGTTAATTTCTCTACGATTTCGCATTGTGAAGTCAACATCTCCTGAGGATGTTCCGGTGTCGGGACGAAACGTGCGTCGAAAAAAGTGTTGGAAAATTGTGTGTAGTGTTTCATGGTGGGCAGCGTTCCTGCATATTGTACCATACAGAATCTTTTCAAGTAGCGGATTATAGTGAAACAAATTTATCTGTCCTGACAATTAATTATCTCTGTCACAATAAAACACACAACACAAACATTACCTATGCATTTCTGAGTAAAATGCAGATTTTTTTCTATCGAGTGAAGTTTGCGAAACTGTGTTTGCAGCTATCATGTCAGAAATATTTTCAATTGTATCAACACATTTTTAATAGTGATAAGACTTGTATATTTTACAAAAAACTATACTAAATGAAAGCAATTTTCCAAATTTGACTGATCACAGCGTCTGTTCTCAAAGGTATACGAATCCCGTTTTAGCTATATGACCAGACCGCTCTCATTCTGTGAGCTGAGAGGGGAACAGAAAAAGGGGTTGAAGCAATTTCTTTTTTATTACAGAAGTACGTACGGAACTTAAGTACATAATATGCTCTTATACTTATTATATAACCATCAGTGGTGAGTTCATCCAAATTAAAAGCGTAACTCTTATAAAATATCTTTGTTGACTTCTTTCGTCTGTACGCATTTATTGAGTAAGTTTAATTGTATTTTGACATACCTTTACAACTTTTTATATGTTACTTCAAAAACTTTGGAGTTGTAAACAATTAATTGTTGCAAAGTTGCAAACTTCCAAGTCAACGCAATCAAAAGTTACGGCTAATTTTGCGTGTCGCAAACTCAAAACTTATTGGACCGTTGTCATTGAACGATGATTGGCCCTCTGCCTTTCCTTCCGAAGGTTGGATAGGCAGCCATCATGAAAATTTCTTTCTTAGATAGCTCTAAAAAATCTACGAGCAAAGCTTTAGCTCAAGTTCTTAAGCCAAGAAAACTTTCTGCAGCCAAGTTTCCTCCTCCCTGCCGCGCATAGATTCCCTTCTACGACGAATTTATATCTACTTTCAAGGGAGTTTGCTAAGGCAACACACCTATAACTATCACTATAGATTACTGTAGAAAATACGGGTTTTTAGGGTTCCGTAGCCGAATGGCAAAAAACGGAACCCTTATAAATTCGTCATGTCTGTCTGTCCGTCTGTCCGTCTGTCCGTCCGTATGTCACAGCCACTTTTTTCCGAAACTATAAGAGCTATACTGTTGAAACTTAGTAAGTAGATGTATTCTGTGAACCACACAAAATTAAAAAAAAAAAAGTAATAAATTTTGGGGGTGCCCCATACTTAGAACTGAAACTCAAAAATTTTTTTTTCTTCAAACCCATATGTGTGGATCTATGGATAGGTCTTCAAAAATGATACTAAGGTTTCTAATATAATTTTTTTCTAAAATGAATAGCTTGCGCGAGAGACACTTCCAAAGTGGTAAAATGTGTCCCCCCCCCCTGTAACTTCTAAAATAAGAGTATGATAAAACTAAAAAAAATATATGATGTACATTACCATGCAAACTTCCACCGAAAATTGGTTTGAACGAGATCTAGTGAGTAGTTTTTTTTAATACGTGTTGAATTGATATTCAACGAGTCTAATATTTTGTTTAACTTTGATGACGACAGATGGCGTTGCACGTATTTAACTCGCGGTGAAGTTGTTTAATGTTGAATAAGTTGGTTATGCGGTTCAAGAAAAGTGGTTTTTATGGTTTTATTCCTCCGGTAGTAGTAGGTACGGAACCCTCAGTGCGCGAGTCCGACTCGCACTTGTCCGGTTATTTAAAGATTCTCCGGGAACTATGAATGTTTTCTGTTATAAAAATGTTCTTTCCTAAGCTCAGTCTTCAATCAAAGTGTCAAATTTCATCAAAATTTGTTCATAGGCTTTGGTATGAAAGCGTAGTAAACAAACTTACATTCACATTTAGGGAAGTGTAATGTGATTAGTGTGATAATTAATCTATTGGCTACTAAAAACATTAGGGCAGGTACTTAAATATAGGGAAAATTTACGCCAAGGAGCATTAGAGTTCATCATTAATTCTACATACCATTTTTAGGTTCTCATACAGGCCACCTTTTTTGAAGTCGGGCGCAAATAACAAGGTACAGACCTTAATAGTACAAATCAGAGATAACGAGACTCGGTTCCCTTATCAGATAACACGACGCGACGCGATCAGCCGCTGCGCACCTTTGGAACCAGAACTAAGGCAAAATAGCTCTCAAATACGTACATCTAACAAAATCAATGCTTCAGATTGATTGTCCCAGTTAGGCCGCCAAATCCTTTTTTCGGTGTTCACAAATTGTAACCCAATAACATACAGGCAGATTTGTGTCAGTAAAATTGCGGGAATGGCACTATCGTCTTTATATGTTTACAAAAAATTGTCCATTAGTACAGGTTGTTGGATCTTTTTAAATTTGAATCTCGATTCGATTCCTTCACAGAATCTGCTGGTATATGTGGGGTATAACTGAAAACGTATAACGCTATCGAATACTTAGTTTACTGTATAATAAAGGGCCTGCAGAAAATAATCGATTATTAAGTCATTTCTAATGCGACAATGTGCAAGTTTACTTAGTAAATTGGTTAGTTTAGTTAGTAAATTGCGAAAAATATAATTCGATGGGCTAAATCGTACAGTGCGACTTAAAACTTGAGATGAAAGACGAAATATGAAAATTTGGCTAAATGAGATTAAATCGCGAACTTTCCTAAAAATGTTTGAGATGGGTAATTAATTTTATGTGTCAATTATAAGTCCTCGTCTACACATACACACGAACAGATTGCGGAGATATTTATTTCGGTATTTTAAATAAAAATATACATTCTTTTTATAAATAAACTAAATTACAAAAACCGCGATACATTTTCTAAACTAGTCTAGAACGCGTTACTTAACAGGGAGCGGGGAATTTCGCAATATGTTTCGTACGGGTATGTAATAAGATAACCTACTGATAATTATGACAACCAATTGAGCTCCGTCACACCTTCTTAAAACACTGTTCTAAATGTATACAGCTTTTGTTGCCGTCCAAAAAAATAACGACAGACTTTCAGCGAGTGAATACTAAATCGACGCAAACTGGGCCGGAGAAAAAGCGTAAAAAACTAAACTAGGACAGTAATGCGTAGAGCGCGTGACGCAAGCATATTACCGCTAGCTAGCATTAACCTGCGAGTATGCTTTAGAATCGTTTATCGCTAGGGCGCCTTCAATTTAGCCGCAGTGCCGCGCGGTGGCAGCGCGTCTGCAGCGCTGCGTCCACGCGTCAGTTCATCGATCGGCTAGTGACAGCGCGCTCCCATACTTTTGCATAAGCCGCAGCAGTGCGGCTGTAGCGCTGCAGAAGTGCTGCCACCGCGCGGCACTTCTGCGGCAAATTTTCCGCTTCCGTAATATTTTGGACCAGATAGTTTTCAATCACATATCACACTTAGAGCAATTTACACCGCGAATGAACCTCGACCTTTTTTGGCTAGGAGCCAAATAAGGTCGAGCGTCTTCAGGGGAATCCTCGTGAATTCTCAAGCATTATTTATTTTGTATCTTATATAATTGACATAATTTTCAATGTGCTCTGTAAATAAGTAGTTTCCATTTAATTCCGCTGCGGTATAAATTGACCCTTTGAATATTACAAAAGGCGAAAGTATGTATGTCGTTATAGATAGTTCAATCCACGAAGACGCGCCGCACTCATTCACAATTGCTTATGTTTCATGTGATTCATAAGGAATGCTATTCCTTATGAATTCCTTATGGGGTGCGATAGTTCAGCTAAGTATCGTTAACGGTGTAGAAGCCGTATTTAAGCGATTTTTAATGAAGTTTTATTCAAAAACTATAAAGACAATTACTTTCAAATTTACATGTCATGTGGGTCTTTAATCTAAAATCACTAAGATCACTAAGAAGCAGAAACACGATTGGATAAAATTTTCTCGATAGAAAGTTCTCCCAAAAGTTGCTCTAAAATCTCAGTTTTTGTAGTTTTTATCGGGCACTACATTGGCTGTAATTGTAATTTTTGTTTTAAAGTGTCGGTAATCATAATATTCAAAAACGCTAAGAAACAGATTTTTGATAACTAGCTTAGTTTTTGAGTAATTGGGTAAAAGGTCGTTTTTATATTATATTCTTTCGCGACGCTGCATGTCGCACCTACCAACGTACCCGTGAGAGTGAGGAAGACAAAAATAAATTCAATAAATCCCCTTAAATCATTCATTTTGGACAACATAGTTACAAATCACACCTATATTATAACACAGACGAAAGTACACACATACAGTGAGTATAATCCACGAAAATTCCTGCGATTGCAAGGATTAAACGTAGGCGGAACTTCAGCCGTCCGCAAGTATATTAGGCAAAAGTTGCAATGTATGTGTAAATGTATGGCGCACCTCCTGACCCGATTTGGCTGAAATATGGAATGTAGATAGTTTCGTAGGCAAATAGTTAAACTAATTTATTTCCACAGTAGCTGACCCCGTACGCTCGGATGATCCCGGGGGAAATTCACAAAATCCTTTCATTAAACCTCGTCTTCACTATAAAAGGAAGTCTGTACATGCGGTGAAGTTTTCCTGCAGCATTTTACCTATGCCAAAAATCAAGAAACAACACGTAGACCTCTGCAAAACCATGAGATATATTTTACACCGGTAGAAATTTTGACTGCCAGGTATAGATATTTCAACCCACGATGACGCGCCCCACTCGAATCGAATGAAACATAAGCGATTTTGACAGAGTGGGGCGCGTCTTCGTGAACTGAAATATCTATACGAAAAGCTTTCATCTCGTACATCGTTGAACTACCTTGATAATTAATAAATGATTTTACAACCGGCCTATAGGTATCCGTAATCCGTATACCGAATAAATTTGAGAAATTTTTCTTGCACTTAAATGCATTTAAAATGAAATGCCATTACAAGGAGCTAATGGTAATTTGATGTGAACTCCGTGTTCCCAGCCGAGTACAGTCTGTGTGCCTTTAGAAAAGAATGAATAGGCATTTTCTAGGCAAGTGCGTTCCAACCTAGACCTCATCATTGCTTTCCATCAGGCATGATATTAGTCAAGCGCAAGTCTATCTACGTTAAAAAGTTGTAGGTATTTCTTAGTTTTGTCACGGGGCCACCATCTCATACATCGAAAATTGTAGTACTAGAGTATGTTCATAGAGGGCATTAGGGGTAGCCATTTGAATGAAATTATTAATTAGCGTCAGCTCACTAGCGACAAGCGATAATAATTTGAACTACATTGCAAGATGTGGTACGATACGGTCAGCTAGGCACATCAGCGCCAATAGATGGCGTTTATTTTGTAATTAGATAATTTTATTTTGTTTATGAATGAAAATGTGCATATTTTTTTATAATAATATGGTTCCCGGCTATAGCACTATATTTATAAAGTATCCAACTACAGTTCAGATGTATTTTAATTGTCAAAATACTTTCATTTGTACCGACAATTACGAGGTGGTAGCAGCAGAAATTTTCACACACACATTCAAGCTGTTTACTAATTTCGTTATTATTGACAAATACTCACTAGCCTATTGGTACAAACACTAGCTACAATGACTACGTATACTGGGTTCTATTCACTGACTTGAAATCCTTTTTTTATTTTTTTATTGTTTAAAATTATTATTATATATTAAATATAAAAATGAATTTTTGTCTTGTCTGTGTGTATGTCCTTTATAGAATCGTAAACTATGCATTGATCATGGTGATCTTCAGCAAAAGTGTTGTGCATCGGCCCACGAAGGTTTCAGAGTTAGTACGGGTTGGCGGGCTTCACACACCCCTATCATTCCAATATTTTAGTTAGTGGCGTAGAAACCGATTTCGTTTAAACTCGCAACGATTGTAGATATAAGTAAACGATTAATAGAGAAAATGGAAAATTTTGGAAAAACAAGATGGCGGCCTTTGGATTGGATTTGGAAAAACAAGATCAAAAACTACTACTATAGGCAAATAAAAGAAAGTATATTTATTTATCATAATCATCATCCTCGCAATAGCGGTGGAATAGGTATACCTACCACCTGTATAATAGGTAGTCCGTTTTGTCTTTGTTTGTCAACACTAATTTGACATTCGAAGGAAAAAGAACAAACAGAGTATAACTATTTCACAGCTATTTCACATTTATGAATAAGGGGGTTAGTATAATACTGCGATATAGTTCATGTTTTCAAAAGAATTTTTCCCTAATTTCTTCCGAAAATTCATACAGTTGGCAATACCTGACCAACGCAACGCAAACGTCGAAAACAAAGTTTTAATTTTGTATCAAATGCATACAACGAAGAGCGGCAACATCGCTTGCTGTCTTATTTTATCAGCGAACTGGCAACGCAGCATTTACTTACACGCAATCCAGCTGATTCGCCATCTATTAGCATTTTCATAACTGCAACTATTGCCAAAGCAACTAGGGCATCGAGCCCGGGTTTACCCGGACCGAAAAAACCCGGGTTTTCCCGGTTTTGAGGATTACAAAAAAACCCGGGTTTGATTTTTAAAACTCGGGTTTTTCGGGTTTTTTTAATATATTTGTTGTTGTCTCGGGTCTGGGTGTTGTCCCCTTGTTGTCCCATACATTATGATTCAAAAGACAAAAATAATTATAACATGCAAGAATGTTCTATGGAAATAGACGATTTAAAAATAGATCATTCCAATCCTGCCAACATTATAGATGAAACTTTTGAAAAAAGAAATAAGTCCGAATCCAATACAAAACTCTGCCTAAACGGCCTTTTATTGGATTCCCTAAATGTATTGAACGATGAAGAAGATAATTTGTTTCAAACATTATTTGATAATTCACAAGAACGCGCAAAAACGTCCCAAGAGGTTAAAAACACAGTACTTTCTAAGAGCGAATCATTCAATTCTGTCGTTTCTTTGAATAAAACTTATAAAGATCTCGGTAATAAGAGTTTGGAGACAATCCATATACAAGGAGATGCGTTTTTAAACTCTCAATCGCAAACTTTTTTACTTAGTACCGATTGCAATGATACAGATAATAATAAAGATAGCGTAGATTATAAAACACCTACTGGAGATAATTTTTTTAATTTATTCAAAGGTGGGAAGTCAATAAAGCCTGATAAAATGGTTCCTTTGTCGACTAAAGTAGGTGATATGGGCTTGAATGCTTATTTTAAAGACGAAGATATTATAAATGAAGAGATGGAGACAAGTGAAGTAGTTTCGAAAATTTTAGCTATGTATCCGAAGGAAAATGAGATTCGTATGAAGAATCAATTTAAACTTTAAGAATAAAGTTAATTTTATATTTATGATTGTAATTCAATAATAAAAATATACTGTAATTGAGATTTTTGTAGTTGAGATTCTTAGAAAATAATTTATTAGATAAATTTTTATTTCAAGTTTTATTAAAATTTGTACCTATGCAGAATCATATTCTCTCACCTATTTATTTGTTAAAAAAATGAAAGAATTTGGTAAGTTTATAAGACACTAGCTTTTGCCCGTGGCTCCGCCCGCGTTAAATTTGATTTTTTACTGATCCCGAGAAAAAATTTAATTTCCTTTTCAATGACCTTTACTTACACCTACTTTTTCTTGAAAAGATTGTCAAAGTAATCTACCTATAGCTGTAGCTATAGATTACTGTTGAAAATTAGGGTTTTTTAAATATGGATTTCATGGAAACTATGGATTTTCCAGGATAAAAAGTAGCCTATGTTTTAATCTGTGTTATAAGCTATCTATGTTCCAAATTCAGCCAAATCGGTTCAGTAGTTGCGGCGTGAAGGAGTAACAAACATACACACTTACACACGCACACACACATACACACAAACTTTCGCTTTTATAATATTATTAGTGTGTGTGATAACAGGTAGAGTAAAATTGCGAGTATGGCATTATCATCTCCACTGGCCATTTTCAGAAAGAACAATGAAAAGATTGAAAAGAATCGATATATAAACGCCGATTAGTGTATTTAAAAAAATTACAATAGAAAGACCGAAAAGCTCGAAAAAACCGGTCTACCCGGGTTTTGATTACTCTTAGACCCGAAAACCCGGGTTTTTAAAATTGAACCGAGTTTCGATGCCCTAAAAGCAACGTCATCTATTGGGGTTCGATCAAACTGCGTAGAGCAGCGCCACCTATTTTTAAACTTATTATCTGCTATGAAGCTACTCGCAGTAACAGCGCCATTATTTCCAGTTTTATCCGTCGGGTGGCCCACCCGAAGAAATTAAGCTTGTCGCATTTCTTTCTTCGTGATGGGGTATCTGTACTAGTATAGTATTATATTATCTGTGGTTTTGTGTTTGTTACTTCTTCACGCCGCAACTACTGAACCGATTTGGATGAAATTCTGATGGACATAGAAATAAAGAAGAAAGAAAGAAAGAAAAAAACTTTATTTCATGAAAATGCCACATGTAACAAAAACATACATCTTACGTACTAAAACGATGCCTGGAGGTTCCCCCACTCGGGCAACAAAAACCAATAATTGCCCAAGTGACGGAAGCACCAGACACCGCCTGCCACATGTGGCACAACCCGGAAAAAGGCCCCAACTCAGCATGGTGCTGTGTGCCCCATATAAGCATGGGAGCACACAGCGCTGATTTTAAGTCGGAGCCTTGGTGGGTTGGTGGTATAGATTCTATACCCTGGATTAACGCATGAGCTACTTTTGATCCGGTAATACCTTTGGTGCCCACTCAATTGGTGAAAAACCAAATTAAAGGCCGTGGAGTTAGACCCTGAATTAACAAATAGGCTAATTTCTATCCCGGAAAATCCATGGTAGATATCCACAGGATTTGTAAAAACTCTTAACGACTTCACTGGCGCAGTGGCGCGCGCTCGGATTCGAGTGGGAGGTAGCGGGTTCGATTCCCGCCACGGACCACTTTGGAATTTTATAATTTCTAAATTGGCTCAGGTCTGGTCTGGTAGGAGGCTTCGGCCGTGGATAGTTACCATCCTACCAGTAAAGACGCACCGCCAAGCGATTTAGCGTTCCGGTGCGATGCTTGTAGAAACCGTTGGGGTAAATTTACTTCCCCATCCAAGTTAGTACGATAACATCTTAGGCTGCATCATCAATTACCATCAGGTGAGATCGCGGTCACGTACTAACTTGTGCAGAGTAAAAAAAACTCAAAATTCACAACTAGTGGAATACAAAGTAACTTAAGGTCGAATCATATTGGACGTTGTATACGAGGACTGTTCACTGTTGGGCGCGATTTCTATTACTTATACATTTCATAAATTTGCGAGGAAACCATAAACATCATAACAATAATTATAACTACAAATTTGTATAAGGTATAAATTAGCAAGTAAGATTTACCTAAATAAATACACAATTTCAGTTGTAAACTAGCTGTAAAAGTGGGCTCAGAACAAGGGTAGCAATGAGTAAACATACTCGTATGCTTGAAGTGGCATTTACCGCCTGAAGAGTTTATCTTAGCAGTTATTTTTAATCATGTTAAAATCTAGTTTAGTAATTAGTAATAAGGATTTTTGTTTGAGTTTGAGTGTTAAATGATTTGTAAATATAACATAAGTATCGATACTGCGTTTTTTTAACCAAAATCAAATTATTTATGCTTTCACATATAGGCCTAATTTACAGGCACTTTGAAATGTAAGACTCTACAAGATCGGAAAGCAGTTTTGCACCGAGAAGAACTGATAGAACTCAGTACTAAAGTAAGCTGTTCAATAAAGTGAGCGAAATTATGTATCAATTACTCGTATTATAATTTTTGAAAGAAGTTTCTTTTCGGAGGGTATCGCGCTTGGGGCGAAAAACTTCGAAAATCTAGAGGGAAAGTTTCTCTTACTGGTCAATAGAAAATAATCTTTTTATAGGGTTTCTATTAACTTCACCGAATGATTGCCGTTTGTCGGTCACTTTGGGGAGTTTTATAAAGTTTTGAACAGTTTTCGATTTGAATAAACATTTCGATTGCCTTGGAAACATTTACCGCTTTCTACAAGTATTAAAATTTTTATGTCTAGGTATACGATAAAGTTTCTTTGCCAGTTTCTTTAGCCAATTAAATATTTTTAATAACTATTAAACAAGGTAGTTTTCCTGTCTACTTTGTTAACTAGTAAGAAAGTTTTCCGAATTGCGTCATAACTCGTACACTATAGGGTTTCCAGAGTGAAGATATATTTTTTTAAGATTTCTAAACTAAAATGATATTCGTTTGCTTGCTTATCTCTACTGATTATATGTATGGTTGTGAACGCGGCTCCGCTTATTCTTATTTCACTTGTGCAGTATTATAATATGCTTGACAACTGCATAACCGCAGTCGGACTGAAAAGTCATACACAGACGCTTTTCCGGTTAACCACCTATTTATTCATTCATACGGGTCAGTGGTAAAATCATTATAATAATAATTATTTATTATGCACGTATGATTGATTTGCTTTTTGAAATGTCGAAGCTTTTACAATATTTAACGGAGTGCTTAATAGCTACGCGTGAAAAGATTTTAATATTTAAGAGACATATTATTGCGTGCTTGGAAAAGTCTGATATTTGGCACAGCTTATGCTTTTAAATAAGCTTTAGCTTTTAGCGGGCTAAACGATTATTATATTTAAAAGCGATTTTAGTGACTTGAAGCTTAAAAATTATAGTCATGTCTTTCAAATTCAAAATTAGCCCCCTGCGCGATACCCTCAGAAAAGAAACTTTGTTTCAATAAAGATTTTCGTTTAACTTTCAATAAGCGACTGTAGATTGTGTGTATGATAAAATTAAGTGTATCACAATAGGTATGGAAAATTTGTATGATGAGTATTGAATATCGTTTCACGCGTCGTACAAGACTCCAAATAAAGAAGGCTAAAGGTCAGATTTGCGGTATGAGATTTGACTGATCGTAATAATGACAATAAAAGCACAGAACGTTTGGCGAATGAGATATCCGCTCGTTACATGTATTATGCTGTATGCCTCGTGTCAACTATCAGTGTTGACATCAACGGTTTTTGAGAGCTTGGCTTTAGCGGGTTAGACAGATCAGGCAGATCACAGTTCAGAGACTATACCTTGGCCGTTTCTAGCCGATACTTAATTATCATATATTATTTGGCTTCTTTTTTTATCTCGAAAGGCAATATAGGTAGTTAGTTCCCTTAGGATATGGGATGAAATTTTACATTGAAATATTGGCACGAAGTTCCTTATTGAGCGTTGCGAAAGGGGCCTAGACGGAAAAAATTAAGACGAAAAGTTGAAACGACACTTTTTTCTATAGTAAGCTATTGTAAGTCGTGCGGCGTGCGCATGTTTCTCTGTGTCTGTCTCTCTCTTATATTCCTTCATTAATCAATCGAAAGGAACTTCGTTCCATCCGGGTGTCCCTTGACATCTCTCAAGTTTTTAGATTAACATTTTAAGTTTTTTTAACCTCTACAAGTAAGTACTTGACTGCGATTTCACTCCACGGTAATTGATGAATGACGATGCAGCCGAAGATGATATCGTACCAGCTTGAAAGAGTTAAGTTACAGCCCTAATAACAGTTTCTACCTTGGCGGATACCTATCTCCGTCATATCAGCCAAAATTGAAATGCTACAATGGGATAGATACGGGTTAAGACGATACACTGAGTTTATTTTTGTCCTTCTTACACTTACAAATACTTACAAGTGCGACATACAGCGTTGCGGAAGAATATAACAGAAAAACGTTTTACCTTATTACCAACTTATTACTAAAAACCTAAGCCAGTTATCAAAAATCTGTTTCTAAGCGTTTTTGGTTAACATCACCGAGCAAGGTTCGATCACCCAGTTATTATAATATAATACTCATAATTTACAAACATATATATTATATTTGTATGGTTTTAGATAATTGGGTGATGTATCTTCCATACAAGTTTGATCCATTATTTATGGGTCACGCTGTATATGTATATGAAGTATCTGTGGTTTATTACTGTTATGGTATACTGTTTTATGTAGGTCGTATTTATTATTTATGAATTTATTTTGTATGTAAGTATATGTAGTATGTTATTGTTGATTTTGCGTTGCACTCTCCCGTGTCCTTAATATCATTCCTTTGTCTGCCGGTCTACCTAGAGGAGATCGCTGCAAGTACATACAAGGTCGTCTTTTCTTTTCTTTAATTTGTTTTGTTACAATTTATTTCTCCGTTTTTTAGGGTTCCGTACCAAAATGGTAAAATGGAACCCTTATGGTGCGACTTTCTCCGTCTGTCTGTCCGTCTGTCCGTCCGTCTGTCTGTCTGTCTGTCCGTCACACTCGATTATTTCAATAACTACCGGAGCTATCGATATGAAATTTGGAATAGTTGTGTATATTAGTGGCCCAATGAAACTGGAATAAAAAAAATGGAAATTATTTTTGTTCTTATTTAAAAAGGGGGAAAATCGGAGGGTTGAAATTTAAAAGTGAGATAACTGTACTGTGTGGGGTATCATATGAAAGGGTTTACTTTGTACATTCTAAAACCGATTTTTAATTATTTTTAGTCATGATAGTTTTTGATTTATCGGGGAAAATGTCTAAAAAAATACCGTTCCCCCCCCTTATCTCCGGAGTTTACCAATCGAAAAATCTCAAATAATTATGGCCAATAGGAATTTACGTATATTTTGCAGGAAAACTATAGCCAATGCTCTAACTAGCATAGTTTTTTTGATATTAACAATAAACCTCTACAAACAAAGTTAGTTTTGCGGTTCATTAACAAAGGTAATTAAAACGCAAGTTCTTCTAAGTACTCGTCGTCAAATAAACATATTGGTTTTTGCCTGATTGTTTTGCTTCAGTACTTCTTGAGTACGGAACCCTCGGTGCGCGAGTCCGACTCGCACTTGGCCGGTTTTTCTATCTATGGTAGATATATAATATTTTATCTATCTATAGTTTAACACTGTAACGTGTGTAATCGGATGCGTTAATGCAGATTGCTGATGCGCTTGATAATAATATGGCCGATTCTGATTGCACAATGCACTTCAAAGATAATCCGACCCTACTTAAATTTCCTACAGATGTCTTAGTTCGCTAGCAGTTAGCACACTAAATGTTCAGAAAGATCTCGAGATATTAAATACTGTTAACATTAAACATATTAAGGCGCTTCATGCGTTAGTATTATGCTTGAGTCAAAATTTACGATTTCCGAAAGAACATAAAATAGTTATGTGTTCAATTATAGATTAGATAATTGAATTCATATTATTTGGCATTTCATAATCTAGAACTTGTCTCAAAAATATTTTAAAATATGTGTATAACTTTCTCACTAGAACAGTTTTTAACCGACTTCAAAAAAAAGGAGGAGGTTCTCAATTCGTCGGAATCTTTTTTTTTTTTTTTATTTTTTTTTTTTTTTATGTATGTTCCCCGATTACTCGAAGATGCGTGGACCAATTTAGAAAATTCTTTTTTTGTTTGAAAGGGTATAGTTCACAGATGGTCCCATTGTCACCAAGTCACGATCTGATGATGGGATCTTGGAGAAATCGAGGGAACTCTTCAAATTTTATAAGCACACTTGAAGTGACTTGGGTATTGTTTAAAAGAGTAATTTTTTCCAGGTTGTATTATGGTCATCAGGTCGGGATCTGATGATGGGATCTTGGTAAAATCGAGGGAACTCTTCAAATTTTGCTAGTATACTTGAAGCGATTTAGGTATATTTTATAGTTACTATTGCATTTCCTAGCAGTCATCAAGTAATGACTGTATTCATCAAGTCAGAATCTGATGATAGGATCTTGGAGAAATTGAGGGAACTCTTCAGATTTTAGAAGCATACTTCCAGCGATTTGGGCATTTTTTCCAATACCTTGCGCATTACTTGTTTTCCACTAAAAAGTAAAAAATAAAATGGAAAATTCTTTCCAAAAAACCAACTTCAAATGCCACTACAAAGAGTGAAATAATTTTTAATGTACACCAATTCGAAGTCGGGCAATGTTTCGTTCATTCACTAATAGTCCTCCGTATTGACGATAATTTTGTCGTTTCTTTGCACATTAAGTTTAATAATACGAAGGACTATTAATGATTGAACAAAAAATTGCCCGACTTCGAATTGGTGTACATTAAAAATTATTTCACTCTTTGTAGTGGCATTTGAAGTTGGTTTTTTGGAAAGAATTTTCCATTTTTTGTATAGGCTGTTTGCTAAAATAGCGGTCGACGCTCTACGCAGATGCAAGATATTTGCCATGTTTCTTAACACAAACTTATAACAATGACATATTTAGAAAATTAATAACATTTACTAATAACCTGTCAAGTGCGAGTCGGACTCGCGCACTGAGGGTTCCGTACTACAACCGGAGGAATAAAACCATAAAAACCACTTTTCTTATCGAACCGCAAAACTAACTTTGTTTTTAGAGGTTTTATTATAAATATCAAAAACTACTTATTAGATCTCGTTCAAATCAATTTTCGGTGGAAGTTTGCATGGTAATGTACATCATATATTTTTTATAGTTTTATCATACTCTTATTTTAGAAGTTACAGGGGGGGGGACACACATTTTACCACTTTGGAAGTGTCTCTCGCGCAAGCTATTCATTTTAGAAAAAAATGATATAAGAAACCTTAGTATCATTTTTGAAGACCTATCCATAGATACATATGGGTTTGATGAAAAAAAAATTTTTGAGTTTCAGTTCTAAGTATGGGGCACCCCCAAAATTTATTACTTTTTTTTAAATTTTGTGTGAAAACCTTAATGCGGTTCACAGAATACATCTACTTACCAAGTTTCAACAGTATAGCTCTTAAAGTTTCGGAAAAAAGTGGCTGTGACATACGGACGGACAGACGGACAGACGGACAGACGGATAGACAGACATGACGAATTTATAAGGGTTCCGTTTTTTGCCATTCGGCTACGGAACCCTAAAAAGTGTCTCAAAAAAAAACACGTTTTCCTAGATTTTCATTCAAAAACCATAAACCGAAAAGTGTCATTTTTACCTTTTTTCGATAAATTAAACGTATTATTTTAGGATAAAATCCAAGATATTTTGTTATTTCTGAATTATAGTAATTTAATTCAATTAATATTCATCGTCACTGGTTATTTACTATTTTAATAGTAAATAACCATTACAATAGTAGTATATTTATTTTACTATAATTTTTTTTGTAATAGCATTATCAGCGCAAAATTGCGTCAGCGCCAACGAAAAACCAATTTAGTATGGCAAGAAACGCGATGCGCGCCGTTTTGCATTAACGCTCTTAACGGTGTAAAAGCCGTATTTAAGCGATTTTGAATGAAGTTTTATGCAAAAACTATAGAGACAATTACATTCTAATTTACACGTTCTGTATTTTGGGTCTTTAATCTAAAATCGCTAAGAAGCAGAAACACGATTGGATAAAATTTTCTCGATAGAAAGTTCTCCCAAAAGTTGCTTCAAAATCTCAGTTTTTCTAGTTTTTATCGGACACTACATTGGATGGAATTGTAATTTTTGTTTTAAAGTGTCGGTAATAATAATATCCAAAAACGCTAAGAAAGAGAATTTTTAGAACCAGTTTAGTTTTTGAGTAATTAGGTAAAAGATCGTTTTTCTGTTATATTCTTCCGCGACACTGCATGTCGCACCTACCAAATCTCCGTGAGAGTGAGAAAGACAAAAATAAATTCAATAAATCCAATAAAAATTAAAAAGACTCGCGCATCCAGGGTTCTATTTTATGAAAGAAGAAAACGTTAGAAATCACTCTTGTCAATCGTAAACCTAACCTTCTTAGGGAGTTAGTTGGTTTTGATTTGCGTAATACATATGCATTGGTCATCATTTTTTTTTCATCGGTAATCGGTGCGGAGAAAAGAGGACGGCGATTTTGTTTCGACAATGTGTCCAGTAAATTAAAAATATTGTCCATAAAAAATATAGGTGAAGCTCATTCACATAGGTAATACCCTACAAAGTATATTATGTCACTTAGAAATTTAAAGTCCCGGTTTCCCCCCTTTTTAAAAGAAATCCGAGAAGACCACAAGGATTCTATTTTTATACCATTTTGGTATGGAAACCTGAAATGATCTAAAATTTTACATAAGTGTTCGACGAGAGGAAGGGAATTTCAATTCATTTAATCGAATCACATTGTAGAAAGTAGATGCTGAATACCGAGAGAATGGGTCCTCTTACTTCTATTTGAAATCGGCGTTTAAATGATCAATTCTATTGAAATGGCTGCTTCCGGTCCATTAGCGATATCTAATGCAAAGCGAACACTTGTTAGATACTGTAATACCCTACGATCTAGTTGGAAAATCGCTATTTATCTTTAAACATGTAGAAATTACCATTGTTCGGAGAAGTAGTCCTTTTTTTTTTGGATTATGAGTCGACTTCAAAAAAAGGAGGAGGTCTTTTTTGTTTGAAAGGGTGTATACTTCTCAGATGGTACCATGGTCATCAGGTCAGGATCTGATCATGGGATCATGGGATTTTTTATAGTTACTAGTGCATTGGCTTGCAGATGCTGACTTAATGACTAAAGTCATCAAGTCGGGATCTGATGACGGGATATCGGAGAAATAGAGGGAACGCTTCCTAAGTCATCAAGTCGGGATCTGATGACGGGATATCGTAGAAATAGAGGGAACGCTTCCTAAGTCATCAAATCGGGATCTGATGACGGGATATCGTAGAAATAGAGGGAACGCTTCCTAAGTTATCAAGTCGGGATCTGATGACGGGATATCGGAGAAATAGAGGGAACGCTTCCTAAGTCATCAAGTCGGGATCTGATGACGGGATATCGGAGAAATAGAGGGAACGCTTCCTAAGTCATCAAGTCGGGATCTGATGACGGGATATCGAAGAAATAGAGGGAACGCTTCCTAAGTCATCAAGTCGGGATCTGATGACGGGATATCGGAGAAATAGAGGGAACGCTTCCTAAGTCATCAAGTCGGGATATGGGAGAAATAGAGGGAACGCTTCCTAAGTCATCAAGTCGGGATCTGATGACGGGATATCGGAGAAATAGAGGGAACGCTTCCTAAGTCATCAAGTCGGGATCTGATGACGAGATATCGGAGAAATAAAGGGAACGCTTCCTATTTTATAAGCACACTCCAAGCGATTTGGGCATTTTTTACAATGATCTTTTATAAATGACGAATGTGATATCATATCATACATTTTTAAAATTACGATCCAATAGCAATAGTAGAAATAGAAGGTATTATGAGGTCGATAACAAGGCTTCAGCTGCAGTCCAACAAACACGCACGAAACGTTTTTCCTCCACGTTTCTGATACGAACCGCTAAGGTGTGGAACGCCCTTCCAGCGTCCGTGTTTCCAGCCAAGTACAATCTAGGTGCCTTCAAAAGAGTGAATAGGCATTTTCTAGGCAAGCGCGCTCCAACCTAGACCTCATCATTGCTTTCCATCAGGCATGATTGTCGTCAAGCGCAAGCCTATATTCAATAAAAAAAAAATCACTCAAAGCAGGGTTATTTGGACATAAGGCTTATCAGGCTGAGTTTCAGAAGTTTCAGAATTTTTGGAAGTTATGAACGTTTGAGGGCTGAGGCTAGTTGCTTTAAACTCTATTACTTTAGGAATAATTGTTGAACTGCAAGTTCGGCTCGCGCACTGTGGGTTCCGTACTATCAAGACCTATATTAAAGTAAACTAAACACCTCTGCCCACCAAATTCAAAAATCGATGGGAGCAGGTAAAATAATTAAAAAAAATTACCTGCTTATTTTTAAAGTCATAGATATAAACTAAATATGCTGTGAATATTTAAAGCGTCTACCAGTTGCCGTTATCAATATCGAGCAAAACAAGACGAGACTCAGCCAGTCTTGGTCTTGGTCTTGCGCCAGTACATCTGGTCTTGGTCTTGGTCTTGTTCTTGCACCCCCAGTCTTGGTCTTGGTCTTGTTCTTGCAGCAAGAGTCTCGCAAGTCTCGCAATTACCTATTAGCCTATTGCTATTTATTAAACGGTAATTTAGATGTGAGAACAATGTAACATTGTGAGTAAGTATACATTTTGAGTTTGAATTAACATAGCTTTTTTTAATCACTACAAGTTACTTTACTGCGATCTCACCTAATGATAAGTGACGATGCAGCCGAAGATGTTATTGTACTAACTTGGACGGGGTAAGCAAACGCTAAAGGATTCTACACAGCATCGCGCCGGAACGCTAAATCGCTTGGCGGTGGGTCTTTGCTGGTAGGTTGGTAACTATCCACGGCCGAAGCCTCGCACCAGACCAGACCTGAGCCGGCTGCATCGTCATTTACCATCAGGTGAGATCACAGTCAAGTACTTGTAGTGTGTAAAAAAAAAACGGAGGTCGGCCCGCGAAATTAAAATTTTTTTTCTGTTTTTCGCCAATATTTAACTAGTACAATAATTAGGCTTATGGCATTCATTTTGCGAAAATAGCAATATCATCTTCATAGGTTTATATAAAAATCTTTATTAGAAAGCGTCCAGTTTAGGTATGTACTCGTAGTTCGAATGCAGAGTTTGAAATTTTGCACATTGGTCGACAATCGAACTACATTCCTAAAGTGGACACTTTCAAGTACCTAAACATTTTATATAAAACTGTGAAGATGATACTCTTATTTTCGCAAAATGAATTCCATAAGCCTACTTGGTTAGTTTAGTTAAATAATTGCGAAAAAAAAAATTGAATTTCGCGGGCAGAGGGTGCGATTTCACGTTAACTGCAAGACGCAAGAGTCTCGCAGGCTTAGTCTTGTTCTTGCTCAAATCTTGCACTACCAGTCTTGTTCTTGGTCTTGCTAAAATTAGGCAGTCTTGGTCTTGGTCTTGTTCTTGCAAAAACGCAAGAACAAGACCAAGACTGCAAGACCAAGACTGATTTTGGGCAACACTAGTTTGTTGTATGGAAGCCCCATTAAATATTTTTTTTTCTATTTTATTTTATAGTATATACCTATATGTTGTAGCGGCTACAGAAATACATCATCTGTGAAAATTTCAAGTCTGTAGCTATCACGGTTCAAAAGATACAGACGGACGGATGGATGGACAGCGAAGTCTTAGTAATAGGGTCCCGTATTACCCTTCAGGTACGGAACCCTAAAAATAAACCAAACCTGCCTGCGTGTGAGCGTGCTAATAGTTGGCAATGGCATCTATTGGACGCACATTTGCAATAGCACGGATATCCCTGTTACAGTGGACGCGTAGGACGTCACTGTTGACTGACGGCTACCATTAGATATAATCTCTCGATAATCTTGGCTATAACAATAACCAAATATCTTATTGCCTACCAGTAATTGGGCGCCGTAGTTTTTACCCATTCTTCTCTACCATAGATTTTTCTCGCTGGAAATCTTCTCCACTTTTTCGTTGTGATTGTGATTTAGCACGTATTATTTTAACCATTTAATCTATTCCTACGATTGATTTAAGCAATATCCGACCGACCAGTTGATCACGTGGTTAATCGATGAAATCTGTCATTGTCATACTTTTTTGAATTTCATCTCAAAAGCAATTATGGTAGAAATTAGAATAGCTAAGTCATTCTGGTACAGTGTCATTGACATCCATAGTCCATACGCTACACTATTTATATATAACGCGTAACGAAAAGTTGAAGTAATATTGAAGGGTACATAAGTGTACTTGGTAACGAATCACCCTGTAAAAATATTAAATAGAAATAAGCATATTTATTTTTTCAAATGGATATGCTTATATTGCATGGAAAAATAAATCTGCTTATTTCTATACATAAGTATAATATTTTTACAGGTTGATTCGTTATCGAGTACATTTATTTGTCCTTCAAAATTATTTCAACTTTTCGTTATACGTTGTATTTCGAGATGTCCCAGGTTCGGATCCCAGCGAATGCACATTGCACACTTTGTTTTAGGTCATGTGGAACAGAGGCAATTTTTTGGCGTTACGGTGTGATATTTATTACACGTGGCAAACAACTCTCTTCGCTAGAAATTGGAATCCTTAAAACGATTGCTTCGCACGCGCGAGTAACTAAGGCTCGGTTTACACTAAAGCGGAGAGAAGATGAGACGGTAGATTTTTGAGTTTTTTGAATAACCAATCACATTTCTTTATTTCCACATCTCTTCGCTAAGCTTGAGTTGTGGAGATGTCTCAACTTCTCAAGTTTCTACAGAATTTTGTACTGCGAGCGAGCAAGCGTCGTGGATGACCAAAGCAAGAGCGGAGATGTTTAGGTACAGTCAGGCGTTCGAGCGGCGTCGTCGGCGGTCGAGCGGAGCCGCTGGCAATCGTGCTCTTCGTTCCCCGTCGCCAACTCCCCGCGACCCGCACACTCGAAAACGTCATTACATTGACGCTACGCACAGCTAGGGTTACCATATCTCAGGATTTGTCCTGAGATTTCAGGATCTTTCGACTCTTCTCAGGATTCCGGCCGGATTTAGCAAATCTAGTGATAGCTCAGGATTTTCAATAAAACACAGGTTACACTTTAAAGATCTCTCTTATTAAACTACTACTAAAAATAATTTTCTTTTGGTAACGATTGAACAGTTCAATTCAATACTTATTAATCAACGTAAAACAAACTAAAAACAATCTTCTTTTGGTAACAATTGCAGTTCAAATTAATACTTATTTATCAAAGTAAAACAAACTAAAAACAATCTTCTTCTGGTTACAATTGCAGGTAAAATCAATACTTATTTATCCAAATAGGTACGGGCGCCCCCCTCCTCCCTCCACCCCGCTGTTTTGAGTGCGATACAGGTACATACAAGCTTGCAACGCGTCGCCTTAAACGCGTGCGCAAAATAATATATTACGTTTTTGAGAGAAAATTCTCAAGCTGTAGAAAATCTCAGGACTTTTCCATGGAAATCAGGCCTTTTCTCCGGACTTTTGATTTTTTCATCTGGTAACCCTACGCACAGCTCACATAACCGCTACGCAAGCTCACATCTCCGCTACGCACAATCAGCTACGCTTTGCTATGGACTATGAACTTGTAGGCGCCCCGGAAACACGCCAAGAGCAAGTACCGAACGGGCGCCCTCCCGCGTTTCGGCCCCATAACCGCGTGGTTGATTGGGCCATGGGTGGTGGAGGGTTGTCCCTATATACGCTTTGCTATAATCCGCTACTTCAAAATATTCTGTATGGTACAATATGCAGGAACACTGCCCACACGAAACACCACACACAATTTTCCAACACTTTCTTCGACGCACGTTTCGTTCCGACACCGGGACATCCTCAGGAGATGTTGACTTCACAATGCGAAATCGTAGAATCTCCACTATGCACTGTTCACATTAGGTACCTCTCCGCTTTAGTGGAAACTAGACCTAATAAGGAACAAAGTCTTTCGAAGCGATAACGTTTATGATTTTCTCATTGCCGACATCTGATTCAATTCACAGTTCAGTTAATACCGTAATGATTACGTGGACTACACGTGCGTGCAGGATTTCCTCTTAATCGGATAACGGGAAGCGATTCGAGATCGAACTGCTTTTCTATGTTCGTGTAATTACGAATGGGCATCGCGTTTTGTTAATTTACAATATCCTTACCAATATTACATGACTGCTGATGGAAATGGGCATCTATGGTACTTCGGAATGAATAATGTGCATTGGCTAAATTCGTATTTCTGAACATGATGATGGTTTTGTAAAAGAGATTACCATTTATTCTGACATTAGTTACTACGGAAAAGACCATAACTTCCGCGGGCTTTGTAAAAACGAAATCCACAAAAATTGTGCGGGGAAAGACTAAGTCGATAATAATATATCAATTTTATAAAGAAGGGTTATAAAATTCGACCTGCACTAACGAACGAAATCGCCACTTTTGTTAAAATCATAATTATTATTCCTATGTACTCCTATCTATACTAATGTTAGAAACCTAAAGAGTTTGTTTTTTTGTTTCAACGCGCTAATCTCAGAAACATTTGATAGTTTATTTATCGTGGAAGGTTTTAGGATATAGGTATATACCAATAGGAGCCGAGTATTAATGAGAAATGTTGCACAAACGGGAAAAATTGTTCAATTCGCAGAGCTTCCATTGCGTATGCTGGGCTGGGTAAACGATAAAAGTTACGCTAAAATTATGTATGCCGGAATTGTTCTCCTTCGAAGATTCTAAAAGAATGTCTGCAACACCACATGTCCTGTGTTTTAAGGTTGGCTCATTATATTATAACGGGGTATGTATATAGGAACCGAAATTCATACGGGTGAAGCCGCCCGCTATAGCTAGTTATTACATATTGTGGTGTTATAGTAGTGTTATTATCTCGCTGCAGACTCGGCCATAAATCATTCAAGTGTTTCGCTTTTGTTGTTCTGCAGTAATGCACAACTCAACAAAGAACAACAAAAGCGAAACACTCGAATGATTTATGAGCGAGTCTGCAGCGAGATAATAACACTACTATGGTTAACGCATGCGTAAAACGAAACGGTTGCATACGTAAAAGGTCTCACGGTCGCCTGCGCATTCAGAATTTGCTGAAATCGCGTTACTACGCGAGCCGCTGACAACGTGTGAACTGGACATTCAACAATTACCCATAGTCCTATACATTGTAATAATATTTTATATTATAGTAGGTAATAGGTATCTTCTTTCTTTATAATAGGTAATGGGTATCTTTTTATGCTTTCGATGCGGCCACCTACGTGTCTGTAATTTGAAATCTAGGTATTGCGGTGCAATAGATATACGAGTATACACAGAACCATTTTTTTATACACTCGAAACACACATGGAAATGTCTACTACATTTCCATGTGTGTTTTGCGTGTGGAAAGTTATTCTTTTCCGCACTAGTGCTCCTTCGTTTTCCTCCTGCGCGGTAGCCGAGCAATTGCACCAGGACGCACCACCGCAGCTGGCGCCGGAGCACGGCACGCAAACACGGAGCAGGAAAACAAGCAAAACCAATTTTTTTTTTTCACAAAGGAATTAAAAAACGTCGTTCAATGCACGTGCGGTATTGTCATTTCTACTCTACCCTATAGTTGACCCACGCCTTCGGCTTGGGTCAACAAATCAGGACTCGTAAAGATATGACAAACTTTCTGCACTTATATTGAAATGTACTATTTCGGCATACATTACATTAATGCAGCAGCCAATAAAAGAGGCATTGATGCATTCATACGTGAGTTCATGAATGCCTAGTCAAATCGCCAAGGCTAGTATAATTTATTTTTCAAAGAATGCGTGGAAATTTAAACTATAGCAGTATCTAGGCAGAAATTTTCAAAAACAATCACGAACAACGAAAACAAAACTATTTCCGAGATAAAGTGTTTATTTTTTTTCAATATATAGCTTTCTATTTGCAAATCCAGTTCTAAATTTAAAAAAATACCTTTGTTAAATTATCTCCTCTATCTCCTTGGTTGCCATGTGTCAGATTGAAAGAACGTCACATCATGTTTAAATTACACGACTGAGATTTCCATACAATTTTTGCCGATCTCTGCCAGTTACAGCAATTTAATTTCTACCGAAGACCCTTGTCAAAATAATGTTCAAATTTCCAAGCATGAGGAAAAAATTTTTTGTGTTTATTTATGGATTTAATCCTCTAATGTAACATACAAAATAACCCGCTCTTCTTCGCTTGGGTAAAACCCTGAGTTTCGCAAAATTCTTTCTTATTCCCAAAAGTTCCGCTTTATAAGATAGATAGAGGGTTTGAGTCGGGCATGTGTAAGAGAGTGTATGAGTGAATCAGCGGCTTTGATGAAAACAGCTTTATAATTGACCAAATGATCTCTTTATGTAAAGAAAAAAAATTATCAATTCAAGTGACCAGTTTTGATTTAAATATTCGTGAACCGTAACTTTTGTTTCCGGTGTAAACAAAGAAACCTGATGAGATTACTGATCAAATTCTTTGGAAGGGAAGCCTTTTGTCGTCCATCGTTAGTGGTCCTTACAACTCGTTCATGACATAAGGTTTGAAATAAGATTCAAACTCATACTCAAAATATCTTTTTTTCACATAGGTCTAACGTAAAGTCCGACAAGGATCTCGTGGCACTTATATGTCAGGAGGACGTAGTTGTAGAACTAATGTAGAACTATGGCAGCCAGCTAATAAAATTTTCTCAATTTTAGTTAATAAGAAACCAAAACAACTCAAAATACTTGCATCATACCGACAAAAATGCCGACGGAGCGAATTAACGAACAGTATCACAAGGTAGCGGCGTTAGTTCTGATTTTGACCACGCGTCAAGATAGCCTTGTCGCACTGTACAGGCTCTTGTAAAATGTCAATATGATATTTGTCTCATATATAGTGATAACTACAAGTCGACTTAAAGTCGATTATTTTTAGTATCTAATAATAGATTCTACCACTGAACTTAAAATAAATCTGCCAAGTGCGAATCAACCCATAACATTTACATAGCTTTCGGTAACTTCGGGGCTATGTATAATGTCAATTAAAAAAACCCGTACAAAAACTTCCACATAAACTAGTTTTTATTCTCATCAATTCGACCGTTATCAAATTCAAGATCTCTTATTTTATATGTCTAACTAGAGGATGCCTGCGTGGATTTCGGTTTTTCCACAATTCCCGTGGGAACCAGGGATTTTCCAGGAAAAAATAACCTATGTTTTCATATAGGGTATAAGCCATCCCGATTCTGAATTCCAGCCAAATTGGTTAGTAGTTGCGACGTATAGGAGTAACGAACACACATCACACACCACACACACAAACACACACATACACACACACACGCGCACACACACACACACACACACGCACACGCACATCGGCTTTATGATATTATGATGATGATTTTAATGTGATAATGTATTTAAAAAAACAATGCCTCTTGCATAATATCTAGTAATCTCCGACAAAAGAGGTTGCCACTCTATTAAGCCTGAACTCTGTAATAAACGGTGCAAAGGCCAATAATATTGTAATGTACAATTGTACATATATCAACAGTTGACTAAAGGCTAGGTCAGTTCGATTGTTCGTCTCTTGAACAATGGTGTGATAATTGAACAAATATTTAATCCAATTTCAGCGCTGCCCATTCACCATAGATACCGCTTCATAGCGAAATGCACTTTCTATTGTTTGCTGAATATCCAAATAGTCTCACGCAATTGTACCATTTAGGGTTCAGTGGGTATAGCTATTTTCAGACTTCGCGCCCCATTCTGTTAAAATCGTGTATGTTTCTTTCAATTCGTACGGAGTTTGACAGAGTGGGGCGCGCCGTCGTGGATTGAAATATCTGTGCCTCAGATGAAAAGAAGTGAACCAAACCTCACTTTATAGTCCGTCTCGCCGTATACTTATGCGACAAATATCATATTGACGTTTTACAAGAGCCTGTACGTTAAACCTATGTGAAATAAAGATATTTTGAGTTGGAGTTTGAGTTTGAGTTTTGAGCTTGAGTATGTCCGCTACTTCTAGTCAATTATCTTAGAACAGGAAGAGTTATCATGTTGAAATGGATAGCAAACACTGATTCACACATAACCTTCATAAAAATTAAGATGGATTTAAGTTGTAAATAAATAAAGTCCATGCAACTCCGCCAGTTTATGAGAAACAAACAGACCGACAGATGGGTAACAAAGTCACTGATGTTATACGGTCGCTGTTTTCCTCATTAAAGCCGTAAAAAAGCATCATCAAACCGTAAAAAAGCAATATTAATATTATTGTAGTTAATAAATAAACAAAATATTCATGTGTCGTATATAGTGTTGTGAAATTTTATTTATTAATGAATTAATAATTGTAGATGTAAAAAGCTCACAATAAACTTACCTAGCATTAATATACTCGTGTATGTACAAACGTGAACTTCAAAATTTACCCTGGTCTATGAGAGGAAGCCAACTACAAACTCAAGCATCATATTATTCCAGAACTGTAAAGTTCGATAAACTTAATTAGTATTATATTAAGTCGGGCATTGAATTAGTTTAAGTTATATAATATCAGCTCCATAATTGACTATGGAACTTTTCAATTTCAACGTCACATCAACTTCACTAAATTCTGTATGAAACTGATCATTGATCACTTTAGTTACGAAGCGACCGGGCCTTTATTTCTCTAATTCTGGTACTGACTTTGATGGCCCCGACTTAGTTCTATTGTGAGGTTGTTGTAAAATTAGAATTTAGGCTGAAAATCGTTCCGATAATGGGCCCTCTATGCTTGCTTTTGCATATGAAAGAATTTCTTAAAAAATTGTTTGGTTATTCTCCTAGAGCTTAACCGACTGATATCGCTATTTTACTTTTTATCTTATCCTCGAAATAGACTGATATTTAAAAATGATAGTTGTTTTAAAAGTTATGAATCTTACAAACAGTGAGGAATTATTCTATCTTCAACACTGTAGACTTTACACATAAGTATATACTTCATGTTTGCCATTCTTCGTAGAGCTTGGCTGCCTAGTTATTGTCACGAACCGAAAATGTCTAAATGCCTAATCTCTTTGTAGGTTCTTATAAATTAAGATAGTAGGCGTAACGAAGATCAAGGCTATCTTACCTAGAGGATAAACCATCTTACCTCAAGTTTATCACGTGATTTCAGTCGAGCTTTAATCTATATACCTACGAGTAGGTATACATGTGTAGAATCCTATCTCTTAACGAGTTACATACGATCCGATAAACAGCACATTTTTAGATATAGATGACTTTGTACAATTTATACTGGTACAAGCTTTTACTGGCGTTTTATCTGCGATCGGTAAACTGTGCGTGATAAACAGGTATTCCAGCGGGGCTAGACAAAGTCACAAGCGTTTGGCGTTAACGCTAGTCGACAAAAATGTATGGACAAAACAAATGACTGTAGAAAAACCACGATAATAATTACTAAACACGCTGTGTTTGATACTGTCGGCTGTCAATTGTCAAGCGAAGTACGCTAAAGTTATCTACAAGGTCCGCGAGAACGCCAGCGAGCGTTCAAGTTAGCGTAGTTAATTATTCAAACACAGCGTGTTTAGTAATTATTATCGTGGTTTTTCTACAGTCATTTGTTTTGTCCATACATTTTTGTCGACTAGCGTTAACGCCAAACGCTTGTGACTTTGTCTAGCCCCGCAGATAGGGCTGTATCACAGACTACCGGGCACACCCGAGGGACGGCAGTCTCTTGCATTGATTGCGAAGATTTAATTTTTCCTTTAAAGGGGATTTATTGAATTTATTTTTGTCTTTGTCACTCTCAAGGAAACGTTGGTAGGTGCGACATGCTGCGTCGCGGAAGAATATAACAGAAAAACGACCTTTTACCTAATTACTCAAAAACTTAGCCAGTTATAAAAAATCGGTTTCGCAGCGTTTTTGGATATTGTTATTACCGACACATTAAAACAAAAATTACAATTACATCCATTGTAGTTTCCGATAAAAAACAGGAAAACTGAGATTTTGGAGCACCTTTTGGGAGAACTTTCTATCGAGAAAATTTTATCCAATCGTGTTTTTGCTTCTTAGCGATTTTAGATAAAAGACCCAAAATACATGACGTCCAATTTTGAAAGTAATTGTCTTTATAGTTTTTACGTAAAACTGCATTCAAAATCACTGAAATACGGCATGTACGCCGTTAACAAACCTCTTTTTAGGGTTTCGTACCGCAAAAAAAAAACGGAACCCGTATAAGATCACTTTGTTGTCCGTCTGTGTGTAGATCACGACTCTTTTTTATTTCAGCACCTATTAAAGATATGGATATGAACTTTGGAACAGTTGTGGGTAATAATGGCCCAACGTCATTGCAATGATAAAAAAATGAAAATAGTTTTAGTTTTGACGTGATAACGTTTAATAAATTGCTTAACACCAGCAGCACTCACGAAAAATAGTAACGTTCCACCTGAGCCTGTGCGTGCAAGCGAGAGCGCGCAACAAGCGATAGAGAGGCACGATAACACAAACGATAGAGAGATGAAATGAAATGAAATTAAATGAGATAGAGATTATGCCGTTATCACGTAAATCTATCGTCCGTAAACCGACTTTACAGACAACCAATTTTTTATTTAACAAGGGGGGAAAACTGGGTAGACTAGACGAAATTTCAAAATGATATAATATTATTGAGTGGGGTATCATGAAATAGCGTTACTTTTTATTTATTTTCATGCCCGATAGTTTTTGATTTATTGGACGAAATGTCGAAAAGAATCCACCGTCCCCCCCCCGGGAAAATAAAATCAACTTAGTTCCTATTATACTTTTTTGGTATTAAGATTCAACCTCGACAAAGAAAGTTTAGATTGCGGTTGGGCAAGAAAAGTGATTCTGAAGGTTACACTTTATCCATCTATAGTACGGAACCCCCCGGTGCGCGGAGTACGACTCGCACTTCACCGATTTTACTCACATACAACTTCAATGTGAGTTTCGATAATTTCTATTGAAGTATAACATCTATGTATACTCGTAGATAGGAACATAGTTGTAATACCGACACAAACTTGAATATGAGAGTTTAATATTAGTTCGATCGCAAATTAAGTACGTGGAGTGAGCTCTTTGATAAACTAAAGTATCTCTATTACTTCGCTGGCTATCCCGTGTTAGCTTGTTCCCAATAAAACGGCAGTAAAATACAATTCACTATCTACCAGAAGGCAATCAAATAAAAGTTGTGATAAAATCAATTCGAATGAAATGTTGTTATTATATCGAGCTTTCGGACGTTCGAGCTGGGGTGTTGAAATTAATGAGATCGCTATATTAAAGTTCGATATTAGTTTCATTGAAAATGAAGCAATTTTTATGTTATCCCAGACTATCGATTGAGAGCTCGAGCTTTGATAAATTAAAGTGTCGTTATCGTGTCGATATATCGTGGAATCGCTCGTTGTGTCCAACACTCCCGTGCTAATGATTCCACTTTATTGTCACATGTTAATGATAATTTCAGCGCGCGGCGTGTGCTCAATGTTGGCACGTCAACATTTTTATCTCGGTTTAATTTTTTTATTCACACATATTGTCTAGTTTTGTTTTCTTGCATAAAATATTCTCAAGCGTTACGTACCTGTACCTACAATTTTTAATGGTGAAAGTGATGGTTTTTTGACTGACTTCAAAACAGGAGATTTTGTATTCAACCCGTAATGTATCAACGTATACTGTACATAACACCACCCACCGACTGTGAAGTGGTCTATCAACGATTGCGGTGCCCTGAGAGATGGCCCGGAGATGTACGGTGTAGAAAAGGGGCTTCCCTATAATTTTTCTTTATATTCGGTAGGTCTGAGAATAGGATGTAAACTATTTTTCATAGCCCAAGTCATAAATAATTTATATGGCAAAACAAGTGTTACCATCCTACCAGCAAAGACGCAACGCCCAACGATTTAGCGTACCGGCGCTATGCTGTGTAGAAATCGTTAGGGGTGAGATTACTTACCCCTTCCAAGTTAGTATGATAACATCTTTTGCATCATCATTTACCATCAGGTGAGATCGCAGTCAAGTACCTACTAATTTGTATAGATTAGTGTAAAAAAAACAACGTTTGCCGGGTCAGATAGTCCAATATATACTCGTACAATTCTCGCATTACAGTGTTTGTAACGAATCTCCTCCGAAAGTGCTTGATCGATTTTATGAAAATTTTTGCCTATACGTTCGGTAGGATCTAAGGATATATCGTAAGCTAGTTTTCATCATCAAATAACGATTGGCCGATCAGCTAGTTAACGGCCTACAAGCCGTATTTAGGTGATTTTGAATGAAGTTTTATGCAAAAACTATAAAGAAAATTACATTCAAATTTACACGTCATGTATTTTGGGTCTTTAATCTAAAATCGCTAAGAAGCAGAAACAAGATTGGATAAAATTTTCTCGATAGAAAGTTCTCCCAAAAGTTGCTCCAAAATCTCAGTTTTTCTAGTTTTTATCGGACACTACATTGGATGTAATTGTAATTTTTGTTTTAAAGTGTCGGTAATAATAATATCCAAAAACGCTAAGAAACAGATTTTTGATAACCAGCTTAGTTTTTGAGTAATTAGGTGAAAGGTCGTTTTTCTGTTATATTCTTCCGCGACGCTGCATGTCGCACCTACCAAATCTCCGTGAGAGTGAGAAAGACAAAAACAAATTCAATAAATCCCCTTAATGTATACATTTCTTTGTTGCAGTACAAGAAGTCCAAGTGCTGGTGACGGAGGCGATCGTCACCGAGTTCCAAATGAAACAGCACGTGTGCACCGGCAGGTTCCTGACGATGCACAAGCGCCGCAAGAAGCGTCTGCTCACGCGCTCGCTCTGCCACGAGCATGCGCTGCTGGACGACCTGCATCTTGGACAAGAGCAGGCAAGTGGCGCATTGACTGACGCATAGACTTGCTCGTATGTTTTTATTAACGTAAGTCGTTGTTATAACTGTAAACACTCCTTGCGCACCACGGACAGCTTGCTGCGAAAGTTTACGTGTGCATTTGTGCAGCTGTTTTGGTAAAGATTCAAGAATTCGTAACTGTGAAGAAGGCGCTCTGGGAACGTGCTAAGCAAGTGCCGAAGCGACGCCATCCCGCGATTTCCACCCCATGACTGCGAGATTGTTTAGGTCATGGGTAGATTTAAAGTTACCAAATATAAGTTTTTCGTAGATATATAAATTTGAGACAATAACTTCCATATGCATTGTATGCAGTCCTTCGTCCTTATTAAATAATTTTTAAGAATAAAAAAGTATGTAAAACACTAACAAAATATAAATTCGTAGAGATATTTTTTCGAAGCTTATGCTTCATATTACGAGAATATCATACGTATAGTCAAGTGCCACTGACTTGCCGCTGTCATTATTCGTTTCTTGATTGAACTGTACAGAACAGCTCGCATTAGTTTTGAGAAGCTACCCACATCTCACATCTTCTGATCATTTATTATAATATATTAGCTTAAACTGAGCCTAATTTGCGAATTGTCCTAGAGGACAGTGCGCAAATTACTTTTCGCTAGTTCACGGATAAATTAGGGGACTGTAGCTAAAGCTGTAGGGGTGGGGGGGGGGGGGGTATGGGGGGTAACACACTAATTACGTTTTGTTCACGCGTTCGAGCAGTCTCAGATTGAGCTGTAAAGTCTTTATAGAGATTTAGTTCAAGCAAGGACTTAGTAGATAGGTACTACCAGCATTAGGATACCTCTCTATGAAAGACATCTTCTGTATACCTAATATCAAAAGTGTAGATATAGTTCCGCTCTTTCTCTATATAAAAGCAGAATACAAAACGATACGGTTAATTACTGAAATTAATAACATATCCTACCCAGTTTTGCCCTATCCCGGGCTCTAATTTCTATCTGGGATAGCGCAAATTTGTATAGGATGGGTTATTAATTTCGGCCGTATTATGTGTACCGTTTGATCAAAGCTGTCAGTAAGCCTGTTAATGAACTCAGTATACCTGTTATATAATATCTTTGTACTTTGTATACCTATTTTGTGGATAAATCAAGCATCGCTTTATAAAGAACAATGTCACGAAAAAAAGGAAAAACATTACTTTAGGCATGTTGTGTCGGCCATGGTCAATACACAGTCCTTCGCGACAAAGTGTCGCTTTGGCAATCACTTCAAATTTAAATGCCATTTGTTTGTATGCACGGAGCATCCGCGCTTCTCGGTTTTGTATAGGTGGTACGGTACTTGCGTGTTCATGAGAAGTGTTACCGCAGGGCCACAAGCATCGTTATATCGTTACAAAGTACAAACAGGTGTAAGTAGTTTTACCTTTTAGTATACCTTTTTTTAATTACGGGGGAAATCTCCATTGAGATATCCAATCTGTAAGATTGGATTATGTGGGATTTTTAACCAATAAAACCCCCTTGGATATCCTCAGCGCTCATGTTGGAAGCTCATACGAACGCACCGGAGGCTGTTAGGCTCACCTCTGTCTGACCCTTTACATTAGGCACTTTCAGGGAAGGTCAGGGTCAGCCCAAAGGTCCAAGGCTATTGAGGGGGTCTGCGAGAGGGATCAGATTTCTCTCGATTCCTCTCCGCAGGCTCCTTCTTCGTCATAACAATCTCGCAAAAGGTGGAAGTGGTTTGTATCTCTACCAATCGTACTGTAATCTTTTATCTTAGTGTTCGTTATTGAGTGAACTTAGCCTAAATTTATAATCCTGTTTTAATCTAGAACCTATTACGTATATTTTGATCATAAAAGTTAATAGCAAAAGTGTGTTGCCAGTTTCCGTATGATATTCTCGTTGCCTTCAAACTAAGAGTATGTACAGATACTAAACATAATATTTTGATATGACGGCAGTCGGCACCGAACTATAATAAGCTATAACAAATCACAACTATTATTTTGAAATAAGCTTTGCCAACTGCTGACGCTGTACTAGTTATAATATAAAAGCATGAGTCACACCTACTGAATCCATAAAAATATTCACATAGGATCGTTTTTTCTTAAACATACATTACATAAAATATGTACAGTGTACAATCAACAAAATAATTAGTTAGCAGCTTCACGTATTAAATATGATGTATCCTTAAAGAATGGCTTGAGAAGTGGACTTTAGGTAAATTCAAAGATATTAAGAAATACAATCATCTGAACGAACCGAGTTTTGAATTTAAACCATAAAATAACTTTGATAAGATATTCTTATCAAAGTAAAATCATAATAGTGCCACAGATTAAACGTGGGTGTACTCTTGTTGACCATAGAGTAAAATTGATTGTTTTACTAAGTTAATTTTAATTCAAAAATTTTCCTGTAACTAATTATAATAACTCCTAATAGAGTATAGATATACACTAACTATTAGAACATACTTATAATTTTTAAAGTAACAAAATAAAATTTTATCTTTAATGTTTAAAATAAAAATAAATAAAAACATTGACTGTCCCATTATTATCTAAGTTTGGTTTATAATTTCATTGCAAATTACGTACCGGCAATGCGAATTCTTTATGTTATTTGATATAACTAAGTTATTGTTAGTAGCTTTGTAAGTAAAATTGAACCATCTGATGTTTAATTGCATACTTATAATATAAGGTTCTCATAAAATCGGTGCGTGGGCTCGATTCTTCGTTTTATAGCGACAGCAAAGAGCACATTGTCTCAAGTTTTCAAAACGCATCCAAAGACGTATCGACATAATTAATTCAAAAAATTTAAAATCTGACTGTAATAATATAAACTTAAAAAAGATAAATATAATTGCATTCTTATATATTATATTTTTATAATATCCTAATTTCTTTCAATTTCTTTCATTTTGACACTCAACTCGATTGGTTTGGTTCTTTTTTTTATTATTAACTTACATTTGGCCTCAAAAATCCGCCATTTTGATTTTTTTTTAATTTTTTTATACCATCCATTCGTTCAACAAGCCGTTTGAAAGATACGAGGTAATAAAGACAAACAAGTACGCGCGAAAAACATAATCCTTCGTTAATTTCATCACCAACATGCGTTGAGAAAAAAAGTGAGTTTCCGTGAAAAATTCAATTTATAGAATTTTGAAAAAATAAAGAATGTTCAGACTTAAAGTTGCCAATTTTCACCGGTGGGGATCAGGCTTTAACTTGAGACTGTGTTCTTAGGTCATGCCAGTTTACTAATATAAGCTTCAACCTGAGTATACCAAGAATTCAACCATCTTTAATTGTTTCGTTAATCATTGTAATGCTTTCCTTTTTTGGCAGATGACATTATATGCGATTTCAAATAGTATAATATCGGAATAAGGGATATAAAGTGTTCGTATCTTAAACATAAAATTAATTGCTTGGTGTACTTAGCTTTTAGTACGACTTGGGAGGTGAAATAACTATACTTTTTCCATTCGTTTATTTTCTTTTTGACACATGAAACCAAATGAAACAAATATAGCAATAGCGAGGGACCAGAAAAAGGTAAAGTGGTCTCTTTCTGTTCCCTCGCTATTGCTATATCTGTTTCATGTGTGAAAGAGAAAATAAACGAATGAAGAGGGTATAAGCTCGAGTCTTGATATGGCGTGCTAAATTCTTTTTCGTGCTTATTTTTCATAACACATCCATAGCACGTATTTGCTTCTTTTATAATATGCGTTAATTAATTAACAAAAAAACCGACTTCAACTCTCATCAAACTACTGTAGAATACATCCTTTCCAATTAAAATGTTAAGTCTGATATTGTCTTCTCATGGATACCATTATCAGAACTGGACTAAATTGAAATGGCACTACACGGGAAACGTTAGCTTTCTAATAAATTATACTGATCGCAAGCGATTTACTCTTATGAGAAGTTCCGTTCCGTATCTCCGAAGATATTCATGAAATTTTTACCAAATTGAAATGGGACCACCTCTGAAGTATGCCCTACCAAACAAAAAAAGAATCATCAAAATCGGATTAGAATTGACGGAGAAATCGCGTAACAAATATACAAAAAAAAAATAAAAAAAAAAATAAAAAAAAAAACATACAGTCGAATTGAGAACCTCCTCCTTTTTTTGAAGTCGGTTAAAAATATGATATTGTTCGCCTACAGAATATTTTTAGATGCAGGTGACAACTAAATTAGCGTTGGCAGCTATGTTTTGTATGTGCCACAATATGTGCTTGATTATGTACCTAGTACCTACCGCAGATAAGGTTAGACGAGATTTATTGGCTAGACCTAATTATTAAATCTTGCCGCTAGAGTAGGTTTATGAAGCCATTAGCCAATAATTTGTTACGTTTACTATGAGTATGATGAGCTAAAAGTACAACGTGAATTTATCATACGCTAAGTGGCCAGTTTGTTCCAATATAAACTTACGTCTCTAATAAGCTGTGGTTGCATCAATCAGCACATTTTGACATTGATGCAGTTATTTAATGATTGTTACATAATTACGCGATTGAATGTACTTGTAGCTCATATGTCAAATGTTAGTAAAGACTTATGTGCTGCAGAATGCTTTACTTAGATTATTGTAGCTGTAATTTAAAATATAAATTAAATGTAATAATTGTAGGCACATTACAACCATAGTAGGTCACGATTGTGGGAGTAGGAGTCATTTTCGTAAATTAGGTAAAGTAACTAAAAATTAAAATGCTAAATATCTTATAGTATTTTAAATTTTTAGATTTAAAATGGGCACGGGAATGTGAATTAAAAAACTATAATATATTAATTGTTAGTTTTAAAAGATATTTCGTATGTTAAAATTCCTTACCTTGAATTTTTTTAATATAGTCATTACCTTTTTAGTTACGGATATTACTTTTACATTCAAAAAAAATTCTCTGGCCAATTATAGTTTAATTTAATACAAGTTTCTGAACCCAACATCACGCGACCAATGTACATGAAGGTTACGTAGTATACAAAATTAATAACAACTTTTCTTCTTTGCAGTGTATCCTCAAACAGTCAATGATGTGGAAGTTCAATGCCTTTACCTTAGAAAACGTCTCAGGAGGTAATGTTAACTTTCTTACTATTTTAGATCGAAGTTCACTTATCATTTAACGCCCATTTTTGACATTGTAATTATGTACTTAACTATATATTAACACACTTCATTATTATAGTATTTCCAAAAATGTGATAAAACAATCGCTTGGCTCTTCTTGTCGTGGACACTACCGTGTCCCCAGATAATGTTTCACTAAACCATGATTAAATGCTGAGTGAACTTGGTTCTTTACGTTTTCGTAATGTTAGCTTAGCCGCCTTTTTTTTAATTTAATTTTATAGGCTAGCGCGTGACTGTGATTACACCTGATGGAAAGTGATGATACAGTCTTGCAGGTGGAGCGCGCTTGCCTAGGAAATGCCTATTCCATTTGAAGGTACCCAAGTTGTAGGTGGTGTGAAAGACAGTGGCTGGGAGGGTATTCCATACTTTTGCAGTGCGTGAAAGAACGAAGAATAAACCCTTACACGACTTTGGTACGTCTACTATGTTAGATTGCAAGCCTTTTCTATGTCTTGCAATTCTGTGGTAAGAAGTTAACGGGGAAACCAAATTAAATAAGTCCCGAGCACACTTTTGAGAGGATAACAGAGTTTGGAATCTGTAACTTCAACTCTCGCTGTAAGTCTCGCTATGTCTTTAGCAATTATAGTGTTGTTCTTGTGTAATTATATAAGCATGCCTATAATATTGTTTTATCTACGCTCATTGCTTAAAGTTCGAATTATAAAATCGAAATGTGTCAAATAATTACCTACTTTATTCACAGACTTCTATAATTATTAAAAAGTTATTCATAATAACATCGCTCTACTATGGAAATATTTAAAGAAAGTTGTATAATATCCATAACGATACACGGCTCTGGACTCCTGTATTTGTATCTGGGGTTTTGAAGGAATTGATAACAGTACCGCTATCGGCAATACAACGGTTAAAGGTTACAATTATTATCTGGGGTAGGTAATATTTTTTATGTAATATTTTTTTAAGTGAATCCACAGACAACATATAGTTGGTAGTCATTGCCGAGAGTATAGATGGGCCATGATTGACCATAGACAACAACACAATGTCTAACGTTCCGCGTAACGTTCCACCTGGGCCTGTGATTATGATTATGATTACGATTACGATCACGACTACGATTACGATTACGATTACGATTACGATAACGATTACGATTATGACGTTATCTCGTAAATCTATCGTCCGTAAACCGACTTTACAGACAACTAATTTTTTTTGTTACTTAATCAAAACTTTGCGCTGAAAAATGTCTAGTAGTGAAACCTACTAAAGAAAATTTCACTCCACCTGACATCTTAGTAGTTGCAATGATTTACGACAAAAGTTAGCAAGATTTTATGATTTGGATTTATGATAATAATATGAGCGTAGATAAAGTAGTGTATGAAACTCTACATAATTAGGTATTAAAACACTCGTGTGATACTATTAAAAAACTCGCCTGCGGCTCGTTTTTTAAACTCACACTCGTATTTTAATACCCCCCATTATGTAACCGTTACATAAACTACTATTATTGTATGTTGTGATGTTGCTTTATATACATTTTATATTGGAGGTCTATTTTATAAATTGGTATCTTGTGTTCCCATCGCATAGGAATAGGATATAAGTTTCTACGTGGCTGTTATAGGGGTCGACATTCTGTTATACGACAAACATATTTTATAGATATTTATGTGGGTTCGGTAGATTTTCATGTCTTTCGCCTTACGGTGGTAAAAATTACCAGGTACTCCGGACTCTTATGTTATGATTATTTGTTGAAAGAATAGATAGATAGATAAACTCTTTATGGCACACCACAGAATAAAAGTAAAGTAAAGAAGTAAGAAATAGTCAAAATACAAACAACTTAGGAGTACAATTTGGCAGCCTATGGTATATAGCGATTTCTACCAGGCAACCAATGGCATAAGGAATATTTAAAGCTAAATACACTACTCAAGTAACTCAAGTTTCTTAAAATAAATTATATGGAATACTTAAATCGGGGTCGCGACTCGATCAAAAATGCCATCATTACGAGAGGACAAAGCCGATCACTTAGTTCATTAATTTATATTGCGTATGATAAATACAGTATTAAGTATTGCCTTGTGCGCCATCCGATAAGGGAAATGAAGCCGGCATATGAGCCATCATTGTTCTTTGCCCTCATTCAATTTTGTGCGCCCTTTTATTTCATAAATATGAATAAGTTCTCGTGATGAGCACTCGCAAATACACAATTGAATTTTCCGACCATAAAGTATTATTCCGGCTCCCCGCACGGGTTGTCGTTTCATATTTTTACTCTCTCAAATTGCAATCGCTTGCGATAGAAAATGAGAATGCATCCAATTATTCGCTCGGTTGCAATGTGGAGTGTAGCCTGACACCCTGACTAACCTTTAAACTCGCCGCCCGTCCAGTCGGCTTTTTATATTATAAAACCCTTGAGTTTTTCTAAATAAAAGAGAGATAGTGACTAAAAGAGTGATGCTTTTACGTTTTTCCACGTGTTTATTTGGCTAAAGGTAACCGAATACTGTTTGCTAGCAAGGTTATTTTCAAGTTCTTTCATTTATCCGTACTTAGAGCGAGTATTTTAAAATTTGAATTTGAAGGGCATACAACGGGAACTAATGCGAATTTAGGCACGGTGGAGGCACGGGGGTTTTTTGTGCGCCCCTAGATGGTCTAAAAATATAAACTTCACTGATTTTTATAAAAATTGGTCCTTTTAGCACTTAAACCCGGTTTGTTGACCCAAGCTGATTCTGTTATAATTATGTGGACTCGTATAGACTATTGTCTCTATTGACGTGACAAGTAGAAATCGTTTTAGGTAGACACTCGTATCGAAATGTGCCATTATTTATTGGATCCCTGGGTATAGGAGATTAGGCTTAATGGATTATATCCTAGCCTCCAAGCTGATCAAATTAGCTAGAATAACAATAAATGATAATAGATGATGGCCAATTTATTAACTGCCATCAGAGTTGTTAAGATCGCGCAACACGGCTGGAGCTCATTGAACAGCAAGTCGATTCAGAGGTCAACTTATCTATACTATCTATTCTATACTGTATTATTATTTTATTATTAATCATTAATTAATTATAAAGAGGTAACGCTTGTGAGTTTGTGGCGTTATAAGGGGCACTGCTAGTACCTATATACGAATACTAAACAAGACGGTACAGAGTGTATTGCAAAGTTATAATTAAACTACCAGAGTAAGTATAACTTAAGCAAAAGCTCTCGTTTCTTCTTGTTAACTCATTTTGTTACGAAGAATGGTGCCATGAATACTGGCTGCATTTCTGCACTGAACAGCTAGGCTGATTCTTGGCGCAAAAATGAGCCAGCCCAACTGTCACTAGATGAGGCGATGATGAAACAATATTAACTGCGGGGTCTCGAAGGTAGGTACTTTGTGGTATACTATGCCATACACTTGCCGTTCCGTGGCGTGGTTCGGTTTCGTCTTTCAGGTTCTTCGTTTCGTTTCGTTTCAAGTATTTTGTTATAAGCATTTTAATTTATTTTATGTTGAAAAGAAAATTTATTTATTTGATTGCAGTGTAGTGTTAAAATTTCAAGTATTTAAATAATTACACAACCAAATCCAAAGATTGTTCCACGAATTAGAGCTTCGTTTAGTTAAATCTGGGTCAAAATCTTCGTCGACGCATTCTTTACCTGTTTCTCGGAAATTACCCGAATTTTAATTTCACAAATGATATTCGAAGGAAACTTGATTATGAATTTTCCAACGTAAATTGCTATCGTTCCTGAGTAATTTTAACATTTATTATTCGATGAACCAGACTATCTTCTCTTGATTAAAAAAATAAATTATTAAAGGACGATTTTTAATCGCAAGATAAACTATCTGAGGAATAAATTTGAAGCATATGCCATACAAAATCGGTCAAAATGTCATATTTATTCCTTAGTTAGCGTTTATCTGGCGATTGAAAAATCGGCCCTTAGATGTTAATAATTCCGATAACGTGGAACATGATAATCAATTCGTAGGAGACGAATGTTTATGTCAGTCTCAATTGTAATTTTGATGCTGAATATTTGATCTATAATTAATATTATATCTCGGCAGTAAGGCTCGCTCACAGGTTATAGGCTTGCTTGCTTGTAGGACTTAAAGCTGTGATATTTCACTAGTGACATAATTACACAAGTTTGTCAATAGTCCTCATTCCTTTGTAGATCAACATTATCTAAATAAGGGGTATACAATATCCAATGATTTATCTAATTGTTGCGTAAATATCACAAAAAAGTAGTTTTTTCCTGATTATGAAAAAGCTAAGCCAGTTATCAAAAAAATATACCATTTGTATCGGTCATATAGCAATTATTACTGCTGACACCAATAAAATAAAAATTACAATAAATTAGTTCTTGTTTAAAAAAAATAGGAGCAATATTTGAGAAAAACATTGTATCGAGAGAAATTTTACAAATTGTTTTTCTTAAAATAAGATTCCGACGAATTGAAAACCTCCTCCTTTTTTTGAAGTCTGTTAAAAAGTGAGATGCGGGGAGTCGCTGGATCCAAGTGGCGAGGGCCCGCTGGGCTGGAAATCATTGCAGGAGGCCTTTGTCCAGCAGTGGACATCCGTCGGCTAAAGCGAATGAACTAAGTAATAAATGTGTTTATATACGTACAACGAAAGTATCCATGTCTAAATTGGGATCGTGTTTTTGTTTGTACAAAGAAGCTTGTTATATCGTCTTAATTACAATTGTTCACTAATAACCTATTCTTAATTAAATTAATTCACAAGTAACCGGAGATGCTAAGCTCTTCATTTAATATAATGTCAGGACTCAGGATCGATAACAAGGACGCCTGCCGCCGAGTTAACTAGCGTACTTACTTATTGCCGCTAAATCAGCAAATATTGAAATAAATACATATTTTATTTTAAGTTTTTGCTCAACCTCCAATTGCTGTATCTCTTGATCTCTACGATGGGACGGAACCCTTCTTGTGCGAGTACAGAACACACTTGGCCGGTTGTTGTTCCTAAAAAGAGAACTTCCAAGCCACCACGCTATACCTACTAATATGATTTAGCGGCCTTTTGTATTGTTTTATTTAAATTCCTACTTTTTACTTGTATTTTAAACTAAAAAAAGATTCCGACGAATTGAAAACCTCCTTTTTTTGAAGTCGGTTAAAAAATGTTTCAAAATACGTCAATGCGTGTAACTTGTATACTATACATACAGTTTCCTTGCCTCATATTAATGATAGGCATTAGAATAATTATTCTGAACTGCTTTGTTATTTAGACCAAATTCACGTTACAGCTTCGATATTTAATTAAACAATACCTAATGCTACGAATATATCTGGTATTCCTCACATAGCCGACAAAGGAATTTAATGTTGCATTTTCGACATACAATATTCGAAACAGTACGTACGAATTGAAACTAAGTTTTCCGAAACGGGATTTGTTAATTTCGAATTAACCGGTCGAAAGTTTTACTGTTCGGTGCATCGGGAGAATACGTGTAAAGCTAAACGTATTTCTGTGATATTCTCACGAAATACACCCTGTGCCACCCACACAACGTATTCGTAAGAGTGAAGGAGAGCATCTCCTCTGGTTGCTATACACCCTTACGCTGAATTCCTATGTTATTGATACGCCTTTTGTTCGCTTCTATGCTTTTATTTTCAAAAATACGTGGAATTTCTTTTATTTCGCAACGAGTAGATTCTCAATTCCATATTGTTCATAGTTCCGTAATTTAATTTTATTGTTTTACCTTTTTCACTCCTCCCTATCTACGCCGAAATGTCACGATGCACTGTAAAAACAAACAAAGTTTTGTTTCATATCATATAGAGAGAACTCGGATCTAATTAATGAACTATCGTGTGACAGCAAAGCTTAATATTGTTTGTCAGTTTTATTGGAATGAAATCTATGCAGCTTCTTGTTATGTATTAGGTCCTTACATATGAAATTGGCGTTTTGTCGTACTGGCCACTTTGATCTCAAATATCTCTTCGTTGGTTAGAAATTCCAATTTCAAATTTATACAGCTATTTACTCATGCTTTTGTGTTTTGAAAATCGTAATTCATTTGTTTTTTTCTCTTTTGGTTTTTTTTTTTGCGCCACTCTGTTTACAAAATGGAAAACTTGAAATATCGCGTTATTTACGAGTACGAGTTCCATCGTGGCACCAGTGCTGCAGAAACGGCTCGAAGGATTAATGATGTGTACGGCGAGGGTGTCGCAGAAGAAAACACAGTGCGTTTTTGGTTCCAACGTTTTCGTTCTGGAAATTTCGACCTGCAGAACAAGCCCCGTGGACGGCTGGAGACCAAAGTTGACAATGAAGAATTGAAGGTTATTGTGGAAGCGGTTTCATCGCAAACCACGTCCGAGCTAGCTGCAGGCTGCAGTGTTAGTGATAAAACTGTTTTAGTTCACTTGAAGCAAATTGGGAAGGTGAAAAAGCTTGAAAGGTGGGTACCTCATGAATTGAGTGCAGCAAACCGACAAACGCGCGTAGACTGCTGTTTTACATTACTCAACCGGCATAGTAATGAAGGGATTTTAAATCGAATCATTACCTGTGATGAAAAATGGATCCTGTATGATAATCGGAAACGCTCATCGCAATGGTTGAACCCTGGCGAACCAGCCAAATCCTGCCCCAAACGAAAATTGACTCAAAAAAAATTACTTGTGAGCGTTTGGTGGACTAGCGCCGGCGTCGTTCACTACAGCTTTCTTAAATCTGGCCAGACGATTACGGCGGATATCTATTGTCAGCAACTGCAATCCATGATGGAAAAGCTAGCTGCTAAACAACCGAGGCTGGTCAATCGTTCTAGGCCACTGCTGCTTCAGGACAATGCTAGACCACACACTGCACAACAGACGGCTACCAAATTAGAGGAGCTTCAATTGGAATGCCTAAGACATCCACCTTACTCCCCGGACCTTGCTCCAACAGATTACCATTTTTTTCGAAATTTGGATAACTTCTTACAAGGGAAAAAATTTAACTCCGATGAGGCAGTCCAAAGCGCTTTCAAAGATTTTATTGATTCCCGTCCGAATGGCTTTTTTAGTAAAGGGATCAATGAACTACCTATAAGGTGGCAAAAGTGCATAGATAGCAATGGTACATACTTTGATTAAATATATATATTATTTTAAAAAAAAATCGACTTTATGTTCCTCCCATACAAAACGCCAATTTCATATGTAAGGACCTAATATTATTATTATTTCAAGGGATTCCAACTTATAAAAGGTGTATAAAAGGTTTGTTTAATGTAACATTATACTTTCAAATATATACCTGTAATATTGTATAGAAAGCCAAGAATTGTCTATTAAATATATTCTCGTATAAATAGCTATTTATCCAACTGAATCATAAGTAGGGATATTTAATTCAATTGCTGGTTTTTGATACGAGGCTTGCCGAGTATCAAAATAGTACGAGAATTAAAAGACTAATTACAAACAGTTGCATATAAGATTTTATCTACGAGCAGGAAAATAAATGTTTATTACAAAACTTACGCCATGGTACATACTGGTAGGTACAAAACGATCAATCGATAAAAGTCACGTAATTATCAAAATTTGAGGCGAATAAAATTATGTACAGGATGTTAATAATCACAATAAACAAATCAGATTATCAAAGAAAGTTATTAATTTTCAAGTTTAGCACTAACTCGACTACGGCCAACAAAGTAAACCACAGATTAAATATGCGTTGATCTACCATAGAGTTTACGCATGGATATCTATGAAGATTTGCAGGAGTTTAATTTTCAATTGTTCAATTATTATTTTTATTTTAATATTTTATTAGGTTTAGTGACAGTACCGACCACAGTGGGTACCAATCAACTTTAATGCATTTATATGAACGACAAAAGTGCCAGAACTCTGACCCTCTTAGTTTTAAGTATCGTATTTTATGAAGATAACCATTTCGATGCAGCTCCCATACAACGAGCTGCATCGTTATGAGAAGCGAAACCGGAAGACGGTTCATAACGATTCAGCTGTCAAAATAAAAATTGGAAGATGGTGCTGGAATAGATAAAATATTAAATATGTTAAGTAATCTTTTGAATAATTTATATTTGTCATGTAAATAAGACATTTTGTATTGTATATTGCGACACTCAAATTAGTTGTTATTTGCATTACACAAGATTTGTTACGAAACGCGTTTTAGAAATTTGGCGTGACAGACAGGCGGCTTTAGTCTAGAATATGGCGAGGTCGGTTACAATGTAGATTGTAGGTATAGATTCAAGATTCAAAATGATTTTAGCAGACTACCAAAGGAAGAATTATAATTATTTATAATATTTCAACACAGATTCTTATCTTTGTGAATTCTTACATATTATTTTCAAAGCAATGGATGAAGGACATCGCGTAGACGTAATATACACGGATTATTCTAAATCGTTTGACAAAATTTCACAATCACATCTGATAAAAAAGCTATATCCTGAAAGATAAATCTTACATCCTGTTTATACCAAAGAACACAAGCTGTAGCAGTGAAAGGTGAAATACATCTAGTCTTGTTCCTATTACCTCAGGAGTTCCACAGGGTTTCGGTCCGTTGTTATTCAATATTTTTACGAATGATGTAATTAGTTGTTTTATGCTATATGCAGATCCGTTGTTATATGCGGATGATACAAAATTGTTTAGCGTAATTGTCTCGAATTACAAAAAAGATTTAGACAATTTGTGTTAATATTGTACTTCTAACAACTCAAAGTTAAATGTCAATAAGTGTTGCACAATCACCTTTTCGAGACGAAAAACCCAGGAATTATTTGATTACTATTTATTCAATACTAATCTAAAACGGGTAACCCAAGTAAGAGAGCTTGGTGTCCTTCTGGACAGTCAATGGATTTTTGATAAACATGTCACCAAAATTACTAACAAAGCGTATCAAATGCTTGGTTTCGTTTTTCGACAAGGAACAGATTAAAAAATCACACTAACTGTATTGTATAATTCCTGTGTTTCATTTTTTTAAAACTCCATGTAACCTTAATGTCACATTTTAATTGTCGTAAAGAGATTTCCTTCCATGTTTTAGACACATATTTTATTATTCCTTGCAAGTATTCTGTTAAAGGTGTCGATACTTTGAATTTAATTTCCTGTGTCATCAGGGTCACTTACAAATTTTCCTTTTTGTCAGCGTCAAAAAGGAGATGGAGTATGGACCTTAATTTTATGCGTATTTCACTATAAAATAAATAAACAAACAAATATATCAGTTCATTTTACACATGGCAATCTAGCCCCAAAGTAAGCGATAGCTTGTGTTTGGGTACTAGATGACGGATAAATGTACATAATATTTGATATACATAAATATTGAAAATCATCCAGGCACATGAAAATATTCATGTTTTTCACACAAACATTTTCCAGTTGTGGGAATCGAACTCACGACCTCTGACGTAGACGGCAGGTTCGCTACCGCTACGCCATTCGGGCGTCATAGAAGATTTATATCTATGCAAGAATATAGGTACTATTGATGATTAGAATAAAAACAGAAGAAGATCAGTATTGAATTTGATTCGATTGATGAGTATAGATTGAACTCGAATAAGTAGAGTTTGCCGATGACTACAGGACATAACTTACCTACTTTCAAGAAATTACGGTACAATACGATTAGGTAACAAGATGCAGATGGTAATGTGTGGAAATATTTAATCGGCAAAACTTGAGGCTCGATCAATAAACACAAAATCGTATATAATATATACTCTACACAACAGTAACACCAGTAGTAAAAAATCCTTCTTCTTTGTCAAAGTTAAGTTTTCAGTGTTCGTCTTAAATTCTATGTATTCTATTGTTACAATAATCTTGATTGAATATGAATAGATCGAGTCAAATTATCTTTACTTATAAGTAGGCGATGTTTTCACCAGAATTATTATTAAGTATGATAAAGTTCACGTTGCTATACAGTATTTATTGTAATAATTTATCTTCCCATGAATCACAAATATAAGAGAAAAATTATGATTCAATGGAATAAATTGCCCTCTGATTCTTGTGATCGACCGAGATTTGTATCGTTACCAAAAGATGAATGTTCTTTAATTATGAAAGGACCAATAGCGGTACAGGCCTTTGATGGTAGTATTTATGTCGATGTTTCTTTGGTTTTTTTCCAGATTTAGAGATAATTTTATTCTTGGGGGACTTAAGCCGTGTCCTTGTATAGAAATAAATGGAAAATGCAAGACTCTCCAGACTGGTTTTCACTGGATAGTTATGTAGGGTTCCGTACTCAAAAGGTAAAAATGGGACCCTGTTACTAAGACTTCGCTGTCCGTTCGAACGTCCGTCTGTCACCAGGCTGTATCTCTTGAACCGTGATAGCTACAGATTTGAAATTTTCACAGATGATGTATTTCTGTTGCCGCTATAACAAAAATAAACAGAATAAAATAAATATTTAAGAAGGCTCTCATACAAAAAAATTGTTTTTTTGCCGTTTTGAGGTAAGGAACCCTACGTGAGCGTTTACCCTTTCTAAATTAGTTCGATAACATTTTCGGCTAACATCTTCTATCAAGTATGTACTACTCGTTATTTGTAATGAGTTAAAAATTAGCGTGCCTTTGGATAGGCAGTACGGTTTGGTTTAAATTCTGAGGCGCTTAAAGCTAAATGCCACCAAAAACTAAAAACTATGTTTGCAAAGGTGTCCTCCAGCGCTGGTTGGATAGTTTTAGTTTCATATCATAGTGCGCCAATTGATTCATTTCGTAAACAAAAACAACGCCGATTGGTAAAAAAATAAAAGTGCACGTGGTGTTTGTGACAGTTTTGATATTCCTATTTGTGTTTTAAAAAAAATGTTTTGAAGTGTGTTTTTATAAACAGTATTGAACCATACGAGTATACCATACGAGTTTATATAAAAAATACCATAACACTCTCGACTAATTGTAGTTACATTAATACTAACAACTTTTGTTCTACGACTTTTTTTAACTCGATATTTTGAGAAATATCACATATTCAATATTTAACGGATACCTACTCTAATTGTAAGTACTCTGTAACGTAAAATCGGCAGCGCGCGAACTCACGGCGCGAAACCGCGGCATTTGTTTTCACAGTGTAATGTCACTTTACAGAAATAAAAATATTTATAAATTTTTTGTATGAAATAAATTAATACTGAATTTTGAAAAGTCGTAGAACAAAAGTTGTAAGTTTTAATGTAAACAACTACATGCCGAGAGCGATATGGTATTTTTATATCACCCTGTACTTCTTTATACTGGCTTAGATAGGTATATGGAGATATTTTAAGGGGCTAAAAGGGCACTGTACGATTTTTAGTGACATGAAAATACAAAACGTTATAAAGTCGGTCCTCAGTCTACCTAAAGACAGAAAAACGATCGAGAATTCTCTGTAGAAAGTTTTCCCAAACACTTTTTTGTATAAACTTATTCTGTTTTTATTTATGTCGGTAATAATGATTTCCAAATACGCCCAGGACAATTTATAGTTAAATTTGAATTAATTAAATTATTGTTAAAGTTGATATATAAGTAAATACCTCAGGTAAATACTTTGTGAATATTTTAAGCGTCCACCTGTTTCTGTTATGAATATTGAGATAACCATCACGGTTCAAGAGATACAGCCTGGTGACAGACGGACGGACGGACCGATGACGAATTCGGGTAGAAGGGTCTAAGGTATTAGGGTCCTGTTTTTCCGCTTTTGGTACGGAACCCTAATAAAGTAGGGCAAACGCCGTTTTTTTGCGATATTCGCGTGCAATACACCATGTTGCACCCACAAAACGCAATCGATGCTACGTCACACTGCGTCACGTACCGGCTTTGGTAATCACGTGACATGCCTTTGACTGCAGTTTGTGACTATAAAGGACTGTTCAACGGGAAACCTATCCGACATGTAGTCACCCTTTACACGATTACTGTTAACACATTAATATTAATCGCGCTGGTAGCATTCCCACACGACCAACCAATTCATAAGCCAGCTTGCAGGAAAGTAGGTACAAATCAAGAATCAAAATCTCAGTTTTTTCTCATTTTTATCGGAAACTACAATGGTGTAATTGTATTTTTTTATTTTAATGTGTCGTTAATAATAATATCCAAAAACGCTTCGTAACAAACTTTTGATAACTGGCTTAGTTTTTGAGTAATTCGGTAATAGGTTGTTTTCTCTTATATTCTTCCGCGACGCTGCATGTCGCACCTATCAACGTATCCGTGAGAGTGAGAAAAACAAAAATAAATCCAATGAATCCTCTTAAGAGACAAGAAATCGAGTGGCTTTTCAAACGTCGAAAATTAAACTTCTGTTGGAAGACAGCGAAGCATGACGATTAAATGCGGAGTATGGCAGGAAGCAGTAATTTGTAATGTGGACTTTCAAACCAATGGGCGCGCCACCAGTTTAAACAAATGACCGTTCTTCTGACGTGGTATTTTAACTAAGCGGTCGGTAAATGTTAGTTTTGAAACTTTATCCAGTGCGTATATTTTATATAAATTAAATTAGTGTTTGGTGCTTGTAGCGATCAATCTTCGTATTGCGACCGACATGACATTGCCGAAGCCAGTAATTGTGCCACTCCCAAGAAACTAATTGATAGGGGTTTAGGGAGTAGATATCATACTAGCAGTGCCTATTTCTGGACTGTGCGACCTGCTAATCTATAGGCACTAATATCATAAAGCCGAAGAGTTTGTTTGTTTGAACGCGCCAATCTCTGGAACTCCTGGTCCGAATTGAAAAGTTATTTTGTGTGGGATAGCCCATTTATTGCGAAAGGTGCGCTGCGTAATCGGTTAAAGTTACGTAAAAATCATGTTTGACGGAATTATTTACCTTTAAAATTGCTAAAAACAGTCCGCGAAACCTTACGACTATCTTTTAAGGTAGACGCATTACAATGGGAAATTAAAACTCAATTCACGCGGGAGGAGCCGCTAGCAACACGTACAACAAATGACAAATCTGGGCGGAAAGATGGGTACATTCCGTGGTCCCTCACCCTTAAAGCCTGATGGTGCAACAATCCGAAATGGCTCTCAAGAGGACGAAAGATCCAAGGATAATGCCTTAACCTTCCTTACATAAGGGTAAGGGTTATAAGGGACACACAATTTCACTTCGAGTCGAAATCGCGCTTCGATATCACAAAAAAACTGCCATTGGTAAGACGACGCAATTCGGAAACCATTCTATTAATTCCAAAGAACACGTAAACAAAAAGATACCAGCCAGCCAAAACTGAAAGGATTATATTTAAATAATTAAAATATTGGTGTTTGTAACAGAAATAAAATTCCAACAAAAACATAATTACTTTTCTAACTTTCTCATTAAAATGAGAAAATACTTTAATATTATTAGGTATTATTATTAATAGTAGTCTAATAAAATTTCGAGAACCGATAGAGAAACTTGTTTGTTTCCTATAAATGTACATGAAATTGCATATAAATAAATTTATTAGATACCTTTACGAATACAGAAAATAATAATAGCACAGTACTCTTACAGTCTACGCATTTTTTTAAACAGTTTTCAACTATTCTCTCTAGCCATCTTTTTCCTTTATATGTATTAGTTATGGCTTACTTCTACAATGTAGATTTGACCTTTATGGCGTCTTTAAAGAAATCCGCGATGTACATAAATGGCCGTTAACGTTCCGCTTTGAAAACAGTATACAATGTGTGTAGGCTTTGTGAATACAAACTTGCTGAGACTAAGTACATCATAATAGACATAATTGAACGAGCTAAGCGTCCAAGTTTAGTTGGAGTGTATAGTCACGGAATGAAAGGGTTCGTCACCATAGTGTCGGTTTTCGCTTGCACTAGTACTGCAAGAGTCCGTAATGTCAACATACCAGTGCAATCGACCAGTGCAAACGAATCAATTTGAAAATCGACGAACCTTTTCATTCTGTGACTGTACATAAGTCCGTTTGTCCGTCTGCCTGTAGCATTCTTTTGAATGAAACGCTAAGTGCAATTACGCCAAGCAATTTATCATAGTTAAATTCTATATTCTTTGTATCAATCTTTTTTGAAAGTTATATTTATGTGAATTGCAAAAAGAGACAACATAATACCATTGGCATCGACAGGACAGATTAATTTGTTTTGCTATAATCCGCTACGACATACAGGAACACCGCCCACATAAAACACCACACACAATTCTTCCAACGATTTCTTCGACGCACGTTTCGTCCCGACCCTGGGACATCCTCATCAGATGTTGACTTTTCAATGCGATTACGATTTCGCATCTTAAGTCACTTTTAACGCCTGCTTCCATTCAATAAACATTATTATTATTACGTTCAACTAAAGCGTAGCGAAATTGAGGCTTTCTTTAGTTGATTGTTGGCACGACCTTGCTTATGGGGTGGTAACCAGTCTTGGTCGAAGCTTACAAACCATTATAGAATCCTATGTTAAGTCGTGATGGAAATCAAACCTGGGACTTTCCAGTTCAATCCGATAGTGCGATACCTGCGCCAGGAAAGTCGGCAACATATACTAGGTTACATCTAACAGTCGATAATAAACATTCTTCTATTATGACGACGACGATTGAAAAATGTGCCTCATCCGGCATTCGGTTATACGAGGAGATGTACGAATAGCTTTAAAACTACGTCTTTTATCATCCGACCCGACGGTGAAAGAAAGAAGGTTATGTTTTTCGAGCGTACCTATATGTTTGAAGCTGGTTTGAAGGTTTTTTGTCACGTCCTCCGCCTAACAAATAAACGTGGAAGATCGGTGGAATAGTTATACTCTGCTATATCCTTCTCTGTCATCAACCATTTGGCATTCGAAGGAAAAAGACAAAACCGAGTATTCCACCAATATTCCGTTCCGTTTATTTGTAATGGGGTAAAAGAGTGAGCTGATTACGATAAAATGAAGAACTATTTTAAATGTCTTATCTTAACAATGCAAAGTTTAATTAGATCTCCAGAGGAGATGTCAAACTTTGTTTAATAGGTATTATTACCTTTATAAGCTTACACGAGGCGGCCAACTTTATAATAAGTGTGGAACACACCCCATCCCTATACACAACAAGACTGAGGATTTGTTGGAATTGTTGGTAATTAAGAAACAAACAACACTACTATTTTTTTCAGTTTCTTCTTTCTTAAATTTAGTTTTCAATTTTGTAAAATTTATTATTAAACTTATTTACAAGTAATAATCAAGAACATTAAATATAATACTGAAAATAAAATCTTAACTAATATATAATCTAAAAGGGTGGTGAAAAAAGAAGGTATTTCAGTTTTTGACGCTTCATCTAGCTTAAATTTGGAAGACAAATTGAAGAAGGAAACTGGACGATGGCTTTTTTTTGATTAATTTTTTTATTGAAATGGAACACTGATACGAGCGAGATAATGAGAAACGAGGAATGCAGGACATGCGGAGCGCCTTTGTCGATTTTCGGGACTATCTTATTAAATATTGCAATGCGGGATTTCAACTGTCATTACGGGACGATCCCGCAGAATACGGGACGGAAATGCCTTAAACGTAGGTACACGGCAAGTTTAAAACGTGTTCTACTACTGTGACATTTTGTAATTTACTAGATAAAACGGGTTTCAGCAACGCTCTGTACGAGTTTTTGCTTTTCAGTTACCTTAAAGTGTACTATTCAGTATGCAGTCAGCTTTTACATTTTTTTGAATACATTTCGCTGTTGTCACATTAGAGCATGACATGGCATATTTACGTACCCGTACGTGTATGTTTGAAAAGTGTAACATTACAAAAGCGAAAGCGTGAGTGAGTCGCCCATTAGTCGCGAAAGAATTTTTCACGTCAGCAAATGTCAAAAGCATTTTTGAAACGTCTAGCGAAATTATTCAATGCAATATTCATCGTAAATGAAAACAACGAAGTATGAACATTTAGCTGTTAATTTTGGAGATAGTAGGTACACTTAGGTTTGACGACCGAATGGCGTAGCGGTAGCGAACTGAGGTCGTGGGTTCGATTCCCACTACTGGTAAAGGTTTGTGTGATGAGCATAAATGTTTTCCAGTGTCTAGGTGTTTTCCAGTATATAATATTTATGTATATTAATATGTATGTATATATATCAGCTATCTAGTACTCATAACACAAGCTATCGCTTACTTTAGGGCTAGATTGCGATGTATGTAATGTCCTGATATATATTTATTATTATTATTTACTTAAGTATAGGTATGTACAAACATAACACTCATTTTAAAGGAGGAGGTTTGTATACATATACCTACTTCACGACAAAACTGATTTGGTTAAAGAGTGAAGATAGATTAATTATCCCCCAAAGACTCTTCGGCTATCTGATTTTATTGAATGTTATTATACATTTAGTATAGTACAATATTATCGTAATAACTACAGATAAAGTACAAATTTTGCAAAGAAAATAAAAGAATCAAGTATCTAATAGTGGATCCACATCGACACCCGACGGGAGGGTACCCAAAAGACTGGCAGCATTGCCTCTTTGGATGGCAATGCTTATCTTTTGGCCAAAGTATGAGCCAGCCTTTGGGTCCTGGGTTGCATCAAACAGACGCGTAGACAGCTCCTTATATAAATGATGCGCCTCCGGCCCCCATGGCCCCAATGTCTCCACGCCAAACGGCGAAAATATGTAGCCCTCTCCCAGGCCTGCATATTTTCGAAAACTATAATATAACTACATGATATAAAAATAATTAGTGCGAGTGAATAACTATTGACAACAAGTGTTATTTTTCGGTGGGCATGAGCTATTGATGCTTTTCCACAGTTTTGTTGGAAACCGCCATATTTTTGGAGATAAAACTCTTCCAACTTTAGTTAGTCCTAAGTCATTCATTTGTGTTCATATTTTGCGGAATCTTCATATTTTGTTCATAATTGTAATACATACCATCGTTTTTTCTCAAGTGTACATTATTTGGAACGAAAGTGTTTTGTCACTCAAATATTCAGGATAGTAAAGCTTGAATGGATACTCTCTACCTTATCACGGTATAGAGGCCGTCAGTTTATTCTTGAGTCATGCCACGAGCTGAATGAGAGCTCAAAAGCATGTTACCAGGTTCATACGCAGGTGACAAATTCGTCTTCACGGGGAAAGGATAATTTTTTTCTCTCCTACAGCTAGATCCACAGAGCCCGGGAGTAAGGGTGGACATAGGTAATATTCCCTGTGGAGAAAATGATTGTAACCCCTATGTGAGGGATAATATTTTATCCATTGCACGTGTTAGAGAAGCTGTAGCCATTGTTTTATCAGATACTAGCAAACGCCCGCGGCTTCGCTCACGTTGATCTTCTGCTTTAGTCCCTCAGGCGTTAAGTTTCCAAAATTCTTGTATTAACCGTCATTTAATTTAATTTTGACCACTAAATATTTCCTAATGCTTGCTGGTTATAGTCAGACGTCGACTTTCAAAGCAATCGGCCCAGTAACAAAAAAGTTCAAAATGGCGGTCAAAAAAAAATCATCATTTTTTTATCTTGACCACAAATTCCTTCTCTATGCTTGCTGCGATAGTCAGATATCGATTTTCAAAGCAATCGGCCCAGTAACAAAAAAGTTCAAAATGGCGGCCAAAAAGATCAAAATTTTTAAATTTTGACCACAAATTCCTTCTCTAAGCTAGCTGCCATAGTCAAATATCGATTTTCAAAGCAATCGGTCCAGTTACAAAAAAGTTCAAAATGGCGGCCACTTTTTTAAATTTTGACCACAAATTCCTTTTCTATGCTTGCTGTCATAGTCTAATATCGATTTTCAAAGCAATCGGTCCAGTAACAAAAAAGTTCAAAATGGCGGCCACTTTTTTAAATTTTGACCCCAAATTCCTTCTCTATGCCAGCTGCCATAGTCAAATATCGATTTTCAAAGCAATCGGTAAAGTAACAAAAAAGTTCAAAATGGCGGCCACTTTTTAAATTTTGACCACAAATTCCTTCTCTATGCTTGCTGCCATAGTCAAATATCGATTTTCAAAGCAATCGGCCCAGTAACATAAAAGTTCAAAATGGCGGCCACTTTTTTTTAATTTTGACCACAAATTCCTTTTCTATGCTTGCTGCCATAGTCAAATATCGCTTTTCAAAGCAATCGGCCCAGTAACAAAAAAGTTCAAAATGGCGGCCACTTTTTTTAATTTTGGAAACAAATTCCTTCTCTATGCTTGCTGCCATAGTCAAAAGTCGATTTTCAAAGCAATCGGCCCAGTAACAAAAAAGTTCAAAATGGCGGCCACTTTTTTAAATTTTGGCCACAAATTCCTTCTCTATGCTTGCTGCCATAGTCAAATATCCATTTTCAAAGCAATCGGTCCAGTAACAAAAAAGTTCAAAATGGCGGCCACTTTTTTTAATTTTTGCATCAAATTCTTTCTCTATGCTTGCTGCCATAGTCAAAAGTCGATTTTCAAAGCAATCGGCCCAGTAACAAAAAAGTTCAAAATGGCGGCCAAAAAGTTCAAAATTTTTCCTCCTCAAAATTTGGATCTCGAAAATCCCTTTCTGAATACGAATTCATGATATAATACCAACCTAGGTACTAAATTTCAGATCTCTACGACTTGTAGCTTTTCGGGAATTCCTGAAACAACGAAAAAAATTACACTTTTGTATGGAGAAATCCATAAAACCAACGGTTTTTACCCCTTAAAATTTGAATTTCTGGAATCCCCGTCTTAGTACGAATTCATGACCTAATATCTACCTAGGTACCAAATTCCAGATCCCTACGACTTGTAGTTTTTCGGGAATTCCTGGAACAACGAAAAAAATTTCACTTTTGTATGGGGAAATCTAAAAAACCAACGGTTTTTACCCCTTAAAATTTGAATTTCTGGAATCCCCGTCTTAGTACGAATTCATGACCTAATATCTACCTAGGTACCAAATTTCAGATCCCTACGACTTGTAGCTTTTCGGGAATCCCTGGAACAACGAAAAAAATTTCACTTTTGTATGGGGAAATCCAAAAAACCAACGGTTTTTACCCCTTAAAATTTGAATTTCTGGAATTCCCTTCTTAGTACGAATTCATGACCTAATATCTACCTAGGTATCAAATTTCAGATCCCTGCCACTTGTAGCTTTTCGGGAATCCCTGGAACAACGAAAAAAATTTCACTTTTGTATGGGGAAATCCAAAAAACCAACGGTTTTTACCCCTTTAAATTTGAATTTCTGGAATCCCCGTCTTAGTACGAATTCATGACCTAATATCTACCTATGTACCAAATTTCAGATCCCTACGACTTGTAGCTTTTCGGGAATTCCTGGAACAACGAAAAAAATTTCACTTTTGTATGGGGAAATCCAAAAAACCAACGGTTTTTACCCCTTAAACATGGAATTTCTGGAATCCCTGTCTTAGTACGAATTCATGACCTAATATCTACCTAGGTACCAAATTTCAGATATCTACGACCTATAGTTTTGGCGGAATCCGTGGAACAACCAAAATGCCTCATTCTTTTATATATATAGATACTATCGCGTGCTGTTGTGGGGTAGATGCGCCGCACTTTAGACAAATAAAAATTTCACTTGTTCTGTATCCACTTATAATTGAACAATATTAACAAGAGATAAAATAATGTTCATAAATTATAAATTAACTCTGGCGGTCCGGGTCGCCTCTGTCGGAGTTCACACAAGAATATTTCAGGTTCTAGTCTGGGCTCACAAGGGCCTACAAAGACATGGCAATGTGCTCTAATTTTGAACGCTGATCTTCCTTCAAACGGCGCAGTAGTACCAACCAGACCGCCACATTGTGTATGTTGTAGATAATCGCATTTTCCCCTTTCTTCCACCCAGGCCGATGCTTGCCAGTGCTCTGCGTGCACCTGTTCCACATCTACGGGCTGATCTCCCACTTCAAGCTGGACGTGGTGAAGGCGTGGAAGCTGTTCAGCCTCATCGAGGAGGGCTACCACAGCACCAACCCCTACCACAACTCGGTGCACGCGGCCGACGTCACCCAGGCCATGCACTGCTTCTTGCAACAGAAAAAGGTACTTTTATATTTTATTAACTCACTAGCTTTTATAACTTACTAGCTGAACCGGAAAACATCATAACAATCGGTCGAGCCGTTTCAGAAGAGTTTGATAACAAACACGAGACACGAGAATTTTATGTATAAGATTAGCTGATACAGCAAACGTTCTTTGCCATTAGGGATTTAAAAAAAAAAGCTTACGACCTACTCTCAGACCTACCAAACATACACAGAAATTTTCATAACAATCGGTCAAGCCGTTTCGGAGAAGTTTGGTAACAAAAATTTTATATATTAGAGAAAGACGACAATTTTATATATTAGAGAAAGATTTATTGCATATCAAAATTTTTGAACGGGATTTGAACCCGTGCCCACTTGCTTTCGGGGACAACTGCCTTGGACGAATCCCGTTGCTGCGATAATTTTAATACGCAATAAATAAAATTGAAGGAATAAAAAAGTGGAAATCACTTAATTTTGCCCGAAGGAAGCATGGATTTTCCTGAAACAAAAAAGTTTGCTCGTTACCGTTCGTGATTCCGCGAGATCCGTGGATTTTCTTCCGTTAGCCTTTGGGCTAATTCAAGTTTAAAACTATCTGATACAGTACAGCCAAGAAATACATTTACCTGATGTTTATAGTGATACACCACCCATGTTAGATACAGTGCGCCGCATGATGCATTGCAATATCATACGACGCTTTATGATCATGAGACATCAATTCTTTGGTCTCATTTGGCTAGGGATCACGTCGGCTTACAGGATCCTTCAAATGTAATGGTAAACAAGACACCCCGCGTCATTATCTTATGACTTTTACCTTTAAAGTAGGGGATGTACAAAAGTGTGATCACGTCGGCTTACAGGTTCCTTCAAATGTAATGATAATCAAGACACCCCGCGTCATTATCTTATGACTCATAATTTTAAAGTAGAAAATATACAGAAGTGTGCGGAATTTTCGCAGAAGGAACCTCCTTTTCTAATACTCTAGACGAGCGTAGGCTCAAAATCAGTACATAAAAATAACAGACCAAGTTCCTTGCTATCCGCGTCGTTATTCGTACCCACGTAGCAGCGAGCTACGCCGCTTTATAAGTGGAAAACCTTCGCGAAATGTGATTGCTTGGCGTTTCGAAACTAAGCCAAATTTTATTATTCACAAAGTTCAACTGAGTTCATGTTGAAATTTATTCAGCTGTTGCTGGCATCTTGACTTTTTTTGTGTTCTTTATTTCCCTAGATTACTTCCGGCCCAAACGGATACAACTCACTATATAATCATTTGAAACCCGTATCTATAATCTTTTTAATTTGGCACGGTCAGAAAATCACAGCTACATAGTACTATAGCTGAAAATTGGAGTGTCATTACTCATTATTACGAATTAAGTAATTATAGTAGGTACCAATTTTCTGTACTGCTTTGTTGGTGTAATGTTGAGCGTTTTCGACGCTTATCACAAGGTCTTGGGTTCATCCCCTTGTCAAGTCAATCAAGTCTATCGTATTGGTATTTTCTATCAAGACTGCATTCTTAGTTCCAACATCGAATGCATAATATTATAGTATCAGCTTAGAGTTTAGAAATTGGCAGTGTTTTAGGAATAGAGAGCAATATCCGTACACTCTTAACGGAGTAGACGTCTTATTTAAGCGATTTTTAGTGACCTGCAGTTTAAAAACTATAAAGACAATTACTTTGATAAGTAAACGTCATGTATTTTGGGTCTTTAATGTAAAGTCGCTGTGAAGCAGAAACACAATTGGATACAATTTTCTCGATGAAAGTTCCCAAAAGTTGCTCTAGAATCTCAATTTTTCAAATTTTTATCGAAAACTACTATGGATGTAATTGTAATTTTTGTTCTATATTAATTATATCCAAAAACGCTCAGAAAGGTTTTTTGACAACTGGCTTAGTTTTTAGTAATTAGGTAAAACGTCGTTCTTTCTGTAATGTTCTTCCGCAACGCTGCATGTCGCACCCACCAACATAATTATTCGTAAGAGTGAAAAAGACAAAAATAAATTCAGTGAATCCTCTTAAACTATTTTAGAGTTTCTCGACGCTAAGGAGTAATATACGACATAGTAAAGACCCACTCGACTTGGAACGAATACCGGAGTGCAAAATTATATGAAATACTCGTATTTTCTCATTTCCAGAAATTCTCAGTTGGGAATTATCAAATAGAGAAAATTAATATCGTTGTCTTTGGAGTTTGAAAGGAAGAATGTCTGGAATGTTTCTTTTTTAAATTAGGGACTAGGATTTAATTAATATACTACCTATACTACGAGTAAATTAAGTGTGATGCTCATGGGGAAAATATAAATAACTAACTTTAATTCATCACTATTTTTACCCACGACGGAACGGAGTACGGGTATATGCGTTTAGGCTGAGAGACCGTTTGTACATTACTTTATTAATGAGATGTTATGTTTGTTTGTATGTTAAATTGTTCACAAAAACCAATAATGCAAAAATATTTTTGTTTGTTTGTTTGTTTGTTTGTTGGGTTTGTTTGTTTGTGTGTGCACATCAATGTTCCCATTTATTTCAAAAACGGCTTGACCGATTTAGATGCGATTTTCTGTATAATGTTTGGTATTCATTGGCAATGGTTCTTAAATAGTTGTTACGAACATCGATCACCAGGGGGCGCCATAAAAAACATTTACAGTGCAAACGAATGTTCTCAATTATTACAAAAACGACTGAACCGATTTGGATAGAGTTTTGTATAAAATATTAGTGAGTCATTGGCAATGGTTCGTAGATAATTGTTCTTGTGATTGAACAGCAGAGGGCGCCACAATAAACGTCTCTTTATGACTTGGAAGGGATGACGCCTTCAAACGCTGCTAGAGGAGCTAATGGCTAGTTTGAAGATTAATTTTCATTTTTTAATAATAATATAATTTAAATTACATTAATATATTAATAGAACAAGTGGAAAATTAAAAAATTTTAAAACACCCACGACTTTTGCAGACTTGTAATTGAAAAAGGATTAAATAATTTTTTGAAACTCCCCGACTAAAGGAAAGTAAGAACTAAGAACCTATCAGTATAATTACAAATCCAAGAAAATCCGCCGGAGCTGCTGTGTTTTGCCTATGACGGTGTTGATGTTGCTGTTTACCAGTTGATGACTAATTCAATTTCTTGATACTTCTCATATACCGGCAGTTTATCAGTACTTACTAATTACATTAATTGATATTGGAAACGAAAATAGCAATGGCAGCTCCGACGGATTTTCTTGGATTTGTAATTATACTGATAGGTTCTTAGTTCTTACTTTCCTTTAGTACAGTCCTTTAGTTTTAAATTTTTTTAATTTTCCACTTGTTATAATATTACTACCTGACCTTTCGTTTGAAAAATTAATTAAGACCTATTTCAAAGACCTACCAAATGTAGACAAAAATTTTCATAAAAATAGATCAAGCCGTGTCGGAGGAGCCTGAGTTCGGAGATTTTTCTTGGATCATCGAAATCTTTTAGCCGTAGACGTGGGTACCATTTCCACAGGAATTATATCGGTGCAATGTAAATACATGAGAATGCTTGGAGTCCGAGAGGACCCCCTCATTCAGAGAGGAGACCATAATTCTTAATACGGGACATAAACAGGGGTTGAGGGCAAATATGTTACATACGTAAAATGTTAAATAAATGCTCGCCTAAAACACAGCAGTTTGCGTTTGTTTCTTTGTTTGACCTATATGATGCCAAATATACCGATTATAAATTTGTTTATTGTTTCTTAATTTTTTTTTGGACGAAGTAAACAAAGTGGATACACATTTCAGGCATTTATCAAAATAAACATGGTTTATTTAAATTCTGACATCATGTCGAGAGCCTTCATATAAAAACATTCGTCTCGTTTAAGCTTGTATCTTTTTAATTAGGACATTATTTTTATACTATAGAGAAACATTTTTTTAATGTCGCTGAAATTATGAAACTTTTCAAGTCATGTATTAATTCAAGTCATGTAAGCTTAAAGTCAACTGAACATTAATCTTTGGTTTTAATATTTTGCTCGATCCATTAGTGTAGTGGTTAGTTTGTTAGATATCGCGTTTATACTATTATTACACACATTATAATACACATTCATATTTTTTTCATAATCGTAAATATTAATTTGATTTTACAGTGCAGAGCGCATGTACGAGTACAAGTCAAAGATGTACCGTTTTAATCAAACAACGCTCTTGCATATTATTCAAATTATTCAATGTATGTGCATGCTACTGTATAAGCTGAAAGGGTGAAACATCGTAGGATATTCTAGTACGATGTCTATAACATCTCACTTGACAGAATAAAGTCTGAAGTGGCATACGGTAATCCAACCTTGACATAACTACAAACTAATATAATAAAAGCGAAAATGTACTGAATCGATTTTGCTGTGGAATAGAGATAGAAGTTACCTCGGATTACAATGGTTAAGTACTTCTTTTTCCCAGTAAAGTTCATGGTTCAGTAAAGTTGGAATTAGTGAAAAAATTGGTTGTCTGTAAAGTCGGTTTTCTGACGATAGTTGAACGTGACAACTCTCGCTTGCACTTCAAGCCTTACATGCAACGCCTCAGAGCGAGGTAACGCGAGCGAGGTAACGCCGGTAACGCCGGATGAGTCATGTTTTTTTTGCGTGCAGCCGGCTCTATCCAATTATAAGACGTTGTCACGTCAAAACCGAAATTAAGGCGGACGGAGGCGCGGGCGTTAGTGAAACGTTAAAACAAAAATTCAATGCCAACTAAACAAACCAGTTTTATTATTTTAATCTACTTATCGACAGCTATGAAAATGTACTAAATCTAATTTTCGGTAGCTTTTTCAAGTAGAATTTTTCATCCACCTCCCTGTAATTGATTTTTGGGTTATATTTTTTTTTGTCCTGTAATATTTTTTTTTTTTTTCAAAAATTGTCTAATAAATGCCTATTCACTTCTGGTGCCCACGTTGTAGAGAGCTTGGGAGGGTATTCCTACCTTTGCAGTTCGTTTCAGGAAAGAGAATCAAACTGCTTCGTACGTGTCTTTGGTAAATCAACTAGTGGTGCAAGTCTTTTCGATGCCTTGCCGTTCTACGGTAAGAAGATAACGGGGGAACCAAATTAAATAATCCCTAAGCACACTCTCCGAAATAATATATTCTAAAGAATACCGTCAGACTGTTTAATCTTTGAAAACATTGCAGTGAGATCTCATGCATGCAGATATTTATTTAAGCACGTGATGTTAAGTTTCTTAAGGGTTGATTTTTCAATCGCCAGATGAACTATCTGAGGAATAAAGAAACATGCCATAGAAAATCTATCACAACGTCATATTTATTACTTAGTTAACTATTATCTGGCGATTAAAAATTAGCCGTTATACACACAACTCAGAAATGTCAGAGGCTCCGAAGCGTGCCCAGGATTCAAACCCTCGACTCCCTGATGAGAGGCAAGTCTGAATCAATGAGCGTTCAATGCTTTGCCGGCGACAGTGCTCTTTGAACCGAAACAGTAATAGAACCTGCTTCACGGCAGAATAAGTAGCGCTGTATTTGTACCTATTCTGGCGGACTTTGCAAGGTCTGGAATATCTTAGGATGTTCCTCCCTTGAGCTTGTTCAGTAACATAATATCCATCCACGCAATATCCTTGAAGTCGAAGCGTCTCTTGAAATAAACGAGAACTACGAGTATAATAATGCCTCTTCAAATATCACAAATACTCTGCGCAGGTATTTATTTATTTGTTGTTCACGATATTTCAAGTATTAAAAAATAAACGTGTATATTTTGACTAGAGTAGTAGAGACGGGTGCTTCAGGGTCTTCGTTTTAAAGAAAATAATGTAGTAACAAATAAAGCTGATTACAGAAATATTGTTCTGTGCAAATTATAATAATAAGTGAGGTATTACTTCAGTTTTCTTAAGACAGTAGTTCGAAATCTATAAGCATAATTTTGTGACACAAACAAAGACTTACATGCACAGTTCACACTATATTTTAAATACACTTGAGAGAAAACATTTTGAGTCTCTAAGAAATTATGGCGTGACTCATTCATTTACTAAGTTGAAATTTTGTACGGAGGTTACCCTAATATATTTATCTTAAAGGCATAAGGATGGAGTTTTTGAAACTAACTACTCAGCCGAGCCAAGCATGAACTCCTATAAGATAACTTTTGTAAAACGCTTTGTACGCGTTTTATGAATGCATTTGGGACGGTTTCTAAGTTGGTGGAAACTTTTGGATTAAGTAACTCTAGCTCAAGTTTGAACGCTCTCTTATTAGATCAGGCGCCTCGAGTCGGTGAAAAAGATAAAATACATCTACGGTAATGAGATTCGGAAGCGGACGTGATTCTTCTACCAATGCACAAACTACGTCGATGTGATTAATAGCGCGCACCGATATATCGTGGTTATTCATTATTCATTAAGTTCATAAATAAATAGGCATTACAGAGACAGAGATCGACGTGACGTCACGAAACTCAATAAGCACCTTGCGATTTCATAAATAAACAGGAGGTGAGTTTATTTTAAGGCGGTTGTAGACGAGGAAGTAAAAAATAAATCAACTTGGAATACCCATATCAAGGCATCGTAGTAGCAAATAGTACTGCAGCGGCCGGCAAAAGAGGCATTGGCCGACGAACGTGTATGTAAATGTGGGCCGAAATGGATCCTACCAACACCGACGACGACCAAGTACACCGAGGAACCTAGGCAGAAATTTTCAAATTAAATCATGAACAACGAACAGCAATATTTTTTAATACATTGGCTCAAAAAGTTGACATTTCCATTGTGTTTAGCGTGCGCAAAGTTATTCTTTTCCGAACTAGTGCTTTTTGTTTTCTCCTTGCATGTGGATCAAAATCCATGAAAGAGGTTTTCAAGTAAAAAGTTTTTGTTACAAAATTATTGTATTAAATGACAATAATGTAATTATTTTACAATGTAACTACTATCAATATATAAATTTTTTTCAATGATTTTCCTTCGTTTTTTTTTTGCAAATATGTGTGACTGCATAAATGCAGCTGTTATATGGACATATTTAGTCTGTGTATATTTAATCTGTGCAATATTGGACATACTTTTTGTCTATGATTCTGTGTTATTATTATTTATTTTTCTAATTCCATGCAAAATGTTCCTTTTTTGGCATTTTATTTTATTATTCATAGCAATTTATTATTATAATATTTATTCTTAGTTCATTAGCAGTGATGCACTTTCGTTCGTGAAGCGGTGAGAACACTATTGAATCCATCTATGCATCTAAGGTAAGGCGTGATTTCACTTCTTTAAGCCATAATTGTATAAATATTTTTTCGCAAATGTATTAAAAAACGTCGTTCGATGCACGTGCGGAATAGTCATCTCTACTCGTCCCTATAGTTGACCCGCGCCGATGGTTTGGGTCAACAACTCGGGACTCGTAAAGAAATGACGACCTTTCCGCACTTACCTATATCGAAATGTACTATTTCCGAATCAAAGTGTTCATTTGTTTCAAACTCAAATACCCCTACTGAAAGGTATCCGTTACTTAGCATAGCTCTCATATTTAGACAATTATTTGCTCATACAAGTGTACACAAATCGTGAATTGATAGTAATATCTCAACAAGAACACATCAGACATATCATGCACTCAAACGAACGCATACACGCATATAAAGTGGTCAAACTAATATACCCCTCTGCATCAGAAAGGTGTTCGTTACTAAACATAGCTTAAGTTAAACACAATTGTTTGCCTATACAAGTGTACACAAATCGTGAATTGATAGTAATACCTCAACAAGAACACATCAGACATATGCACCAAAACAGCATACACACATATAAAGTGGTCAAACTAATAGACCCCTTTGCATCAGAAAGGGGTTCGTTACTAAACATAGATCTTATACAAGTAACACAAATCGTGAATTGATAATTTGATAGTAACATCTCAAAAAGAACACATCAGACGAACGCATACACATATAAAGTGGTCAAACTAAAAGACCCCTCTGCATCAGAAAGTTGCCCGTTACTAAACATACGTAGCTCTTATAAACATAAACACAATTGTTTGCTCATGCAAGTTTGCAGCAACTGTCTCGCGCCAGTCGTCGTAGATACGAGATGTAATCTGGGTAAACCGATACAGACTAGGCATGTGAATGCGAAACTTTTACAGTCCGTATTATTATCTGTTATTTCTAGATATTGCAGTGTCTTTGTTTAGGGGGATTTATTGAATTTATTTTTGTCGCGGAAGAATAAAACAGAAAAACGACCTTTTACCTAATTACTTAAAAACTAAGCCAGTTATCACAAAATATGAGTTTCTAAGCGTTTTTGGATATCTGGGGACACGGTAGTGTCCCCGCCAGACGAGTCAAGCGAAGCGCGAGGGCACTACCTATCTTTTCTCGAAGTGTTTCGCCGTATTTTTAAACCCCTATAACTTAGGCCAGAATTATTCCAGATAATCAAAATTCTCGGGAAATGATGTCGCCGGTGAACTTATTAATCGTATAAAGTTTCAATATCACAGGTCTTATACTTTAGATTTTATTGCCATCTGAAAACCCCAGATTTCGTCACTGACTGACTGACTCACTGATGATCATCAAAATTCCTAGGTACTTCCTGAAGTCCTAGAAAGCTGAAATTTGGTATGTAAGCTAGAATTAGTACACAACCAACAAAAAAATTCCAAAAGTTGGAAATTTAACCCCCCAACCCCTTAAAATAGGGAATGGAAGTTTGTATGAAACTACGGCAAATATTGATGCTCGAGGTCTCAAAATTGATATAGGGACTCTTCGTAATAAACAATTAAGTACGTGTTTCAGGATTTTTAGTAAATCACCCCACATCTATCAAATTAGGGGGTTGGAAGTTCGTATGGGGGGATGGAAGTTTGTATGGAACTGCGGCAAATATTGATGCTAGAGGTCTCAAAATTGATATAGGGACTCTTTGTAATAAACAATTAAACACGTGTTTCAGGATTTTTAGTAAATCACCCCACATCCATCAAATTAGGGGGTTGGAAGTTCGTATGGGGTTTCCCATAGGTATATAGGTACAAACTTAATTTCATGTCAGATATCTGCTAGTATACATCTGGAAAAACACGTAATTTTTTTTGGTAATTATAAGCGCGATTCCAGTGCCCAAGTGGCCAAGCGCCCAAGTGCCCAGTGCCCCGTGCCCAGGAATATCGCACGTTTCAAGCCCAAGTTACATGCATGTCATGTTTAACAAGCCGAGTTTCACTGCATGTCCAGTGACCAGGATCCAGCGCTCAATGACAAGAACCCACATTGAACCGAGTGCCCAGTGCCCAGCTTGAGCTGTCGAACGTGCCAAGCGTCAAATCTCTCTGATTTTGAAGAGCGTTATAGCGCATAAATACCTGCTCAGTGCCCAAACGGACGCGTCAAGCCCAAGTTACATACAGGTCCTCTCCAACGAGCCCAGCACAGTTACCAGTGCCCAGGGTGAGATGAGTGCCCAAGGCCCAGTGCCCAGTACCCACAGTTAGCCGTCGAACATGCCAAGCGTAAATTATATGGATTTTAACAGCGCCCCAACGTCAGTGTACCCAGTACCATAGTGCACGCGGCAAGCCCGAATTCCCGTACCGAGCTCCGCGTGTTCATTGCCCAGAGTCCAGTGCTCTGTGACTAAAATGAGTTGTCAAGCGTCAAATTTGAATTTCAAGAGCGCCTCAGCGCCCAACGAAAATAAAGACTATAAATAAAGCAATAGTAAAAAAACTAATAAACACACAAATCTCACCGATACCTTCCGTAGATTTTTAATGAAAAACAAGTAGTCTGTGTTAGTCCAGGATATAATCAGTCTACATTTTAAATTTCAGCCCAATCAGTTCATTGGTTGTGTCGTGATTGAGTAACAAACATCCAAACTTTCATTTTGACTTTGTGTTTTAATAGGTAAAATTTGAAGTTAGAAATTGAAATTTGGATCTATACATTACGTTTGATTATCACTTTATCTTGATAAATGTAAAATTAGTTCCACTTTCGGTAGGCCAAAACTACTAACTTTAAATCCACTATAAGTTTTTAAAATTTTCAGAATATACTTCTAAGCAAAGTACGTATCTACTAGTAATACAAACATATTAGAGAGTAGGCTGTGAAAAGAGGCGCACCTGAAGTGCAAGAAATACACAAAAAAAAAATTAAGTTAATAAAAAACATTGTTTTAAAAAACTTACAAAAAGAAATGAAATCCCAACAAAAACATTTTCATGTAAAATGTTGCCAGACGAGCATATGGCTCACACTGTCAAAAAGTTATCAGATCTCATGTAGGGCATGACTTCTGACTTTATACACCCTTAAATACAAGCTCTAACTTCACAAACTCTACACTTTAGTTACAATAATGTCTTGACCGTTTGGCTACCGTTACATTGGGCGTACCGTACCTACATACTTTATTTCATCGACTTAAAACTTGAGTTTTGTGAATTCGCTATTTTTAAAATATCATCGCTGCCAATTTTGACGTGCAACAAGGCTATCTAAGCACGTGGTCAAAATCGGAACTAACGCTGCTATCTTGTGACACTTCGATAGTTCGCTCCGTCGGCATATTTGTCGCTATGTTTCAATTATTTCGAAATTTCATTAGCTGGATATCCATAGTTCTACATTTGTTCTACAACTACGCCCTCCTGTCATTGTCATTTAAGTGCCAAGAGATCCTTGTCGGATTGTACTATTTGGACGGTTTTCCTCCCGGTTCTTTGAGTTAAGAATAAAAATCGCTCAAGTAGAAATTCATTGGTCTATGAGGAATTCAATTTTCTTATTTCCTTTATAGAGTGCTTCATATTTTCTCTATTTAACGTATTTAGTAACGTGATGGCAGAAAATAGAAAACAAACTTAGCGTACATTTATATTAAAAAAAATTGTTATTGCTATGTGTTTTAAACAGCTGTTGCGCGCACAGAAAACAAAAGGCAAGTCATTCCTTGCTCTGTGGTTGCGCGCGTCTTCGGCCGCATTAATTTCTGTATCTACATATTTTATTATACCAACCTTAAAAGATAGATATCTGCGGACATTTTCTCAGACCTTTCTTTAGTGATTTTCTCTAGTCTTTCACCAGGCTGTAATAAATAATACTAAAAAAATAGAATATAAAATGAATAATAAGGGGGCTCTCATAAGTAAACGTGATTTTTTTGGCTTGTTTTTGCTCGATATGGATAACGGCAACATGTAGAATCTTAAAATATTCGCAGAATATTTAGTTATATATTCACTTTAAAAAAAAACCGGCCAAGTGCGAGTCGGACTCGCGCACCGAGGGTTCCGTACTCAAGAAGTCTCTTCTTCTTCTTAGTCGTTCACTCTTGACAGAGTGGTCGTGGTTATACTTTTACGATGTGCAATGATGAGCCACTGCTGCTTTGGCGATAGTTCTCCAACGGCTCCTGTTGGCGGCATTGCGAGAGCACTCAATAATAGAGGAACCTGTAGCACTCCGGATCAGATCTGTCCACCTCGTTGGGGATCGACCACGTGGACGCGTGCCTTCCACTCGCCCTTGAACCACCAGATGTTCGATGGTAGCTACCCTTCTTGATATATGGCCAAAAAACTTGAGGATTCGCAATTGTACATGCGTCGAAAGCCTCTGGTCAATTTTCAACTCCTTGAGGATGGAGACGTTTGTGCGATGTGCTGTCCACTTTATGCATAATAGACGTCTCCAGCACCACATTTCTAGGGCGTCTATTTTTCTTCTGTCAGACAGTCTTAAAGTCTACGTTTCAGCTGCATACAAAAAGATTGGAAAGACTAGACATCTCATGAGACGAACTTTTGTATTTTTTTTTGTTTTATTTTTGTTTTTTTTTTTTTAACTTTTGTTTTTTTACTCAAGAAGTACTGAAGCAAAATAAGCTTAGGTAGTTATAGTTTAAGATTCGTTCGTACTAATGTAGATGTAACACGACCAAAACTGTAACGACCAAAGATGTAAAACGGTAATAATTACCTTTGTTAATGAACCGCAAAACTAACTTTGTTTGTAGAGGTTTATTGTTAATATCAAAAAAACTATGCTAGTTAGAGAATTGGCTATAGTTTTCCTGTAAAATATACGTAAATTGCTATTGACCATAATTATTTGAGATTTTTCGATTGGTAAACTCCGGAGATAAGGGGGGGGGAACGGTATTTTTTTAGACATTTTCCCCGATAAATCAAAAACTATCACGACTAAAAATAATTAAAAATCGGTTTTAGAATGTACAAAGTAAACCTTTTCATATGATACCCCACACAGTACAGTTATCTCACTTTTAAATTTCAACCCTCCGATTTTCCCCCCTTTTTAAATAAGAACAAAAATAATTTCCATTTTTTTTTATTCCAGTGTCATTGGGCCACTAATATACACAACTATTCCAAATTTCATATCGATAGCTCCGGTAGTTACTGAAATAATCGAGTCTGACGGACAGACGGACAGACAGACGGAGAAAGTTGCACCATAAGGGTTCCATTTTACCATTTTGGTACGGAACCCTAATAAACAGATAAATTAAGACATAAATGGTCAAGTGCGAGTCGGGCTCACGCACTGATGGTTCCGTACTATCAAGACGGGTGGCTACGTTCGTTCTGTGCTATCATTCGGTGACGGGTCCAATGGACAAGGGGCCTAACGCATTAATAAATATAACTCGCTATCAACTAGCCTTGGAGCCCCAAAATAGACTTCAAAACAAATGAAACGCAATAGGCAATGTTACGAGTGCGATAACAAGTACACTATCCTATTTTATTACGTGATCATAGTATCCTGATTGCATTTATTAATATACTAATCACATTAATAAAAGCGAATGTCCTGTGTGTATGTTTGTTACTCCTTCACGCCGCAAATTCTTAACCGATATGGCTGAAAATAATGGAAATAGATAACTTGGGTTAAGACAATAAAGGATATTAAAGGAAACATTCATGGTTCTCTTGGAATCGTGAATAGCGAAAACTTAGCGAATTTTGAATCGGATACTTAAGTTTTGAGAAAATTGCGGACATAAGATCGTGCAAAATATTGGAACCAGCTATCAGCAGCAATGTTCCCTCAAAGCTATAACTTGGGTTGTTTCAGGAATGGATAAACAAACCCCTAAAGAACCGGTAACGCATTTGCAATTCCTCTGGTCCAACAAATGTCCATGAGCGCCGCTGATCGCTTGAAATCTACAAAATTATACATCGGTCAATCATCGCCGGTAACCATAACAACGTAGCCAACACCAGCCAATTGCCGCCTTGGTTGCATGAATGATGCAGGCATTAACCAATCTGCTGCATAGATCTTAGCTCGTCGCTGCTATAAGTATTTTGCAGGATCAAGGGGCTGGTGAACTGCACGATTACTGCATACATTATTAAAAAATACATACGAGTATGTACATTGTACACGTGTCGGAAACAGAATCACCTTTTTTGGAATCGCTTAGAAAGCCAACTCATACAATAAACTGTAAACTATTGCCAAGTACTAAATCGCCTGCTTCCATGCACTAGATGTTGGAATCTATTACTTGGCAGTAGTTGACGATGAATTTCACAAAGTAGCGTCTGTTTCATCATGTTCTTGTTTGTTCCAGATTCTTGCCCATATGGAGCCGCTGGAAATAATGGCGTCCCTGCTGGCGGCCATCGCCCACGACATGGACCACCCTGGCGTCAACCAGCCCTTTCTGATCGCGACGTCCAACCACCTGGCTGCGTTGTACCAGGTATGTTAATCTCCTACCTCTTCCTGTCACCCTGGTCGAGTGGCGAACATGTTCGACTGCAAACCGTGGGATTGATCCACGGGTCGAGGCAATGGCGTACATTTTGGATTTTTCTAACAGTAATTCTTAGTACCGACCTGTGGCCTGATTCTGTATCGTTAGTTAGCAACTCGCACTAGGATATTAACTAAGGAAACGGAGGCAAAAATCCTATTTTTGCACAAGGTTTCAACTTTGGTTGGTATGTTATCATATCAACATGCCATGCAAGTTGCTAACTTGTGCAAAAATAATACATAAATAGGATTTTCGCCATCGTTTTCTTAGTTAATAACCCTGTGCGAGTTGCTAACTAACGATACAGAATCAGCCCACTGGAGTTGTGAGTTATGAAAGTAAGGCATTAGAGAATGCTCCTGTTTTGCGCAGCGAGAGATCAGCTAATCTTACCTTTATAACTTGCCAAGTTATCTTGTATTCAATGGCAAAGATAGGAAGGGCATCGTTGGTACGAATTCTGCTGCCACATTTGTTACGGCGGAAATCGAGTGATCAATAAATAAATTCTAGCGATAATATTTGTCACTCTCATATTTTTTCTGGATTTCGTTCCATTTGAGCGAATCGAATCGAATCGAAGTACCTACATCATATCGCTACTGCTAAAGGGCATGTATTGTTCGTAACTTCGTTCGTTTTAGGAAATTAAATATCACTTGTTGAGCGATGAAGGAAAAGGACGTGGTGTGGGAAATTTATTTCATTCTGAGAGAAGATTCTCGCCCATTAGTGAGACAAAAAGCGAATATGCCTCCTGTAACGCGCCACTAAACACACCGTTTTAGTAGCGGATGGCTCTTAAACGGGTAACCTTGTTCCTCTAAAAGGAATCCAATTCCAGTAAGCCGAACAAAGTCAATATTAGTGTTCAGCGTTACCCAAGAGCTTGTCGAGTCTTGTTTGTGTTAGCACATTACTGTTAGCTATCGAAAGTTCATTTGAGCAGCAATGAAAAACAAAGCGATCGAATCAAAGAAAAGTAGGTAGGTGGTGTAGTTCTGTAATAAACCGACGGCGATGAGGTAAGTGATTTGTTTGAGCGCGGAAAATCTTTCAAATCTTTTTATTCCATTTCTAGGGTGCCGTAGTAAAACAGGGAAATCTTATTGTTCGTTGGATAGGTTACCTAATGTTGTTTTAGTAGGTACATATGTGTTTGATTTTGAATAGGTTGAAAAGTATTTAAGATGCTACTTAGTATCATATTTTAGTGGCCTTCTCTCATTACATACATCAATACAATATGTACTTTTAACAAAATTTTAACCTATGTATTGTTTATTAGTTGACTGCTCAGCGGGGCTAGACAAAGTCACAGTCGTTTAGCGTTAACTACAGTAGATAAAAATGTATGGACAAACCACGTGACGAATGAAGGCAATGAAAGAAAATGAAAGCAGAATCTACTTTATGCTTAGCGTTGTTAACTGTCGACTGTCAATTGTCATGCGAAGTACGCTAAAGTTATCTACAAGGTCTGCCAGAACGCCAGACAGCGTTCAAGTTGTCGTAGTCGATTTTCAAACTTTTCCTCTATTCGGTCACATGGTTTTTCTACAGTCACTGGTTTTGTCCATACAGTTTTGTCTACTGTCGACTGTTACTTTGCCTAGTCCCGCAGATCACTTCAAACACAGGTTGACTGATTGACTGACTGATTTATATCAACACACAGCTCTAACCACAGAGCAAGGAATAACTTTATATTGGTGGCTCTAACCACTTGAACCATCACTTGAAGTTTGACATGCAGATACCTAAATTATGACATAAGTGTCCGCTAAGCAAGGATTTTTTGAGATTCAACGCCAGCTAACTTCGAACTTCAGAATCTTTATTTTACATAGGCTTATCCTACAGGCTCTTGGTCAATACGATATTTGTGATATATGTATATCATGATAACCTAGTCGACTTAAAACTATTTTTACTAGGGTTCTAACGCGTCATGCAACTGAGAACAAGCCCACAACAAACTCAGCCGGGTTTTGTGTTTCGGTATCACCATTTTACATGAAAAAACTAAGCTAGTATAATTACAGCAGTTCACTATAGGGATATATATGAGGAATAATGGGGAAGAACGCAGAGGTTTCGCTCAAAATATAAAGAAAATTCTAACAATAATTTTCTTTCATAACGATGTTTAATTGGAAAACCGTGGTAGTTTTCCAATTAAGCATTGTTACAACGAAAACTTAGAAGACTTTTTAAGTCTAGGAGTAAAAATGCAACTGCGGAAACCTACAGTATACGTGGCTTGACTCGCACTTGTCTGTTTCTATTCTATAGAAAAGCTTTGTTCGTACCACAATGAAAAGGGAATACTTTTTTCTTTCTTTCTGTTGTTTAGATAATTTGCCGATGTTAGTACATAATGTATTAGGAACGTAAATACACTGAATAAAGCACAGTTTTATAAAGTGACTGTTTAGTTTAGAAAACCGTAGCACTGATTACGAACATTGTCATTTGCATTCGATCGAAAATTAGGAAGGTGTAGTGTATAAACTAACCGACTAGACTGGACGATGACCTAAAGAAGGTCGCTGGTAGCGGGTGGATGAGGAAGGCGGAGGACCGTGTGTGGTGGCGCGCTCTCGGAAAGGCCTATGTCCAGCAGTGGATATCAATAGGCTGATTAAGTAAGTATTAAGTAAGTGTATAAACTCGAGCACCTTCATGCTCTATCAAATTTTGGTTTCGCTTTAATTATTTGCCAACTTTACATATTATACTGCCTGACGAGCGACGGGCCCCTATAGTTTCACTGAAGTTTGTTAATTTAGTTGAGGAATTGTGTCAAATCCAATAACCACCATTGTATTGTATATGTATATTTTAATTCCTTATTACAACTATCATCTAAATTAAAATTCATCGGATGTTGTAATAATGCGTCAGACTGGCGTCTCGTTTATTGGACGAAGAGAAAGACGGAGACAACGTTTGGCATTGTACCATAAAAATTGTAGTAAATAACAGTATGTTTTATGATTTGTGATTCATAAAAAATTTAAATACCATACGGATCTCGATGTATCGCAAGCGAACTGATAACATTTTTACTATACGCTGTTTTGATCAAACGTTGTCCGCTTTTTAGGGTTCCGTAGCCGAATGGCAAAAAACGGAACCCTTATAAATTCGTCATGTCTGTCCGTCCGTATGTCACAGCCACTTTTTTCCGAAACTATAAGAGCTATACTGTTGAAACTTGGTAAGTAGATGTATTCTGTGAACCGCATTAAGGTTTTCACACAAAATTTAAAAAAAAGTAGTAAATTTTGGGGGTGCCCCATACTTAGAACTGAAACTTAGTCCCCCCCCTGTAACTTCTAAAATAAGAGTATGATAAAACTAAAAAAAATATATGATGTACATTACCATGCAAACTTCCACCGAAAATTGGTTTGAACGAGATCTAGTGAGTAGTTTTTTTAAATACGTGTTGAATTGATATTCAACAAGTCTAATATTTTGTTTAACTTTGATGACGACAGATGGCGTTGCACGTCCGACTCGCACTTGTCCGGTTTTTAAATTCTATGGGCAGGGGTGTTTAGTTTACTTTATACGTACTATTGAGAATGAGTCTTGATAGTACGGAACCCTCAGTGCGCGAGCCCGACTCGCACTTGACCAATTTTTTTATTTTTGTACGTAGGCTTACCGCGTGGTGATAATTTGCTTATTTCACCAGAAACTTTCACACCTTGAATAAGTAGTCATCAAATCAACCGTTTGCTTATTATGGTGGTTCTGTAATATAGTCTAATAAAGATTTTTTTAATTGTTTTTTATTGGATCTTTGGATCTCTTTGAGACCATGTCAGCCGAAAGGGGAATTAAGGATCAAAAAACAGTATGCAATTCAAGAAAAGCTAAAAAAATTACATATTTTAAAAAGAAGAAAGTTTATATGACAAAAGGGGGATGCATAGTTTCACCAGTTTCGACCAGACACATGTCGAGCAGGCGCTTCCGAAAGCAACCGTGCCCCGTCAGCATCTGCGAGATCTGATAATCCGCGACGAGACAAGTTGCCTCAAATCGCCCGGCCACGTCTGGAAAGAATCAACGAAGGTTTAACTGTAATAGACGCCCGACTACTCCATCTTTAGCTACTGATTTGAAATTATAAGTTCCTGAAATCCTAAACCCCTTACAAACAAACGTTGAATAGCGAAAGAACAGTTATATCAACCGACTTCAAAAAAGGAAGGAGGTTCTCAATTCGACTGTATGTTTTTTTTATGTTTGTCACCTCATAACTTTTGACTGGGTGAATCTTTTTTTATTTTTTTTCTTTATTCTTTTTTTATTAAAAAGCTGACGCTTCCCGTGTGGTCCCATTTCAATTTAGTCCAGTTCTGACAATGGTATCCACGAGAAAACTATGTATGAGAGTTGAAGTCGGCTGTTTTTTGTTAATTAACGTATATTGTCAAATTATTGATAATGAAAGACTAAACAGAGTTTAACTATTTCAGCGCTATTCCTCGTTGTTTTGTTACGCAGTAAATATTTAAATGACGGCAGTGATTAGTTAGCTATTGCAGAATGATCTTTACCGTTTTTTTTGTGCACCATTTACAGTATAAAAACGCATATTAATTATGTATAATATGTTTCTAGCTATAGCGGTAGGTTAACAAGTTAATAATGTTTGTAGCTAAAACACATTAAATAATATTAAACTTAGGAATGAATAAACGTGAATAACTGAAACCTTAAATACTAAAGTTAAACTTTAGTGCGTAGGCGTTGAAAGTTCAACAGAAGCTTTATATGTGCTACGAAGTTGCTACGAAAGTATTTTAATGTCACGTTGAATAACATTTCTAAGGAGAATAATTATTATTTTAGGGTTGTAACTATGTACTTAATTGTATGGAATTTGCGATATAAATAAACAGTAAGGTATTTAATTAAAAAAAACCGGTTAGATGCCCAACTCGGGCCAGTTTAAGATTTTATGAAAACGAATTCGGTTTTTTTGTGAGACACGCAGGATTTCAAAACATAATATCTATTGTCCTGTCCACGCATATACCTATACTATATATAGCAAATATATCGCTGCACGCGGGGAAAGTGAGGAAACAGATTGCCGGTCGTATACTCTTTGTCGCACTTACGGGCTTTACGATTGCTTAATTTTACTGCACTACGGGCAGCGAGACATTGCGTCCATGTATTTGAATCTTTCTAACTGTTCATAAGAACTTTTATCGGTCTCCTTGAATATCTACCTAATATATTACGTACATTCAATGTACTATATATGTATTGTATGTATTCGAGTATTGTATTATGTATGTGTTTGTATATATTATATTGCATAAAAGTATCGGGCTATGTATATTTATCGTATGATTATTTCAGACAACGCGTGAATGATCTCTTTGAATGCGGAAATATTATATGTAAAGGGCTTATTGGTCAAATAAGATCACACTCATATGAAATGAATATTTAATTCAAATATGTTCCTTATTTAAATATACATTAAGGTCCTAGAGGCCAGAATACATAGCTTATTGCCTACCGGGTATTTCGAATATGGAACGGTCCTTGAGGTGACTTATTGGATCGGAAATTTAAGCGATGAGCGTCGATCCAAATTATTCTATCGTTAAAAATAGCCGGCCGAGTGCGAGCGAATCTTATCAGCATTATTATCCGGTTTTTAAAAAATGTCGTTAAGTACTGTGTTAAGTCACATACTTCTGAATTTTATCTCTAATATATAAAAGCTATGTTTTATATATCCCTATTCACAAAACATCGTTTGCCGGGTCAGCTTGTCTGATATATAGGGTTATATAAAAAATACCAAAACGCTCTCGGCCTGTAGTTGTTTACATTAACACTAACAACTTTGGTTCTGCGACTTTTCAAAATTCAGTATTAATTTATATCATACAAAAAAATGTTATTTCTGTAAAGTGACATTACACTGTTGCGGTTTCGCGCCGCGAGCTCGCGCACCGGCCGCCGCGCCGATGTTACATTACAGAGTAGGAACGAGTAGAGTATCTCTGTAAAATATTGAGTATTGGATATTTCTTAAAATATTGAGTAAAAAGAAAAGTCGTAGAACAAAAGTTGTTAGTTTTAATGTAAACAAATACAGGCCGAGAGCGTTTTGGTATTTTTTATATAACCCTGTATAAAATTCTCGTGTCTCGTTTTATTACCAAAACTGCTCCCAAACTGCTCGACCGATAGTTATGAAATTTTGTTAGCGTGTTCGGCAGGTAAGCTATTTCTTATATCCCTATTGGCGAAACAACGTTTGCTGGATCAGCTAGTTGTGATATAAAATAATAAAGAAGAAAGAAGAGACTTATTCATCTAATTTTACTGGAATTAAACACATACATTCTATCTATCACCCTATAAACGCATATTTACGCGTGGTCAAAAAAATATAATTTGCAAATGAAAGTGAAAGTAAGACCAAGAATACAGTGTACCTTAAGTTCACAGTTCAATTTCACTTTTATGAAAAATGTTAGCTAGTTACCCATTCTATAACTTTTACTTTGATCTAAAAGTCTAGACTTACCTAGGTATAGAAATAACCAGTCGTTAAAACTATATGTTCTTAGACTTCGCAACTTGTATATTTGAGTGGAGAAATCCCTTTTTGTTAAAACTTTTATTTAACTTGCAATGTATGTATTTTGTTCGGGTGGAATCTTACTTAATGTTGACGCAGATATCTTCAACCGATTGCGCTGATTGTTTTTTGTAGGATGACTTATGATGGTGATATGGGAAAGATGGGATGACCTTGAGTTATACGCCTGCATTTTGCAATATAAATCTTTACGGTAAAACTGACATTGCACTGATACTTGGACGGACTCTGCTAGAAGGGTCCTAAATCCTAATACATCAGATGCAACACTACTGAACTATATTTTTTATGAAAAATTCCAGAATCAATAAAGCTGATCAAGTTATTTTTGCACGCTTTCTTCGAATTCGTACCTATGTTATTCATAGAAGTTGAAAATCGATTTGAAATTGCTTTCACGATAACAATACCTACATGATTGTGGAAGGCATAATTTTGAATTCATATGAATTTTACTTTTGAAATCAGTATCTACCTACTCCGATCCAGGATAATTATTTATTACTCTATCATTAGCGAATTGCTGAATTTTATATAGCCTTGAGTTTGGTAGGTGTGATAGATAAATGATAATGATTAATTTTCTTAGCATGTTTTCGGACCATTGGAAAGACGAAATCTTTGGTTTAAGAATTTCAAGTAATTATGAAAGTCTAATCGCTTGTTAATACTGGAATACAATATCACTTGATGGTGAAGATGTCACTGTAGCTCGAAAGGTGAAGCCTCTACTGGTTGCTACACGGCATCGCACCGGAACGCCAAAGCGCTTAAGTAGGTATACTGTGAGACACATGGACGGTGAGAATTTACTTTGTTATCGTGGCCTGTTATTCTTAACTGAGGCTCCAGGCATCCCTTATTCCTTCCTGGGCAATCGAAACTATTTGCACGGCAGTGCAATACTGGCCCAAACCAATAAACAGACGTCTGACCCGTAGGCATTTTAGTAGAACAGCGACGTGCATGGAGAGGAAAATATCACAGCGCATACTGTACCTCTCTAACCCGTAAACAGTTGCTACATAAGTTCATCACCGTAACATTAAATTGTTTACCGAGTGGTAATATTTTGTATCAAAGACGACCGAATAGCGTAGCAGCAGCGAACCTGCCGTCTGCGTCGGAGGTCGTGGGTTCGATTCACACTATTGGTAAATGTTTGTGTGATGAGCATGAACGTTTTCCAGTGTCTGGATGTTTTTCAATATATATTATTATATTCAAGTATATTAGTATGTAATTATATTAATTAGGTATCTAAAACTAGTCTAACTAGGTATTTATAGTACCCATAACACAAGCTATCGCTTACTTTGGGGTTAGATTGCGATGTGTGTATGTGTAATGTCCGAAAAAAAAGGAAGCGTAGTGCCAGTACGAGACTATATTAACCCTCCGTCCACCAAACAAGCCAGCCTTTCTGTCATCTGATGAGGTAGTTAACCAACATGTTTGTCGCCAGAATACATCGGTGTTGGAGAACCATCACTGGCGGGCTGCCATCAGTTGCATCATCGAGAGCGGCCTGCTGGAGTCACGAGAGATGCGCTTGCAGTTACAACGTCAGATGAGCTCTCTCATATTGGCTACAGACATTACTAGGCAGCAGGAGTTCCTGAGCCAGTTCAAGGTTAGTTATACACAACAGATTGTATCAGCAAGTAGAGAATAACTTGATCGATATGTAGTCGACCACTGACTGAGGGGTTAGTACAGATTTTTGTACGAATTTCGAGTTGAATCGCATCGCACAGACGAATCGAATTCCTTCATATATGTGTTTACAGTCAGTGCCATCTATTGACAGCCTCATAGACCGTCCAGCGTAAATTCGTACAAGAACTTGTACTAACCCCTCTAGTCTGTATGGTGCTTGGTACCAGTAGCTAACTATATCAGCCGTAAAACGCGCGTGTCCACGACATACCCTCAACCGCATTCATTACTGGAGCGTATACTATATTTTTAACATAAACAGTTAGTAACAAACCAACTCCATGCACTTCCATAGCCGCTTACAACATAAACTGCCCACCCATATCAAGTGACGAAAACAGAAGTGACGGGACCAAACATTTACCTATCAACCGAACCTATCAATACGAGAACACGATTGCTAGTATCTCTGCGAAGTTTTAAAATATTCATTATTATTATATTCGGACAATAAGCCAAAATGTAAGAAGTTAGATTAGTAAGTTCTTTCGCACACGGCATCGTAGCGTAAGCGTATCGTAATCCGCGCGTACGCCGAGAGCAATATGAACACGGACATGTTCTAATAAGTCCGCATACGAAGCGAAAGGAGGTATTTATTGTTAATACGATAGTCGTAACGTACTGGCGTAAAAACACAGACAAAGTTAGGTTATCATTAATTTCATTAAAAAAAACACTTGAATTTAAGTGTTATTCAATTTTTTTATCATTTTTAACTTTCAACCCGTGGGCGAAGGGGGCTGACACTGGAAACTGTGGATACTAAAATAGTGAGGAAATCTGCATGCCTTGTGCAGGGCTACGGCGAAACCACTCTTACTTTGAGAGGAGACCATCCTCTATATGTGAGACATAATAAAGGGGTTGATAATAACACGTTCCACCTTAAATTGTATCATCAATTTCCATCATGTGTGATCACAGTTATGCTAGCCCATACAGTTAAAAAAATACTGCAGAGGAAATTTTTGAACTGATAACTACCGAATAGAGACATTTATAAAAGACTTGCGGACTTCATCAATTTCCATCAGGCATGATCACAGTCAAGCGCTAGCCTATATTGTTAGAAAAAATACTGCAGAGGAAATTTTTGAACTGATAACTACCGAATAGAGACATATTATAAGACTTGAGAACGTGAGCGAAGTCGAGGCATCTACGGTCACATTCCTATGTCTCCTCCCCTTGGACGTCGAATTTTATCAAAATTCCTTTCTTAGATAGGAGGTTTATGTCATGAGAGCTATCGATTTTCCAGGTTTTAGGCAGATTCGATTTCATAGTGGTACGAGTTTTCTTACGAAGTTCGTCCGGCTGCGCACCACCGTAAATACGACGTGATAAATGGGCAAAATGCCCCTCGATCGCGTAAATGTATCAAATAATTAAAGAACTGTATCAATGTCAAACCATGGGTTTGGTGCACAGACCATAAAAAGCAAGGTAGTTTTGAGCAATGAGATCACCTGAAAATCAGGTTTTGACAGTTCTTTGATGATTGGGTGATGTCTCAAGACGATGAGCAATTATAGTAGTGTTATTGTCTCGCTGCAGACTCGGTCATAAATCATTAGAGTGTTTCACTTTTGTTGTTCTTTGTTGAGTTGTGCATTACTGCAGAACAACAAAAGCGAAATTATTTACGACCGAGTCTGCAGCGAGATAATAACACTACTATAGTGCAGTGTGTCGTTTGATAGGTAGTTGTGGAACATATTGCACCTGATATGAGCGTATCATTTTATATCAAGTGAACATCTTCTCGACTTTAAAAGTTTTGACATCCCGATTTCCCCCTTTTTGCATAAAAATAAATATAATTTTCAATTTTTTTATTGAAATGTCGATGAAGTATATATTAAAGACATAAACAACCATAATATGTACATTGGTAATTAAAAAGTCAGTTATAACTAGTACGTTTAGAACTTACCAACTCACTGAAGCGGTTAATAAACGTGCTCCATGTCACAAGTCTGTAAGTTGGTTTGCAGATTCATTTTCAATTTCTTTGGTGAAAGCTAGTAGCCAATAAATAATCAAGTATCGGATTGGTCATACAGACGACTCTGAGTATTGCATTGCTAGAGCTCCGAAGCTTTTCCCAGAAGGATGCTACTCGATATACTATAGGTATAGTATAGCCACTGTTTGTTTATTTAATATTTTTCGGTAGTGTAGTTTAGAAACCGATATGCTGATCTTGCTTAAAGATATTTCAATCCATGAAGACGCGCTTATGTTATATTCGATTCGTATGGAGTTTGACAGCGTGGGGTGCATCATCGTGGATTTAAATATCTATACCTGCGATATTTGGGCGATGTACAATTTTATTTACCAGAATCGCACCTAAGATGCGACAACATTCAGTTTGATTATTTTCACGAAGATTTCCTTACCCGGTTTTCTCAGCGTCTCAAAGTTTCTCTGCGTCTCAGTTAACTGACGGCGGAATACATTTGCAAAACAATGTTCCATCAGTACGACCATGAAATTATAATAGCTTTTTGTATCTTGGAGCGCGCATAAAACATTTTGCTAAAAGCTAAACATAATACACCTGTTAACCTTTTTAAAGTGTATGTATATTTAAAAAAAAATTGTCAGCCAATTTTTATATTTGAACTCTTGAATTTAGTTTTCTATTTGTATATTGTAAATACAATACTCAGTTTAATCACTTAGTTGGTGACATTTCCATTGAAGCTCATCCGCCATCGCTTTCGGCATGATGCATTCCTAACTATTTATTAATTAATGGGAGTCGTACAGCACTATATTTATTCTATACAAAACATAGAAATTCGGTGCAATATCATGAAACATTTCCGGTGTTTGGATTTGATTTATATTTTATTGATGCGACAATGTTTTCGGTATTTTTAACGTGAATACTTCCAAAGTCTAAACAAAGTTGCTTCCATTAGAGGAAGTAATTGAAACTAATGATAGAAAAATTGGGAAATAGAATAGCATATTAATACTACGATTTTGCGGCGCTTGCGTTTGAAACGCTGGGCCCAAAGTCATCGGATACTAAAAAATTCGTCAATATAGTAGGTATCCCAAAAATTGGTCCAAGAGTCTGGTGACCTGAGGGCTGGCGCTTATTTAGCTCAACGGCATATAAAGAGGTAATAGCGCCAGCGTCTTGGGCACTATGCCCATAAATGATCAGTTGGATGGTGTAAATATTTTGTAAATATTAAAATTTAATATTATTTAATCATGTTTGTTTAGGTTAGATTTATTTTTGCTAACAATTAAATAAATATTATCAGTAGAATACTAAAATTAAACTTCGTGACAACTCGGTACATGCTATATAGAGTAGGTATAAATCAAGGTGAAGTCTGGATATTTCATATACATAGATACTCGACTCGACTACGCTTACCAAAAGTCGAACAGGATAGTAATTTTTACATTTTAATGAACTTAGTTTAATGATTTTATTGCACCAATAATAATTAAATAAACGAACCATTATTTATTCTACCTATACCATTACATACGGGCTGGGCGAAAGTAGGAATTATTCACATCATTACTCGCAATTATTTCTGTTAAGAGGATCGTCTAGGTGTAATGTTTCATACACAAAGCGATAATGTTTTCCTACCCGTAAATGTTATCTAATTTGTCTAGTTTTTAGAAATGTTGCAGATACAATGATGAACTATGCTCATACGTTTTAATTTTTAAGAAATATTGCATAACTTATACGATCCATATTTTTGACCTAAAAATTTCCTCGATATTTTTTTTATTTTTATTTTACTAAACTAGAATTCTAAAAAATGACCGTACACGGTGTTTTAAGTTGAAACTTTCAAACAAGTCTGTTAAGTTAGTGTTTAAAATTAAGAGATAGATTTCATTTATTAAAATTATATATATTTTTGTAACGATATTTCTGTAAACATTTAACTATCCACGACAAGCGGGACTGAGGACACTTAATTTTGATTAAAAAATCGGGACGTCGCGCCAAGATAGGGACGTCTTGCAACGCTGGTGATGGACTAGGGATGTTATGGATATGGATATGGATATTGGTAAAAAATAATATCGGTTTCTGTTACGGTTATGGATATTAAATTATTTCGGATTATCCGATAGTTTCGGTTACGGATATTAATTTTTAGGGTTCCGTAGCCGAATGGCAAAAACCGGAACCCTTATAAATTCGTCATGTCTGTCTGTCCGTCTGTCCGTCTGCCCGTCTGTCCGTCTGTCCGTCCGTATGTCACAGCCACTTTTTTCCGAAACTATTAGAGCTATACTGTTGAAACTTGGTAAGTAGATGTATTCTGTGAACCGCATTAAGGTTTTCACACAAAATTTAAAAAAAAAAAAAATTTTGGGGGTGCCCCATACTTAGAACTGAAACTCAAAAACTTTTTTTTCATCAAACCCATATGTGTGGGGTATCTATGGATAGGTCTTCAAAAATGATACTAAGGTTTCTCATATCATTTTTTTCTAAAATGAATAGCTTGCGCGAGAGACACTTCCAAAGTGGTAAAATGTGTGTCCCCCCCCTGTAACTTCTAAAATAAGAGTATGATAAAACTAAAAAAAATATTTGATGTACATTACCATGCAAACTTCCACCGAAAATTGGTTTGAACGAGATCTAATAAGTAGTTTTTTGATATTTACAATAAAACCTCTAAAAACAAAGTTAGTTTTGCGGTTCGATAAGAAAAGTGGTTTTTATGGTTTTATTCCTCCGGTTGTAGTACGGAACCCTCAGTGCGCGAGTCCGACTCGCACTTGACAGGTTATTATTTAAGGAACTGTAAAATCAGTTCCTTAAAATCAGCGGAGTGCACAGTTAATTCGTACGAGTGTAGTATTTAGTTAGACTCCGCCCGATCCGAAACTATCCAAAACTTTTATTACGTTTCAGTTACGGTTACGGATACTTTTTAATTCGGATATCCGATAGTTTCGGTTACGGATATGGATATCCATAACAACACTATGATGGACTATGTTTTGCTCACCAAAGATATCGTATTATACATGAAACACTGATATCTGATATGGTAGCGAAATATATAGTCCGACGCAACCAGGTCAACCCAGGCAACGTACAGGTTACCTGTGTTGTTAACACGCTTAGCCTGAATACCTACCGCCTACCGTTAAGTGTTTCTACGGCGTACTCATTCGTGATATTTGCGAGCACCTGTGGATTATATTATCACCGATGAAAAGCCCCGCGATCATATATAGCGGGCTTCAAGCCAGAATACAGCCGTATAAGCAATACCCTTACTTTTCAGAAGACAAGGAAAACTTAATAAGTTCTTATTCATTGGATCTCTTTAACTGAAAATTTCGTGTGTCTCATGAGACGCACGTGTCTATAGTTACGTGCAGATAATTTTAATTAAAGAGATATTAGAGAGGTAATTAAAGACAAAAAAACAAAAAAAGCTTCGAAAGTGAAAAAACTTACGAAGCTTTATTTGTTGTCTCCTGAAAAGCAGGGGTAATTGCTTATACGCCCTTCTGGCTTGAAGCCCAAGAATTATGTACTGGGCATTGTCTTCCAGACAAATTCCGTTGGCGATGGCGAACTACCCAGGGCAAATATTGTCGGGAATTTGGTATTTGACTCCAACTTTTTTATTACTTTATTATAAACTATCCTAGTTTATAATAAAGTAATAAAAAAGTTGGAGTCAAAACGATCGAATAACGAAAAAAAAAATAAAAAAAAAACTTTACTATAAACTAGGATAAACGATCAAATAACAAAAAAGTAATAAGCATTTAAATATTTCTGATTAGACAGAGATAGCGACATTGAAATGTGACGTCACACCTTCCTAATGCGAAAGCTTCGTGCGGCTTTATACAAAATTTCTCTTTTATATAAACGACCCTCCTACTCAAAAATTAAAATGCCTTTAACTTTGTAAATATTTGTTGGATTTTAACATTTTTTCAGTGTACCTCATTATTTTAACTCTAGTTCTAGTTTATAATAAAATAATTATTATATATCAATTTCAAAAGTAGAGTAAACCCAATTGCTGAAATATTTTCTAGTTATACATTGATATATGGCAGCGTTAATACTTATTACACCATCGTCCATTTTATTCCTTTTCCAAGTATTTTCTTGTGCAATCAGCTATTTCACGCTATGGTTCTCATAACATTCCCCGTAAAGTATTTATTTATTAAAGTATTAAGCAGGTGCTTTGATATATTATTCTCTAGTCATGTCTATTTCTCCCCCTCGGGCGTATCTTGTCCAAGCAATCTTTTTAAATAAAAATACATAGTTCAAACTGTTCGAGTATGATTAGAAGTAGCGTGTTTCTTTGAGCGAAGCTTTTAAAGTGTTAGTGTGTGTTATATTAACAAACCGTAATATTCTTAGTAGAGTAATTCAAAAGTAGATATTTCAAAGTCAATACCAAAGAAAGTTATGTGACGGAATAAATGAGAAAGTTAAAGTTAAATTACATTTTATTGGAAGATATTTGCTATAACAGTAATTTAAGTAATATACAAATACGATTTTTACTCACATAATATCCTGATGAAAGATATAAAGTGCTCCCTGAGACTTTTAAAGCTTGTAAAGAAAATCAAGGTTTCAAATAGCATCTTCTTCAGGAAGTATTTAATTAGGTATCTCTTGATTGACGAACTTGCGATGTAGTTTAGTATTGTTATAAAATCTTTGAAGTGGAAATTTAATTGAAGTTCCTAGGAAGTTTTTCAAGGCAACATGATGTTTTCGCTACTTTTAATTCGAATTCTAAATGAAAAAAAAGATAACAGCTCCGAACTTAAATGGTGCTTTTATACGTCGTGGCCAGATCTTGAAATTGCTCATTTGATGATGTTACCACTCTTTGTATTGCGTGTTTAGTACTATTATTATCGTGGTTTTTCTACAGTCATTTGTTTTGTCCATACATTTTTGTCGACTGGCGATAACGCCAAACGACTGTGACTTTGTCTAGCCCCGCAGTTACACTTTAAACTTCCAACATCTTTCCATATGAAGGTAGTTTATCACTTATTTATAGTGACATATTGTTTTACCTACATTAGTCACGACGCCATCTCGGGGTACACGTGGAACCTGCCTTTCTCAGCTTAGTTTTCACGTCCGTTGAGACTAGTTTGATCTAATGCGAAACTATGCTTTCAGCCGTGTGATTTTGCAAAAACACTTATCGCTCTTACAAAGTAACATCTTGAGAAAGGGGGGCTATTCACGTTACGTGTCGGCTACATTTCGTGATGTGATATGTTTAAAAAGGTGATGGTATTTACGTACATAAGCAGACGATATTGAATTCAAAACATTTTTTGCGAACACTGAAAAATAATTTTAATGCAATTGACATAGAGCGTAAAATTGAATGTAGTTCAAAACGCCATATTGGTCGACAGCTCCGTGATTGAAATTACTTAAGCGCGTCAAAGTTGAGCATTGTATTTCCTTCCTTGTATGACATACATTCAATTTTACACTCTAAGCAAATAGGTGTAAAGTTTATTTTTCAGTGTTAATATTTATTTCTTTTTCTTGTATCACATCACTGAGTGTGTGTGAAAACGTTACGAGAATGTCATAGCTGATCGGTTAACGCTTGCTCCATCGCTCGAGCCGCGTAGGCACTGATTGGTTAATGTTTGCATCGGTGGTGCAGCCAAGACGCCGATTGGTTGGTTATGATGGCGTTGCTATGGTTACTGGCGATGTTTTAGCGATGTGCAATTTTATTTACGAGAATCACCGCGTACGAATTATTGAAAAATTCAACATTTGTGAGTCTCCTTTAGAGAGAGCTTTCGCTAAATTGTACGTATGTACATGAAATCATGAAACCATCAACAAACAGGTATTTACCTTGCAATTTAGTGAATCTGGGTCACACTCACAGCCCGTTCATAAATGTTTTGATATACATAGCTAACTAGATTGCCTCAATTATTCACGCATTATCGTCGATGTGTTTAGCTCAATGAACAGCAAAATTAATTCTCCTTACATCGTTAAATCGGGCGAAAAAATTATTGACCTTCACAAAAAGAATTGGAAGTAATGTTGATGTAATTGTATAACTATCACAATTTCTGTAGAGAACCTACTGATTCTATTACAAAAAAATAATCACCATTGCATTCCAAATTTATTTCGGAAATTAACAATTTTGAATTTCGAATCAAAGTAGATTAGTACCTAGGTAGTATGTAGGTACTGGAAAATCGCAAGATGTACCGCATTCCCAGTTTTTATGTAACATATCCCGTAATTATATTTGTGCCATCTGCCAAGAGACGGCGGGCGGAGTGCTCACTAAATTGACGCAATTTGTAGGTGCCATTTCTGGAGTTTTAGCACCTGCGCCGGCGAAACCTTGTCCCTGATCACTCGGATTAAGATTATAGAAGCGCAAACGTGTCAGCGACACTGATAAGAAAACTCGGGATATGGGCATCCGAACGATCAATGCTAACCTCTTTCATACAAGACTCTTTCAAACAGTAGCGCCACCTGTCAAAATTTTACAGGTGGATGCTGAGCGAACTACAGCGTTTTTGGCACCGATAAACTGGCGTCATTTTTTCGTGCCGTCCGCCCTGTCAAGGGTATTTATTATGTCTATTGTCGACGGTCACTTTGTATACTGAATTTGCTTTTATCTTTCTCGGTCTAACAAATACGTCGTTGGGGTTGCGGAAGAATAACAGAAAAACGACGTTTTACATAATTTCTAAATATTAAGCCAGCGATCGAAAATCCGTTCTGAGAGTTTTTAGATAATATTATTACCGACACATTAAAACAAAAAGTGTAATTATATTCCTTTTGGTTTCTGAATCTGGATTAAAATATAGGCTACTTTTTATTCCGGAAAAACCCAAAAAACTGTACAAACAAAAAATGCAAAAAAAAAATTTCAGGTATTGCAATTTATTTAATTATATTATTTATTCTTACGCTACGGTGATTCTTACGCTACAACCGCTGTTGTGTAGCATGGCATTATTACGAGTATTTTATTGCTCAAATAAAAATTCGTACCATGTTTTGTACGGTTAACCGAATCTCTACATTCAAAATGATTTGTACATTTTCGCGAGTGGTTTCAAGAGATCGCTCGCGCTGTCTATAGGAGCTTTTCGTGTTGAGGTTTTAAAGCCAAGATTAATGTTTCAGTCAGCTTAGCGGCTGACTAAGCGTAGCCGATTTCAGCTTCCTCCCACGTTTATCCTACGTTTAGCTTTCATTAGACCTCTATACTCGGATCTTTCGTATGATTATATCCAATTAGTAATAACAAAGCATTTGCGGTTCGAGCATAATTATTCTAACATAATATCATCTATCTAAGCATAAATATACATATTCTTATTAGATATTATGCAAACTAATTGGTAGGGACTCGACCGTAATTCATTAACTTAAGCCTTAAGCATACAGTCCCATTATACGAGAAGTGGTCTCATATTGTCCGGATTATTTTTAAAAGGAGTATAATCCGAAAAATTACACATAAAAATGATAAGATTTTTCACTTGATTATAAATCATAGTACCTACTACTTGTACTTATTGTGTACTAGCAGTTGCCCGCGGCTCCGCCCGCGTGAAGTACGGTTTTCTTGCAAATCCCGTGGGATTCCTTGATTTTTTGCGGGGTAAATGAGCGAAAGTTCCCTGGTTCGAAAGGCCAACAATGCAGTCTTCTTCCATTCTCTCTATCAGCTGTCAACATGCAATCCTCTTTCACACAATCCATCCATCTCTCCTTTGTTCTTCTTCTATTTACTAAACTAACTCGTATTATTCTGAGAGGAAACCCACGGATTAGCACACAATAGCTGGGTATTGCAAAGTTGAGAATAAATTTAATGATTATGACTGATCATATTTGGTTCCGCAAAGGGACTAAACGTTCTGGTGCTATGCTGTATAGCAACCCGTTCCTGCTTCGCACGGGTTATCTTGTGGTGCTTTTGCAAACTTCTTTTTCTTAATTATAAATAATAATGGTGCACCCCCTTCTCCCGCACTGCCCCTCTCACGAAGAGTTAGTTACTCGATGCGCTGCGTGTTGGCCGCCGCCGGCACGTATTTTTATTTTAATTTCATGATATCTTTTGAATGGAATGTCCGATTTCAATAATTCAAAAAGTAATCATCAGGTATTGAGACAGTCTTGAATATTAAATTATTTATTTGGATAAAAATTCATAAATGGTATGGATAACACGGTCTGATTTTGATCGGCATTTCTTTCAATTTGTTAAATGTAAAAAAGTAGTTATAGAGACGTAACTACAATAGTTAGACACATGGTCTCGCGAAGTTTTTTGTAGATATTGATATATTCTATAATATTGTCGAACATTTTTTTGTCCTATCATTAATACTCTTCGCAGCGTATGCGATGAAAGACATTTTATGGCTAATTTTTTACACCTTTGGTTGGTTTTAATAGGAATTTCTAAAGATTTATATAGTAATCTAGTACTAAATATAGCCTATGTTACTCAGTGATAATGTAGCTTTCTAATGAAAAAAGAATTATTAAAATCGGTCCAGTACTTTTTGAGTTTATTCGTTACATACAAAAATCCAAAAATACAAATCTTTCCTCTTTATAATATTAGTGTAGATGACGATTTTGTAAAAAAATGTTAATTCGACAGTGACAGATTTTATCGGCTGTCGGATTACAGGGGAAGCTGGATTATACAGGGTCCGGATTACCGGGGGACAACGGCTATATCTCGCATAATTTTTATACCATAATTACATTTTAGGTGTGCGAAGCGAATATACGAAGTCGCAGAATGGAATCATGAAAAAAATACAGCTTGTATATACAAAATTTTTGGTAATACGCTATTATAACATTTACAGTCTCCTATTTGGTCAGGACTTTCTCAGAAAGGCTGCCTGATTAACAGGTTTGACCGTAACATTTGGAAACAGTAAGAACTCTAAAGTAAACTTAATAACTCTTCCTCTGCCGCGGCATAGTTTTGAAGCATAGGAATTTATGTCGAATTTATATGAAGACACGTTTGAAATTTGAATGTCCATTGGTAAAAAACTTAATACCCTTTCATGCCGTCTCCAGTAACCGTTAGCAGAAAAGTTTCCTTTTTTAGGGTTCCGCAGCTAAATGGCAAAAAACGGAACCCTTATAGATTCGTCGTGTCTGTCCATCCGTATGGCACCGCAACTTTTTCCGAAACTATAAAAACTATACTGTTATTGTATATGTATATACTATAATGTTGTCCACGGTACTAAATTGACATTTGTTGGTAGACACAATAGACATACAGCCTGAAAAGGGCGGACGGTGCCTAAAATGTCGCCAGTTTATCGGTGCCACAAATGTTGGTTTGTCACCAACTATACTATTACTGGTATTTACTCTTATTTAATCTTCTGTTACTGGTATTTAATCTTCTTCTAAGTTCAGGGCGCGTTCGAACCTCGTTAACTTAGCTTTATGTTGACTTGTACTTAGTTATCACCATATACGAGAATATGCGACAAATGTCATAGTGACGTTTTACAAGAGCCTGTACGTTAGACCTATGTGAAATAAAGATTTTTTGAATTTGAGTTTTTTGAGTTTAATATTTTTTGTAACTCGCGTTGAGCTGTTTCCGAGATCTGTGAACTAAATTTATATAGGCATATCTATACTGATATTATAAACTTTTTTAGTTTTTTTGTTTTTTGTTTGTTTGTACGCGCTAATCTCTGGAACCACTGGTCCGAATTGAAAAATTCTGTTTGAGTTGGAGAGGCCATTTATCGAGGAAGGCTATAGGCTGTATAACATCATGCTATAACCGATATGAGCGGAGCATCGATGAAAAATGTTGTGAAAACGGGAAAAGTGGTTCCTTTTGGAGATCTTCCGTTGCGTGCGCTGCGTAAATGGCTAGTTACGCAAAAATTATGTATAACAGGATTTTGTCTCTTTTAAAAGTTCTACAAATAGTCCGCGGGACCATCTTTTAAGATTTACTCATTATAAAGGGATATGTTAACAACCAAATTCAGGCGGGCGAAGCCGCGAGCAACAGCTTGTATTTATATACAAGATTTTTTCATTTAAATAGAGAAGTTTTTGTAGCTATTGCTCCCAAAAGGCTTTTAAAGGAAATGGCAAGCAGCAACCCTACATGATGAATGAGCCCACACAAATCTTGAAGAAAAATATTTCGCGGCACATTCTCGAATTAATTTGTCCCCCAAAAGGACTGAATGGCGAATGATACATCGCTGGCATTAAAATAGGAAACTCGATATTTATTCCTTACCTTAATAGTGAAAAATTGGTCAAGTTTTAGTCGGATTCGTGCACTGAGGGTTCCGTCTATCAATGCCAATTCTCAATAGTATTAAAATAAACTAAACACCGCTGCCCACCAAATTTAAAAACGAACAAAAAATCACGTTTGTTGTATGAGAGCCGAGAGAGAGAGAGAGATTTTAATTTAACTAGGTATTTTTTTAAACGTTAATATTTAATTAAATATTCTGTGAATATTTTAATCGTCTACCTGCTGCCGTAATAAATATCGAGCACAACATGCAAAAAAATCACGTTTGTTGTTGTTGTTGAGTAGCCTTAAATATTTATTTTATTCTAGTTTTTAGTATTAATTGTTGTTATATCGGCAACAGTAATACAGCATCTGTGCAAGTTTCAGACTATCAAGGACGGACGGACGATGAAGTTTTAGTAATAGGGTCCTTTTTACCCTTTGGTTACGGAACCCTAAAAAACGATTCCGTTCTATCCATGTAGGATAAATCACCGGTGCGGTGGTTATCTGAAATATTGCCCTACGAGAATAACTATTGCGCAATTACAATTTGCCGCATACATTATTTATGTACAATATATGCTATACCGTTATGTATCTCTTACATGCGCGTTATTGAAGATATTAATTTAATGTATTGAGAATACTTTAAGACACGCAATCATAAAAAGAGTTATAAGTATATATTTAGATTTTTTTTAAACATATATCAGGACATTACGCACATCGCAATCTAGCCCCAAAGTAAGCGATAGCTTGTGTTATGAGTGGAAGGTCACGGGTTCGATTCCCGCCTGCACAGGCCACTTTGGAATTTTATAATTTCTAAATTGGCTCAGGTCTGGTCTGGTGGGAGGCTTCGGCCGTGGCTAGTTACCACCCTACCAGCAAAGACGCACCGCCAAGCGATTGTGCGGTGTGTGGTGCGATGCTGTGTAGAAACCGTTTGGGTAAATTTACTTACCCTTCCAAGTTAGTACGATAACATCTTAGGCTGCATCATCACTTACCATCAGGTGAGATCACAGTCACGTACTAACTTGTATAGAATAAAAAAAAACTCTTAAGGCGCTTCATGCGTTAGTATTATGCTTGAGTCAAAATTTACGATTTCCGAAGGAACATAAAATAGTTGTGTTCAATTATAAATTAGATAATTGAATTCGTATTATTTGGCATTTCATAATCTAGAACTTGTCTCAAAAATATTTTAAAATATGTGTATAACTTTCTCACTAGAACAGTTTTTGTATAGGCAATTTGCTAAAATAGCGGTCGACGCTCTACGCAGTTGCAAGATATTTGCCATGTTTCTTAACACTATAACAATGACACATTTAGAAAATTAATAACATTTACTAAAAAGTGTCTCAAAAAAAAACACGATTTTCCTAGATTTTCATTCAAAAACCATAAACCGAAAAGTGTCATTTTTAGCTTTTTTCGATAAATTAAACGTATTATTTTAGGATAAAATCTAAGATATTTTGTTATTTCTGAATTATAGTAATTTAATTCAATTAATATTGAATATTATGTCACTGGTTATTTACTATTTTAATAAGTAGTATATTTATTTTACTATAATTTTTTTTGTAATAGCATTATCAGCGCAAAATTGCGTCAGTGCCAACGAAAACGTGCTCTAGTATGGCAAGAAACGCGATGCGCGCCGTTTTGCATAAACGCTCTTAATACAAAAACTGTACGTATCGTCCCATCTCATCGCTAGGTTATTGGGGCAGCCAAGAAAAGCTATACGTGCCGCGGTATAGGAGTACGGCACCCCTCAGTTCATTGAACTGTTACTGGAAAACCGGGAGGCGACTGGATGGGGAAGTTTGACGCATCATACAAGGTGTGGGTTGATTCGTATAGCATGCCCGCAGCTAAAAACACATTGATAAAGATAAGAAGACTCAATTATTTGGTGTTATTCTCAATACAAAACTTATAATTTAATTTAGAAACATTATTTGTAGCAACACTAACTGGGATGTCAACAAAGCGTAATACACTTTTCATTATTCCCAGTTCATTCAAATTATTTTTAGGGATGTCACTTAAAATTTATGGTAGGTACATTTTTGAACTCCCCATAAAATTCTTAAAATTATTTTTTCAGTGTTCACAAAAAATGTTTTGATTTCAATTTTCTTGTATAAGTAAATGCCATACCGTTTTAAACATTTCACATCACGAAATGTAGCCGACGCCCTGATTATAAATATAATATACAAGAACTTGTTGTTTAAAGGTTTAGGATTTAGGTAGATGGTGTTGTATAAATCAGTAATGTACACATACTTTTTTGTAGTAGAATCTGTTAAATTAATATGATTTATGTGGAAAGGCCTCATGAGAAAGGGATTTATATAACATAGATTTACTACGCTGCGCCATTGCAGGATAGCAGTCTTGAAATATTAAGTTTATGTGATGCCCATAAAGTTATTATTATTATGGAAGTTATGATGAAGTGTTGAAAAAGCTTTGTATTTCGTAAATGCAGTAACAATATTAAAAATGCAATGTTTCGTGCTCGAGCTGTTTGCATTGAGGAGTCCGCTCGTGCGGAGTTAATCCTAACGACACCAATAGTTCTTTTGTAATATAAAAGCATTGCGAACGGTGCTGGGACAGAGCTTTAAGTCAATTTCAACCCTCTGGTTGAAATAAAGAGTTTCAAAGTTAATTTGCACGCTTCCATTTAAAAGTCTAACTTTAGGAACCCCGCTTAAACATGAACTAAATTAAATTTCCTTTTCACGATTTGCTAGAGCTGTTACAAATCCAAAAGTTCCATATAAGTTACGAGTAAGTATGTCAAATTTCCGTCGAGCAGCAGTCCAATATAAAGTCATCCCTTGCTCTGTGGGTCCAAGCTTAGGATAAGGCTAAGGATATCGGTTTGCAATCGTGTCACACGTCATGCCGTTTAGGCTTAACGGCAGGCACACGGCAACATTGAAAAACTGAAAGGTTTTAGCCAGAATCAGTTTGGCACTACCAAAAAAAGCGATCACACCTCAATCGTTTAACTCTTCGCAGAGTGGTCGTGGTTATAAGTTACCATGATTCTCCAGCAAAGCGGCGGCGGCCCGGATGTCTTCACTCCATCTTATTGTGGTTAGACCACGTGAATCTATCAGCAAATATTTTTAACAGTAGTCAAAAAGGAAAAGCAAGCTTATCAGGGAGTTGGATAGAAATCAGATAAGGGAGAAAACCCGGAAAGCAGCCATAACCGCGGGAATACCTTATAGTACCTATAACATAATTTACCTTCGTATATTTCTTATATAAAAATACGAGACGCATACATATACGAGGCGGTTTCAAAGCAAGCGGGTCAAATGCATGCCGGCCCAGTTTCAATATGCGAGTGGCATTGTGTTGTGTCACCTTGACATCCTGCGGAGGTCGGCGTGCGATAACGGAGCAAGTGTTGATAATAATATGGCTAAACTAAACTACGCTAAACGCCGAAATTAAGTATAGCCGCTGATTTTTCTTCTATAGTCCGATCTCTAAGACGTTAAACTATTGGGGGATAAAATGCTCTCCTCGATCCAATTTAAAAGTTTACCCCTGCGACACCGAACTGCGTACGCGATGTTTCTAAGTATTATGGTCCGTTTACATGCGCGTCCTGTAATGCAATCAGATCGGCGCTCAGTTCATGCAGCTCCCGTGCTTTCGCAGACGAAGCCAGCTGTTCACACGCTCGCAGGCATAAACCGACAGTCGTCCCAATCACAGTTATGCACAAGCACACGCGTACGGATAATTGCACGTTTGGCATATTCACTCACTTGCGCTTGTTTGTGCTCATTAAGAGGATTGCTCAGATCACTTCAAAGGACTACCCGTAAATGTAGTCCGATTTTCATATTTTTTGGATATGTTGCAGATACTGTGAAGTACTATGCTCGTACGATTTACTTTTTTATATGAGTCTAAATATCCACATTTTTGACCTAAAAACTTGCTCGGGTTTGTTTTTTATACTAAAAAAATGAAACGTACGAGCTTAGATTAAGGTGTACTGAATCTTATGACACCAAAATTGTCCAATTTGGTAAACGTTTGGGGGGGGATAAAAACGTTATCGCCTAATAAAATGTAGGCCTAGGTCTGGACTTGCAAGTCTCTCTATACGGGCATAGACATCATTTTTGAAAACACTTATTCGCGTTCTCCTAAGTCAGTATACAATAACCTTAAGTGTCGCTTTGAACGAAAGCGTGTAAACTGAACCTGCCATGAAACGGTCCTGACTAGGTATAGTATAGTAGCACTTGAAAACTGAGGATATGGGCATCCGAAAGATTTACGTAAACCTTTTGCGTACTAGCAAACAGAAGCGCCTTCTTTCAAAATTGTATAGCTGGCTGCTAAGCAAACTACATGAGTTAATTTCATGTGGCCAACATGCGTTTGTAGTTTTTCAGCATAAGTATTTGACCAATAATTGTCGTCATGGTGTTTGTTGGACATAGGCTTTAGCGGTTTAGCGTCGCTTTGATTTGGATACTCCCCGCGACTCCGTAACTACAGAGTATCAGAGAGACTTGCTGGAATTGCAAGTCGCTGGAATGCCACTTGCCATTCCAGCACCTCGTGTCCTCAACATCGATACCATAAGCAGTGCCACGCCCGTGACCACTTCAGTATATCTCGATCATTAATCCATAATACGTGCCACGAACTCTAAACACAGTTGCGTGTAGTTGATACCAATACGGCAGACGACAATGGGCCGTAAAACATGTTTGATTTCAATCGCAATTACAAAATGGTATAATTATTTTGATTGTCCATGGTCTTGTTAATTATGTTCACAAGCATAGTAATGCAAGCGTTCATTGATAAGTTGCTGAATTAAACTCAGCACAAACTAAATTGTAGGTGTTATATCCGGATTTTGGCGTGAAGCCGAAATAGTATTTGTGAAAGTAATAAGTTTGCCGAAAGTTATTTATTTTCATGACAAAGCTTTTCTTTGTATTCAGAAAAAAGACGTTAAATATAAGTAATCCAAACATATTTTGTCGACAGATACAAAAATGACACTTTTTGTGTTACCATAGACTTTGATTCACTGAAAATTCACAATGAATATTATACAGAGCGTCCCACAGCGATGCCACATGGATGGGAAGTACCTAAATGTATGTTCACCTATTATTCGAAGACGGGTAGACCGACGGGAAGACTTATAGTTTTGGAAAAAAGTAGCTGTGACATGCGGACGGACAGACAGACAGACAGACATGGCGAATCTATAAGGGTTCCGTTTTTTGCCATTTGGCTACGAAACCCTAAAAAACTATAGTCTATAGTTATAGGTAAACTTACAAAAATATACAATAATATCTTAAATAGGAAATTTCATCAAAATTGTTAGAACCGTTTCCGAGATCCGCTAAATATATGTTATTGCTAGTTTAACTAATCATGCTTACTAACCGACTTCAAAAAAAGGAGAAGGTTTACAATTCGTCGGAATTTTGGAACGAAGTTAATGTAGTCTGAGCAAAGTTCCTTATCGCGCGTTGCGAAAGGGGGCTAGACGGAAAAATTACGAAAAGTTGTAACGACACACCGTGCGGTGTGCGCATGTTTCTCTGTCTGTCTCTCTCTCTCTCTCATATAGAAAGCAAGCCAGATATACTTCGTTCCATTCGGGTGTCCCTTGACACCTCTCAAGTTTTTTAAAGTAAATGTTCGGAAGCTGCGTATCAATTTCTATGGATACCAAAGATTGTCAATTGGTCTACATAGGAATTTTGCTTTCCATTAGTTTATTACGCTTTGCCTGAAACGCGTTTGTCAGTTACCACGTGAGAAGAAGTCCCCAAAGCACTTAAGGGGATTGATTGAATTTATTTTTGTCTTTCTCACTCTCACGGAGATTTGGTAGGTGCGACATGCAGCGTCGCGGAAGAATATAGCAGAAAAACGACGTTTTACCTAATTACTCAAAAACTAAGCTGGTTATCAAAAATCCGTTCTAAGCGTTTTAGGATATTATTATTATCGATACATTAAAACTAAAATTATAATTAAATCCATTGTAGTTTCCGATAAAATATAGAAAAACTGAGATTTTGGAGCAACTTTTGGTAGAACTTTCTATCGAGAAAATTTTATCCAATCGTGTTTCTGCTTCTTAGCGATTTTAGATTAAAGACCCAAAATACATGACGTGTAAAGGACAATGCCTTTTCTTGTATGAAAAATGGGCTATACTTGCGTCTTAATGAAATCATCGGTAAAACATTAGAAATATTCCCAATAATATGTAAAAAAAAAATCAGTGAGATATAAACCGGGAATTCGTAGTAATCTAATTTTCTTTTTTTTAGATATTTTGAGGTTAGGTTAGTAGTTCTCGCGCACTATAAGTTGCTCATAGTGATTATTTTATTTAAAGCGACCTCGTTATTACCGTGGAACCCTGGATGATGCATATAGATAAACTTAATTATTCCTAGGGCCTACCTACACATATATTACGTTAGTACTATAAAACAAGATAGGTGCCTACCTCAGTAGTATCGAGGTACTTGATAAAAATACGGTTTACCTATTTATTTTTAAACAGTAGGTAGTGTTTTAAAATATAGGTATAAACCTGTGGCCTGCTAACATCAAAAAGAGGTGGCCAGGCTCCAAGCTAACGTTGGCAGAACCTTAAGAGAGAAAATAGTTAATATTCCAACTCCTTGCTTAGCTACTTATTTAGGTACTTAACTGCTTGATAAACAAACAAATATAGTTTGAGATACAATTTATATAAAGAAAAATATAATTGTGTTCTGCAATATACTATGGTTATAGGGAGGTAGATAGGTAGGTACCTACCTAAATAAATGGCTTATCTGCTGGCAGCATCAAGAACAGATTCCAAGGTCCAAGCTATCATTGGCTAAGTCTCGAGAAGGAGGAATTTTCTGTTATAAAGGAATACTTAGGTAGGTACGTACTTGATAAAAAAAGCGGTTAGGTGATTTAAATTGTTTATTATATGGGTATGTACATAATTGTCTATCAACCAAAGCAAACTTGTGATGTCCAAAGTCTAGTATAGGTGTGGTCTGGTCTTCAGAAGTTGTACGAGGAATCAATGTAAAGCATGCATCACATAAGATGCCTCCATCTGTTATCTGCAACAAAATGTTTGAATTTAAATAAGCATCCAGTTGGAATACACTTCCTAGAAGACCTTATGCAATTCTAAATTAAAGCTCGAGCTGAGATGTAGTCTCATGAAATGTTACATCTGGTCCACCTTCTTCTATGGCTGCAAAACATGAGTTCTCATAAATCATTGTGTATATATAATACACAATGATTTTTTGTTATGTGAGAAACGGCCTGTTCACCAAGAGCATTAAAGCTTAATGTATCAAAATGTAATGTTTTATTATATTTTGTCCATTTAGCAGCCATAACTTAACTACCAATTATTCTTGTTAGTTTAAATGAAATGTTTTACAGCAGGCTGCCAGTTTTAACCAAGGCATCGTGCATCAGTCGCATTGTCACATACAGGTCGAGTTTTGTCAGCCCTACGTGCTACAATGACATTACTCACACATAGAAATGGAAAGCGTATGCGAGTAGGGCCAGCGTTCTAGTAGTAGTGTAGGTATTTAGGCCTGTTGTACTGAGCGTCAGGGGCCTGACACTACAATGAGTTAAGTTAGCAGAAGGAATTAAATATGCCTGTGTTAGGTATATAATAGTACACAATACTTACTGAACGCGGTGCGATCCAGGAGTTCAATACATTAAGTGCTGAATGTGATAATTCATCCAGAGAATGTACTAGCTGGTTCAGTTAATGCACCGGCGTGATACACTGCCAGGCCTAACTCCTCGAGACGACGCTGACGACATTGTTATTGCGTATTAGAGTCTATATCTCATTTAGATTATTGCGTAGAATAGGAGCCCATTTCTTAACAGTCAACACGCACAAACACTTGTTAGTTTTCACAGAGGATCGCTTTAGTCGGAGTGAAACTAAGCAAGCGACAACACTGATCACATTAATCACCGTCCAGAAAATAAGTTAATATAACACTGGGTTTTCCAAGTTTTCCATGTAAATTAGGTACTTTTCCAATGGTTTTGCGATTAGATACGAAGTGACGATTATCGACATAGACCACAGATCACTATTATATACATAGACAGTTCTGTTCTGTTAATCCATTCGTCCCTTTCGGGACAGGCAAAGGTCGGAGACCATACAGCCTATTCATTCGTGTGTATTTTCTGTGTTATGTATTATATAGGCATAGCCTGTTCAATCGTTTAAAACAATAATAATTAATCATAAATATTTATGATTCATCTGAATGATTTTTTTTAATCTTGTAGTTTCTTTGGCGACATAGACAATCGAGACACGAGTTGATGTCTTGATGACATTTAAACCAGTGTTTCTACTTACGAGTTTGGTTTTACCCTAGTTTCGACGGTGGCGCCGCTGTGGCAGATAACATTAGAATCGTTTCAATAATTACGAGTCAAAGGTGTAATGGAAATAGGTTACAGTATTAAAGAAAAAAGTAAAAGTAAAATATGCTTTATTGTACACTAAAACAGTATTATAATTAATAATTTTAAATAAACTAATGAATAGGGTTTAAGCCATGTAGGCATGCACATGAAAATATCAAACAACACAATAAATGTGATGTACTCTGTGGTGTTGCAAGTGCTATTGTTTGTCGCAATTAAAATGTTTGGTGAAGCATTCCTTACTTTTCAATATACAGCTATGAAAATAATTATTTGAACAGGTGGTGCAGTTCTAATCTGTATAGATCACTGATCTGATCTCTATTCTAATGATTAATCATTCTATACAGTTCTATTTATCTGACAGTTCCTATTTGTACCGATTTGAAGCGCCACCCTCGAACGTCCGTGGTACTAAATTGACATTTGTCGGTAGTGACCGTCGTTTCGAATGTCATTTTATTTTAGTTCCATGGACGGTCGTGCCAGGTTAGGTATGTAACCATCAGCGCCAGAATGGCAAAAACCATTTTTACTTTGACAATCATCGATCCATGGAATAGAGATCAGTCACTGAGCTCTATCTCTGGATTAATTATTCTATACATCTGACAGTTCCTTTTTTGTACCGATTTGAAGCGCCACCCCCGAACGTGTACGGTACTAAATTGATATTTGTGTGCAAAAAGCTTGCCTTGTTTCGGTTTTTATTATTCGATCTATTTTCTGTATTATTGTATCCTAGTTTTCCCTTAAAAAGTGGGTTTATAAAAAACTGGTATCATTCGCCGAGTGGTAGTGGCTGTGACGTTTCCAGACTCTATTATGGCGGTTCCGCTTGTGTCGAAACGTTTAATTACTTTTATTTTTATAATACTTTTAAACCCCGGTTCGCACATCATTAAAAAAAATACATGTAATATTATAATTTGAAAGAAGATTTTTCATGCATACGTGCTTCAGACGCAGAGTGACGCAATATAGCCCATTTTCGGTCAATCTCCTTTGAAAGTAATTTTCTTTATAGTTTTTGCATAAAACTTCATTCATAATCACCTAAATACGGCTTGTAGGCCGTTAACTTACTCTCGTACGCTACAATTTACGCTAACTTATAAAGTTCTATGATGACGAAACTTCAGCTCTGTGTCTCGAATGAAACTAAACAACTTTAAAAAGCATACAAAAGCTTGCTTTTGAATATCCAACTTCTAAAGCTTATCGAATTAGAATATGATGCAATGCAATTCAAAGCTTTGCGATGTAATAAGCTCACTCTGATAAAATTAATAATTTAGACTTTAGAGGATCTCTGATGGTTTTTTACTACAACAATACTCCTTTTATTGACTTGTATGCGTTGATTTCATGATATTTCGATTTAATCGGCCTTTAAATCTTCTTCTGATACATAAAGTTTTCTCGCTTTTCTTTGTTACCAAAGTCCTCCGAAACGGATGGACCGATTGTTATGAAATTTTCAGTGTATATCCTATGGGTCTGGCTGGGAGCAGTTTGTTATCTATTTTGTTTGTCCCTAAGTGAGAAAAAATTTATATCGCAAAACAACGTTTGCGGGGTCAGCTAGTATCTTACTATAAAAACATTATTATGCTATGTATTTTATTATGAAACAATTAGAATACATTGCAATGTTGTATAAATAAGATCCTGCTGTTAAATGTTAAACTCATCAATAATAATTTGCTGTATTATTTGCATTTTCTATAAACTAATAACCGCATGAGCTTATTAACTGATTAAGCTTTTAATTCACTTAGCTTAGCGAAGCTTTCCCGCTTCACATGTACTAAATGGAAGTGTACTAAATGTACTTTAATGAATTATGTATTAAATGGAAGTTTTATTAAAGTAAAATGTAAAGTTTAACTTCTTACGTGGTCTGAACTTTGTAGTGAACATATTAGTAATAAACATGTCTCATAGTTTTTAGTTCATAACGTGATAACTAAAAACATGAAGTTATACAACCGCATAACTAAAGAGGACCGTTTGCTACCTCGGATTTTCCCAATTCATTTCCCAAAATGAGGTATTAAAGTATGTTGTTTATTTTCAACGGTAAAATTGTTTGATAAAATAATATTACTATTTGATAAATACCTAGGTAACTGAAACACATGTTGCACTACTTTAAAGTCACACGACCTACACTCAGACTTATCAAACATAAACTGAAAATTTCATAAAAATCGGTCGAGTCATTTCGAAGGCGTTTGGTAACAAAAATGAGATAATAGGTAAGATATTATATACCTACTCCGGACTTGAAGTTTTAGTTTGTGAAACCAAAACTGTTAGGATATTGTCAAAGCCGTAATGTATGGCATTTATTATGCTTACGAGTAGGTACGGGTCAATATAGAATAGCATTCGCTACAGACATTGTAAAGTATGGTCATTACTGAGGTATCGCGGTCAATGTATACACACACGGCCTTTTTAAGACGCGTTCTCAATATGCTGTAACGTACTATTACATTATTATAATATAGGACTCAAAGATTTTTCCAGAAATACGTGCGACTCAACAAGTAGGACTGTCAGTGATAAATGATAATAAATTTTAATTCCTAACCTTAGTGAAGTTTTCTTAACTTATAAATGTATTTTTAAGGAGTCACTTAAATTTTGTTGAATGCCTTGTGAACTCGGCCAATTTCAGCATTTTGTAATGTTACATTTATTTGTAGGTATCCGGAGTATATATAAAAAAGGAAAGGTGATTGCCAGCCTGACTGGCGACTGACTGATCTATAAACACGGCTGCACCCGCGTGAAAATCGATTTCACAAATCCCGTGGGAACCTTGGACTTTTCCGGGATAAAAAGTAGCCTATGTTTTAATCTGTTTTCCATATTTCAGCCTAATCGGTGCGGTAATTGTGGCGCGAAGGAGCTACAAACGTACCACTTATATAACTACACACTTTATTTACCATTTACTTATTTTCTTCCTTTATAGTATTAGCAGTAATACCGAATTATATCTAATACTAGCTGACAGAGCAAACGTTTTGCCACATACGACTTATTCGCATATCTAAGGAATGTAGACAAACAAAAATCCTAAAAATCGGGTGAGCCGTTTTGGAGGAGTTGGGTTACGAACACTGACTCGAAAATTTATATATTGGATATAAAAGATTACTAACGATATTTAGTTTGATAAGAAGAGATGGATGGATTGCGTGAAAGAAGATATGCGTGTGTGGAGTGGATTGCGAGTTGACGGCTGATAGGAGCGAATGGAAGGAGAAGACATGTTGTGCCGACCCCAAATAGAGTGGGAAAAGGCAAGGAAGTAAGAAAAAGTTTGGGTACTGAACCCTAAAAGACCGCGCACGGTGCGAGAAACATAGTCTTAAAACATCCACAAAATGTGTGTCTAATGTCTTCCCAAAATAAAAGCAGCGCTCGTAAATTCGTTGAAAACGTAACTTTACGTTTACAACGCCGAGCGTACGTCGAATCGTGAACAGTTCATTCACACGTACCCATTTAGGATGGGTATAGGTAACGCATTTCACAACCAGTTTCGCAATTTTATCAGCGCAGGGCTACCATAAAAGTTAACACAACATAAAAGAATTAAGTGATGCTTGGGAACTTGGCACTTTCGTTCGATACGCACTTCAAAAATCCTCCGCGGGATTTGTGAAAAATTGAAATTCACGCAGGCGTCCACCTGGTAAACTTGTTATTTTGTTTGAAAAATACATGTTTTGCACACATTTGCTATTTAACTCAGGAAGACTCACTTTATTTTTGTTGAGTTTTTGTTATATAAAGACAGAAGAATTACGAGTATTTCTAGTACCTACTCGTATTTCTTCAGTTACAGAAGTAATTTTTCGATTACTTGCTCAATGACAACCGAATGGCGTAGAGATAGTGATCTTGCCGTCTGCGTCGTAGTTCCTGGGTTCGATTTTCACAACTGGAAAATGTTTGTGTGATGACCATGAATGTGTTCATGTGTCTGGGAGTTTTCTTATTTATTTATTTAATATATATAATGTAATAAAAAAATTAAATTAAATTATCAGTTATCTAGTAGAAACCCATAACACAAGCTATCTCTTACTTTGGGGCTAGATTGCGATGTTACCCATGTATATTTATTATTTATTAATGAACTTGTTTTTACGACGAAAGTAGTTTATTTGTGATAATGACGCGCAATATGTCCCCTTCGCACCCGATTCCTGTGATGAGAGCATGCGCTCGAAGTTATGCATCAGTTTGAGAGAGTTCATGTTTTATTATCGAAGGGCGTGTGTATTCTGGCATCGATTTCTCCGACATCTTGAAGGAAAGATTGATGAGGAAACTCCTTGGCATGATCCTTTATATAAAAAAGCAGATTCGTGAATCGTGACATGTTCTGTTCCAGCTAATTGACGTCCACTAATACTGGACACATGCCTCCTCATAGGAACTTAAACCTGCACGGTTTTGCGCCGCTCGGTTCATTCCACCAGGTTTGGGGTCTGCCAAAACTGTGCGTACTGTACTTTCTAGTGCGAGGTTGCCACTTCAGCACCTTAGTTCCCCAACGTCCATCGATGCTCCACCCACTTCAACTTTGCGACACGTTGAGCTAGGTCGGTGACTTTATTTCGTCTATCTCCATTCTTCTCATTTCTGATTTGATCGCGTAGAGATACTCAGAGCATAGCTCCCTCCATCGCCCGCTGTGTAATTTTAAGCTTTTTTTATAGATCTTCTAGTGACAAATAGTCTACGCACAGTGCGTGTTACTAGTGAATAGTGATGATTTACAGATCACTCACATATACTATGTCACAGAACAATGAGCGTAACAAACATTGAGTAACGGTGACAACCCTAATCACTGCGCCGGCGACGCGCGACGCACAGTCAATATTAAACGTTGCGACAGCTTTCACCGTGGGCCTGCTGCATTAATTGTCTCTGGCATCTCCTTGTTTGAATAAATTTACGAGATCCTTATTGCATTTGAGTAGCTGACACACCTGTAGATTATTGTTTTGACGCTTAATACGCTGAACACTAATATGCGGTATGTAACACCAGAAGCTATGGCATTTGTTTCGGTGAAAGAGAACAATGAAAAGGTATTCTTCTAAAGTACCGCGCTTCGAACTATCCTTTGTCGTTTTATTTACTTGTATTATTTCCTCGAGTTCATGGTCAAATAACAAAAAAGGTTTTGCAGTCTTTCTTAGAAGAAATTATTGCCTTCAACTATTGAGCTAGAATTGTAAAATTAATGAAAGCAATTTTGAAATCAGGTTGCGAATAATGAATATGGTATTAAAATGGTTGAGCTCGGGATCAATTTCTTCAAATACGAAACAACGATTGCATTTTGTACATTCCCTCTTACTTTACTTAAGTTTTTACACTTTATCAAGATCCTCCATTTTCTATGAATTATATGATTTTGTCGATGTCTATTTTAATCTGGTGTAAGCCGGGTAAAAAGTCTTTCAAATTTTTCTATTGACTAACTCCTTGTCAATATACCAATTCTTTTAATCGGATGGTATCATTGATTAACTTTAGTACTTCATCATTGGGTGATATACGTATTTTAATATAAACTTTCTTTTCTCTGATTTCTGTGCTTATTTCGTACAAATAAATCAGCATATACATTTCCATTCAACCTTTTATTTGTTACAGTATCTAAACTTCGTATTTACAAAAAAATACTTCGGTCCAAATCATACTGAAAATCTTTAGAAGTAGCGAAGTGTACATACAAGTTTAGTATTAGCTTGGCTACGACGTCCTGACACGGAACTAATTTTCCTCATATGAGTTGCACTAAATACAACTGTTGTGTTTTAACTGTACAAGAATATGTATCCACTATAAATACAGACAGTGGCGCCACCATTTTTCTTACCCTTTTTGCCATACTGTACACATTTTTTTGTGGATCGAATTTTTTAATGCAATCTTAAATTGCGCAGTTATTAATGTGGGTGAGCAATGCGTTCATCTGATGTTAAGTACGCTTGCCCAGTGCCTTTGATTTTTTGACACTCAGATAAAAAACCTCAGGATATGGGCATCCGAACGATTTACGTAAACCTTTTTCGTACAAGCAAACAGTAGCGCCAAAGCAGCAGTAGTGTCAAAATTCTATAGGCGGCTGCTGATCGTACTACAGCGTGGCCTTATTGTTGGTGGCAAAAATTTTTGGCACCGATAAACTGACAACATTTTTTCGTGCCGTCCACCCTGTCCGAGTACCTACATGTCTTTTCACTCAGATCATTCACTTGACATGAATTTGCAATGCAATATCAAAACCCTTATTCATTTGTGGACGAGACGTGGTTTAATAGCGAGCCAAGTACGTACAGATTATGACGATTAAACAAACTGAGTCTGTATCAATTTAATCCGTCGAGCGCATAGATCCTCACGGGCATGTCGCCTCAATCTTTACAAATCTTACTGAAAATGTATGTAGCCATAGGAACCAAGTATCAAACTGGGACTTACAGTGGCATCTCAATACATTTATAATTGCTAAAATATGAATAATTACAAGCAAAGGATACAAATAAGTAACCGTCCAATTACAAGCGTACATGAGGAGGACATAAGTTGGTTATAGTGCCACACCGTTTGCGTAAGGTACCTACAGAAGTCTTTTCCGGGGCTGAGTGTACGCTTCTACAATATGATCCCGAAGTCTGTCTTGGACTTAACTTTAAACCTGAGCGAAGGCGCTCAGGTTTAAAGTCACTGTAAAAATTTTTCAGGAACTTTTCAATGGTAAACTTCAAAAATTCTTCAATGGTAAAGAGTTACTTTAACATTGAAGAATGACAAGTATTTTGAATGACAAGTATCCTTGGAACGATAGGGATATGCTTCCATCTCCTCACGAGATATCTTAAAATTATGTAGATAATATTGTTTCATACTATATTATAAAACTTGATATTATGCCGTGTCTCTTGCCAGTTCTTCTCGGTGCAAACCTGCTTTCCGAACCTGGCGGTAGAGTTTTGTCTTTTCATAAGAGCTTATGTTTAGGCCTACGTGGAAAAATAAGGATTTTCATTTTGATTTTCAAAGACAGTACGATAGTAAGATAACTATGCAGCTATGCAGTGATCGGGATGGAATGAGACACTTTATTCTACTGCACAAGGTGGGATGACGAAAAAGAGGCGAATGTCGAGGCGAGTAAATCCTTAGGAAATCCTAAGCTACGATAGATTTTATTCAGTATTGTATAATACATACATTATGGTAATAAATCATATTTGTCTTACAATCAATGTTACACATATTATTAATATTAATATCTTAATATGTATTATTATAACTAGACGACCTCTCTGCTAGAGGTAATATGAATGAATGCCTTGACATAAGTTATTCTTGGACTTATAAAATAGCTTTGATATGATATTATTTATAGAAAACATGGAACCTATAATTGCGAAACATTTTTTTTTTGACAAGTGTTAGTTATTTATAGATTTTTTTTCCGATGGTATGAAATTATGTCCTTTACTTGAAACATAGCTGAGTCGATTACCAACAAAGTGATTTAATTTGAAAACATTTTTTCATATTCGATGTCGTGAAATAACGACATGACATCAGAAACATGACATCGTTTTCATGTCATGCTAAAGGTTTGAACCAATGGTTTATCACTGCTTGATTTGCTCACCATAGTGTAATTAGGAGCGAAGATTAATAAAATTAATAAATAAGACATTGTACACAGTACACTCATCGCAGTATAGCCCTAAAATAAGCGATTGCCTGTATTATGTGTAACTGATAAAAATACATAATATTTAATATTTATACATACAATGTATTGAATAACACTCAGACACTTCAATACCTGTTCATGAATCAAACATTTTCCGGTTGTGGAAATGGAACCCACGACCTCCGACGCAGACGGCAGGATCGGTACCACTACGCCATCTGGTCGTCATAGTTTGTTTGTTCAATCTTGTCAGCCGAAGAGTTTTCACTTGAAAGGATCGGCAATATCTCCAATCGCTCCCAAGTTTCTCAATTTCCTTTTTTTGATTGCATTAAAAGAATTCTAAAATTAGACTCTTGGGATGAGATCTACTATTTCACGCGCATCTTAACGGTGTAGAAGCCGTATTTAACGGCGTACCAGCCGTATTTATTTTATTTTTCTCATTTTTATCGGAAACTATAATGGATGTTATTGTAATTTTTGTTTTAATGTGTCGGTAATAATAATATCGTAAATGCTTAAAAACAGATTTTTGATAACTGGTTTGATAAAAGGTAGTTTTTCTGTTATATTCTTCCGCGACGCTGCATGTCGCACCTACCTACTTATCCGTGAGAGTGAGAAAGACAAAAATAAATTCAATTAATCCCCTTAATTCACTTCGTTACACCAGAGCTAGTAATTGTACCTACAGGCGTAATAGTTGAATAGTGTTACAAATTCGTATTACGGTGTATGCCGAATATAATTAGTTACGCCACTTGGCATACAATTAGTAACGGAGCTCAGCGCGTTGAATGTTTTCATTGACATTAATTGAAATTTGTCGCAGAAAATCTTATGAATATATTTACATATGAATATTTGTTATATCTAGCCGAGCTCGTTTGGTAGGCACTCGTATATTGCGCATCGGAGCTCAGTGTTCGAATAACTTGTCTCTATACTTGTCATTTTCGCGGCTTGGCCCACTTGGGAAGAAAGCAAATAAATCCAAGATTTTTCTCATCATCTCGGTATTTAGTTGACCACTACCTTTATCCCCGCCTGCTCAGATCTGGCGATAGCACGGAAATCTCTTACCTTTTATCTTTTATCCTTTATCCCATGTCTAATTACAAACACAAAGTTATCTTATCTTTTATCCCATGTCTAATTACAAACACATAGTACAAGTTATGAATGGCAACCTGTAAAATTTAATCTTCATAGGCCCAAAGGCATAAATGAATCAGGCTTTTATTCAAAATTAATTTATAGAAATAGAAGATCGCCTGAAAGTGATTTGGTGTCAAATAATGCTTTAAGAAGCTAGTGTTTAATTTCATCACAAAAACTTGTCAAATAACATTGCAGTGTCCTATTGCCCTATCTTTTTAGGGTTCCGTAGCCGAATGGCAAAAAAACGGAACCCTTATAAATTCGTCATGTCTGTCTGTCCGTCTGTCCGTCTGTCCGTCTGTCCGTCCGTATGTCACAGCCACTTTTTTCCGAAACTATAAGAGCTATACTGTTGAAACTTGGTAAGTAGATGTATTCTGTGAACCGCATTAAGGTTTTCACACAAAATTTAAAAAAAGTAATAAATTTTGGGGGTGCCCCATACTTAGAACTGAAACTCAAAAATTTTTTTTTTCATCAAACCCATATGTGTGGGGTATCTATGGATAGGTCTTTAAAAATGATACTAAGGTTTCTAATATCATTTTTTTCTAAAATGAATAGTTTGCGCGAGAGACACTTCCAAAGTGGTAAAATGTGTGTCCCCCCCCCCTGTAACTTCTAAAATAAGAGTATGATAAAACTAAAAAAAATATATGATGTACATTACCATGCAAACTTCCACCGAAAATTGGTTTGAACGAGATCTAATAAGTAGTTTTTTTGATATTTGCAATAAACCTCTAAAAACAAAGTTAGTTTTGCGGTTCGATAAGAAAAGTGGTTTTTATGGTTTTATTCCTCCGGTTGTAGTACGGAACCCTCAGTGCGCGAGTCCGACTCGCACTTGACAGGCTATTTTTATTATAGACAGGTGACGTCTGTGAGTTTGTGACGTTGTAAGGGGTAATCCACGTAATCTCTAGATCTACCGAACCGATTTTCAAAATTATTTCACCAATAGAAAGCTACGTTATTGTGGAATGTCATACGCTGTAATTTCCAAAACTCAGTATATACTCTGATAACTCACAATAACTGCTTTTACTGTTAAAATTGTGGATTAAAAATATTTTTTTCCGAACTTTTAACCTGAAGTATTACGCGGGACAAACGGGCCGAGACAAAAACATTTCTAAAGCGGAATTGAACCCGGGGGCACTGCTAGTATCCTATAACTAGTTCATTCTTCGCACATTACTTGAATCAAATCTACATCTACATACAATTTGATGAACGTGTTGGCAACAGTTAGTACCTACTCCATAAAATAATATTTACCATCACCGTGTGTCAGATAAGAGAGAGCGTACTCGAAAATAACCGGCCAAGTGTGAATAAGTCACGCGTAGCGGCGGTTCCTTACCTATAAAATCTAAACGGAGCCCGGCCGGCTCACACTGGCCGGTTTTAACCCGGTTGTCCACCTGGCCGATATTCGGTCCGGTGTACGATACCGACACATGTGGTACTTCATGCATTTAATCGTTTGTTCTCACTATATCCGCCAGCTAACCGATAAAACGGCCACCGATAATAATTTGTCTCTGTCGGTGATGTTCTGCTACTTAGGACCGAAAATACTATCAGTCGTGATTTCGCTCGTAATAAACTTATTATCCGATGCCAGTAGATATATTGATATAATTTATTGCTATATTTAAAGTTAAAATTAGTTTTAAATAAATTTACTGACCCATACTGTTTTCATAATTTATGATGGAGCAAAAATGTATGAATATATTTATTTGTGTTGACCATAACCGTTCCATAAATTATTGCACAATAGTTGCTTCATGAAATGCATAAAATCCTCATGTCACAGTTTTTTGAAAAAAAACGGCGTGACTAATTTTTATATAAAAAAAACTGCGTATATTTGGTACGATTGAGAATAGAGCGTAAATTATTTTATATGGGCCTAGGTGAGAAATAATTTATTTGGCAAAATAACGTTTGCTAGGTCAGCTAGTAATTAAAATAATATAATAGTATAATAAACATCGTACGTTTTAATAAGTTAAACAACGATTGCTCACGTCGTCATGAAAATTTGTTTAGTAAGAATGTTATATTTATTTCTATTGTTATATTTAATAATTCTTGTTTCCGCAATTTTGCTACGGAACCCTAAAACGTGCTGAGATGTTTATCAATCATTACTCACTCGGGAGTAATCTCAAATTGGGAAACTGGGTTAGGCACACAAAGTGAACACGGTCAACTAAATAGTTAACTAATCCGTGCTTAGCCCCGCATGTGTGTAAAGAATGATGGCAGTAAATCTTTTTCAACCTCCTTTATAGACGTTTTCCTCTATCCTGTAGGCAATTAATTTGACGACCGAATGGAGTAGCGGTAGCGAACCTGCCGTCTACGTCGGAGGTCGTGGGTTCGGTTCCCATTACTTACGATACGTACGACTCAATATTTATTTTTACCCATACATATATTGAAAATTTTGTGAAGGAATAAATGAAATTGCTCCGCGAATAGAATATGGACTATGTTGTAACTGACAATTATTACATAACAATCGTTTATTGTCCGTGGTCCCCCCCTATAGTCCCCCTAGGGTACCATGGGTAATATGTTAGTACTTGACTGCAGTTTTAATTCCTAACTAACAGTAAGTGACAATTAAGTCGTAAATACGTAATTGAAATGACGTGGAAAGGGTGTCAATAAACTCTTTTAATCAGCTGTTACGCAGACTTCTACTGATTCTAACTCGCTTAGTAGTAGGTATCTACGCCTTTGCCGGCATGGCAGTTATCAGCTACAGCTGAAGCCTGCTAGACCTGCCGAAGGAGATGATATACCAGAACTGAGTTAGTTTTACTATTTTAAAAAGGGGCATTGTATTTAGTAAAGGGACAGTGTATTTTAAAATGGGACCTTAGTATGGATGCGATCCAAAGATACAACCTTATGCCGGTAATTTTGACATCTCTCATAGCACGTATATGAAAAAATTCGACACTTGTAATGATGGCACATACATAATATATCGATTTTAGACTAGCTATTACGCCATCAATAAAATATATTGATACGGAACTCTTAGAGCTCTAGTCAGAATCGCACACTGACCGGTTATAGCCATTGTCTTCTGGTGACCTCTTTAATGAAGTCGTGTGCGCTGTATTTAATTAGAAGGTCCTGTTAACGGTTGAGGTGAGGTTAGTCTCCATTGGGATTGGCCGGTGCCCTAAATGAGGTCAAAAGTTGGACTGCTTGCCAACCTGCCTAACTGTTGCCCGCGATTTCATCTCATGGGACCCGTTTGTTTTTCCGAGGCAAAAAAGAAATCATATGATTATTTCACGAGACAGTTCAGTAGCCCCTCGAGAGTTATTTTCAAATATATTTTAACTTTACATCTTAGAGTAAATACACGTAAGTGAATGATCGATGGAAAGTGGAAAAAAAGAAAGGTAAATTTTGTATGTTGAATGTTGAATGATATTTGTAGGATCAACTCAAAGAAAAATATCTTCTAATGTATTTATATCTCGCGAGTTTTTGTTCCCAAACTCCTCCGAAACGGCTCGGCCGATCGTTATGAAACTTTCAGTGTCTTATCACTAGGTCTGGGAGCAGGTTGTTATCAATTTTATATCCCTAAACGGCAAAACAAGGTTTGCCGGGTCAGCTAGTTAAATATAAAATTAAAACTAATTGGTCGCCGGTACGGTAATACTGAAGTCATTAACGCCTACAATAATACGGTTATATTATAGTTTGGGCTGATTATAGTTTGGATGACACCTTAACGGTTTATTATCCTTGTTACAGAATTACTTGGACACCAATACCCTGGATATGCGTAAGAGTGAGCACCGACACCTGGTGCTGCAGATCGCTCTCAAGTGTGCGGACATCTCTAACCCGTGCCGGCCCTGGGAGATCAGTCGGAAGTGGAGTCTCAAGGTGTGCGAGGAGTTCTTCCGCCAAGGGGACTACGAGCGCAAACTGAATCTTCCCGTCACGGCGCTCTGTGACCGTCACACGACCTCCATACCAAAGATTCAGACAGGTGAGAAGTTAACAGTCAAGTGCTTGTCAGGCTCGCACACCAGGTACCGTATCACCATGAGATGGTAACCTAGGTGATGGCTACGAGATGATGATACCGGTAAAAAATTGGACTGCCTAGAAACAATAGTACATTTCAATATAAGTGCGGAAAGTTTGTCATTTCTTACAAGTCCCGGTTTGTTGACCCAAGCCGAAGGCGAGGGTCAACTATAAGGACGAGTAAAAATGACAATTCCGCACGTGCATTGAACGACGTTTTTTAATACATTTGCGAAAAAAAATATCGGTTTTACGTGTTTGCCTGCTCCGTGTTTGCATGCCGTGTTCGTGTTCATGCGCTCCTGGTGCGCCCGCTCCGGTGCCGCGTAGGAGGAAAACACAAAAGCACTAGTGCGGAAAAGAATAACTTACACACACGCACGCTAAACACACATGGAAATGTCAACTTTTTGAGCAAATGTATTAAAAAAACATTTTTCAAGGATAACTCTCGAACTTTGCTATTTCAGTCGGTGCATTTGATATACGATAGAATCTGCTTATTATTAAAACCACTGTGACTTTCCATTAGCAAAACTAAATAACGTTTATTGCAAACACCTGCACCTGCTAGAGCAGTTTAACTTCAATATTAATAGAACTGATCCAAAGGAAATGTTGCAAGTGATATCGTAAAAATGTCAATATTAATCGCAACTCCAAATTATTTCAAGATGTACAATTTCCTGTCAATAATTGGCCTGTCATCATTACCGTACCAATATTTGAATATTTATTACCCACTACGCTGACAGTAGGTACTTCGCACGACTATCATTATAGCTTCCATATTTCTCTCGAGCTGAAACTGATGCTGCTGTGTTGGTATTTACAGGATTCTTCAAATTCGTAGTAACACCTCTCATCACAGAATGGCACCGTTTCCTTCAGAACGATCTTTCCGCGCAAATGCTGGAAAACCTGTTGTATAATCAAAACAAATGGGAGACGTTGGTCGCTCAAGAGCTCGCCGAAGAAACTCGAACGGAAATATCTGAGGCCGACCTCGTCGAGGATGACCTGGAGACGTGCTCCGGCACCAACATATCGGAGAGCTCGGAACTCCTGCTGCCGCTTCGAAGAAGTTCACTGAATCCGACTAAGCCGATCGGTTTGAAGGAACAGCTGCGTCGCTTTTCTGTTCCACTCAACGTATTCCAGGACTCTCGATACAGAGCTAAGGATAGGAGTCGCGATTCCTTGACGCCTGCCCAGTATAGGGACGTAGGTAGCCCATTGGGTAGCGAGCTCTCCATTCACTCTCAATTGAGCGTGCGCGGCCATTGCGAGCCGAGAGACGAGGAGAAGCTTCTCAGCTCTGAGAAACTGCTGCCGGACTCCTCCATCGCATCGATCACGACTCCGGTGCAGGCCACACGACTCAACACCGTACTCAAACAAGGCGCGTCCTGGAAACTGGTCCGACAGCAGACGTTCCCGCCGCTGGAGACGGCCGCGCGCAACCGGTCGCTGCTGTACCGACCGCTGTACGTGAGCAACGAGGACGCCATCTACCCGCCCCGCTGCAGAACTGACCTCGCACTTGCGCCGGACGCCGAGAAGAAGGCGAGCAAGTTTAGCCGTTCATTCTGGAAGAATGAAACCGATAAGACTGAAAACGATGACGCTTCTGAGAATATTAACGTAGATGTAGAAGGAAATGTACCTGCCGATACTTGTGCCACGCACAAGGAGAATCTGAATCTTCCCACGGGGAAGGCCGCTCGGCGAGAGTCACTGCCAGTAGGCACCCAGCTTCGGGACAACTTGTCTGCCGTGCAACTCAATACCACAGACCAACTGCTTCGGCGCAGGAAATCCATGCCGGCTGCCTATGTCGCCTATAGTAAGTTAACTTCAATACTTTTTTTTATCATACCCATATATATAACGACTTATTGGCGCAGCGTTAGTGGTCCTATTCTCTTCGTAGGAGTAGAACATGTATGTATGATGAACATGACTGTTCCAGGGTCTGGATGTTTGCTAAATATTTTATTGATGGATATCAAATAAAATCCATATGTAGTTTATTACCTTGTCTTTATTAAACTCAAATTTTCCACTAGCGCCAAAAGAGAAGAAGATGCGCGAGGTGACTGCAGCGTTACCGAAGCTCCTGTGTCGCACGCTGTCCGTGAAGGAGAGCTGGTCACGGCGCCGCGGCTCCGCGCCGGCCCCCATGGCGCCCTCCGAGCTGAAGGGCCTGGCCTCGCTGGGGGCCCTGCGCCACAGCGTGAACGGGGGCCGCAGGAAGCAGAGCCCGCTGTTCAGCTGCCAGCAGTGGCTCGCCAAGACCACCTGCAACGTCCAGGAGCGCGCCTTCCCGCAGCTGCCGCACTCGCGCCGAGGCTCTCTCCCCGTTGAGGTGATTACAGGTGTTTATCGATGTGTTTTATTTATTTATCTATTTCTCTTCCCCTTCTCTTAAAGCCGTAATCAATAACACTAATATTTAACAATTTGCCCGCCATCTTGTGTGTTCCGCCATTTTGGATTTAGAATGACGTCTAAACAGCTAATCATGCATTGTGGTCGATTCTGATGTGCAAAATCTCTAAACTAAACTATTTTAAAATAATGCTATCCTTTTCCATAGGGAGTTTAAAAAGGATAACACTGTTTTAAATTAGTTTAGTTTAGAGATTTTGTACAATAGAATTATCGTCATTGTCATCCAAACTACACGTGTGTACAAAATTTCAGCTCAATCGGTTCAAGATATCTGCTTCCAAATTAAGTTGCAAGATTCCATCCAAACAACTTACATACATTGCAAATTAAATTAAAGCTTTTTGTATAATAAAACGAAAGTTGTCATGTGTGTATCTATATTATGATTGTTACTCATTCATGACGCAACTACTGAATCGATTTGGCTAAAGGAATAGAGCAAGAATGTACTAATAATACATGTTTTCAGCGGGAAGAGTAAACCCCGAATTTAATTCTTTTTTTTATACTATATAGGCTAGCGCTTGACTGTGATCACACCTGATGGAAAGTGATGATAAAGTCTACGGTGGAACGCGCTTGCCTAGGACATACCTATTCACTCTTGATTCTGTCGAAGGCGTGAGCAGAAACAAGTTTCTGAAAAATATCCCTTTTCTTTAACTTTTTTCCGAGTTGCTCGTAACATCTTACAACTAACAACGTCGCCTGATCTGTCTGCTTCAATTAACCATGGTTTAGTGAAACATTATTGCAATCTCTGTGGAAATCGCATATTATGTAATCTACCAAAAGGGACAATATCATTATTATACTGTTTATATAAACCTAGATTGATGAATTCTGGTTCGAATGAAGATAGATATATTAACTTTTACTCAAACGCATGTCTGTGTTTTTATACGTAACTCACAATTAATTTGCTTTTAAATGGGCTTTTAAAATAATATTCTAGATAACTCCATTAATTGGCTGGCAATTTATATTGAACAGGAATGTTTAATCCCCCATTTTGTGGTGGAAGCAATCTTGGACCGATTTTATCAAACACAGCTAACATAGAAAAAGAGTTAGCTCAGCTTTTTAAAGTTGAATGGAGCTGCCAAATTCTTATTTTTTTTTGTTTCGTAATTTGTAAGCTTACAACGTTTTTTAGGGTTGTATCTCAGACTACATGGGGGCCCAGGAAAAAATATCAAAGCATTACATGAGTTCGATTTTTCTTAAATATTTTTTTACACATATCGCAATCTGGCCGTAAAGTTAGCGATAGCTTATTATTATTTATTTGTTATGGGTACTAGATAACTAAAAAATATTCATAAATATAATATATTGAAAAACACCCAGCCACTGGAAAACATTCATGCTCATCACACAAACATTTACCAGCAGTGGGAATCGAACCCATCACACAAACATTTATCAGTAGTGGGAATCGAAACCCATCGAATCGACAGTCCGTGATTGACGGCAGACTTTCCCCCCGTCTCGTCGAGCGCATACCTTGATGATACCTTGGCATCTTGATATGTTTGCTAAAAATCTTATTATGCTAAAAATACCAGTTCCCGTTTAATTCTTTTTAATTTTTCCCTCAGGTATTTCGTCCCATTGAACTGAAGAAAACTTCCAGCGAACAGTAAAATCATCGCACTAGAAATATGCTTTCAACAAGAGTATTTTAAAACGAATCACGGAATGTCCTAATATTAAATTTATTATTACTGCGGATGCCACAAATTTTACAATGATATACATTTATTAATCATGAAATAATACAATATAACGCATTATGAATAAAGAATAGACGGAAAACACGAGACTAAATTTCGCGTGAGTAAATGTGAGTCTTAACTTAAGAAGGAGATTTAATGCACAATTGTATTTTGTATGTTAGACCTAAGAAGGTCTATTAGATGACCTGTTTCTAGAGAAAGGAGAAATATTGCATGATTTAAAATGTTAACCTTTATATTCGGGACTGTGTCTGACTGTAAAGCAGTGAAGTTCCAAGTCTTTTAAGAGATGTAATTTTTGTATGATAGCCGAAGTGCTTGTGTAGGTAAATAATATGATATTTGTAAAAAAACTATGATGACTTAACGATTGCGAGTGTTTAGGTATTAATTGATTTATATGTGTAACCGTTTAACTCGTAAGCACAACTTTTAATTGATACGAATACATAATTAATTGATAGAATACACCGCGGCACAGATCTGAATATTTGTTATCCATAAATACCTTATTTACGATTTATCACTATTAGCCAACTCTAGTTATTTTTATTACATACAGAAGTTCCATCTCAATTCGTAACTTTTAACTTTTGTGCCGCGCGGGATGTCATATTTAAAATGCATTTGTATAGTTGAACTCAGTGAAATAATAAATTATTTATTTGTATCAACCCTAATTACGTAGTACTGAATTGGAAGATAAAAAAAAATTGCGGTGTTTTCTTTTGGTTAAACTGGATATTCAATTTCATACGTACGTACATTAACTACTCGTTTGTTATGCCGGGCATACACCATCCTTACCATGCTTAGCTCTCAGTTCTAACTGGACGACAGGAAGCGTGGTGTATGGCCATCATTAGACGTATTCGGATATATCCGGTATGTCGTCTATATAATATATACGTTTACGAGAAGTTTTCTATTATACATATTTTTAATATATTTACCTCTTATGAACTTTATATTTTCATGGACTTTTTGTAAGATGCGTGAGAAAACTCTCTCTCTCACACACTGTTATTTTAACGTGCAGTGGGAGCAAGATGAAAACAAAGTGGAAAATTCATCAGTCAAGTATACTAATTGCAATTTGTTAATGGCGCGTCATAAGTTGTCAGTACGCAAAAATGAGCTACGCTTACTAGCAGCAAGTAATTCTTAGAATTACAGTGTTGCCTTAATAACTAAGCCAGTGTTGCCATCTTTTTTGTTGTAGAGCAGGTCTCTCCAAAATATGTGATGTATTTATAAAAAAAAAAATTTGGAAGAAAATTTTATATAAGTAGTAACAGTTCCTTCTATTAGTATGAAATACTCGTAAACTGATCCAAGCTTCTGTAACAGCTGAAATAATTAGTGTCACAGAATACCATCAAAAGCAATTTACGGTGCAGAAGATTCACTCCGAAAAAGACCTTAAGTAAATTGCGACTCTAGCATTAACACAATAAAGTGCAGTTCAATTCGCAACAGCGCTTTATACCTACGACTATTAGCGTAAACGTTGTGCTCTTTTTCCGTTGCGTTACTTTATCTCCCTCTATCTCTTTTCGGGTCGCTACAGTGGTCTTTATAAAACCGCTGAGCGGTCGGCAGTATGTTTTTATAGCCTTTGAACTGTACTATCTACAGAAAATTTAGTCTTCCTTATTTCAAATAAAAAAAAAACTAAAAATACAGCATAATATGTTTTTTATGAAAAAATACTATATTATAATAATACGCTGCATAATGTTTTTTGATGAGTAAATACTATACTAAAATTAATAGTATTCTAGTCCTTTTTTTTCATTTTATCTTTCTTTATAGGTGTACAGCTGTATGTACTTACAGAAGGAACTCTACAATTTTATTTATTTATCCAAACACCTTGTATATTGTAATCAATTACTGCATATTTATAAAATATTAAATGCAGTCAACCTGAAATGGCAACTTGATACGTTTAGTGATCTAAAGTGACCTAGTACAAATTATTTCTATACACGCTATTTTACTTTATATTTTTTATTTGTTAAGTTTTGTTTAGATAATTTACTAAGTACGCCGTAATTTTACTAATGTCTCATAGGATATATTTTATTAACATTGACTAGGTAAGGGCATCAAAATGATAATCGCGAATGGATCGAGTATTCTTAAAAAATATATGTTTTCGGTGAGTATAACACTGACTCAAAAATAATTTCAATAATATCGAATCCGGTGAACGTTTTTTTGCCACATAATTTTCTTTCTCTCTTAGGGGTTTTAAAAATACTTTACGTCTTATACACAAAAAAATCATAGAAATCTGTCAAACCGTTCAGAGGAGTTTAATTACAAACACGGTGACACGAAAATTTTATATAATTATTAGTGAAGATAATTGAATCAGACGAATAATATTGGTTTCCTAGTAAAACAACATTATTGTTTCGATGAAATTAATGTGACCCATACTATATTTATATTTAGTAAAGCTAAATTAACGGTAAGGGAGTTGAGTCTCATAATCAATAACTTTTAGTATTTGGAAGGTTATATAGTCATAGTATTAAGCACGTAGTAATAAGGTATTATTTAAAACGCCTTTTTGGCAATTACGTAATGAGGTGTATGTTATATTCGTGTTATATAAGATGTAATATACTACATAATTCAGTATTATCCTTAAAAAAGTAAAAATTACTACAATTGGTGCCGACATATATTTTCATTGAGGTTTTAAAGAGCGTTTTTGAAGTAATTTTTGTCGGCTGTAACAATTAATTATTATTGATGTATGAATGTTACCCTAAATTGAAGATACAAGTGGTTTTAACATTTTACTAATTAGTAATTAGTAATTTTAACTATCGGTACCGCAAACCAAATGTGAACTGGGGTCATATTCATTGTACTCATTATCCACTATTGTATATACCTACCCGATAGCCAAACACGCATTCTGATTAGTAGAACATAATGACGTAATGACTGTTTGTAGGTAGAAAGTGTTTCGTCAATGAATTGATTGGACAGGTACATTTGATTACTGTAGCAATTAAGTCGGATGATTTTGGTAAGTTAACATGAGATGTTTTTCTCTGAGTAAAGCATGTTTTTATATTGAAGGATGTATTTAATGGACAGGGTTATTGTGGAAGTAGGTTTAGAGGTTTAGGAAGCATTATTAGCATGCATAACAGAAGGGAGAAAGGGTCAGTGGTTCAGTCTAATGCTCTATTGTTTAGTCCACCGTTGGTATAGAAAAAGATTATTTTTTTGAAATGGAGGCAACAAGTCATCGTCGGGAAATACAACAACAAAAACACAAGCGATACAGAATATAAGTACTATTATACTCTTTCCATCGTTTATTTTCTCTTTGACACATGAAACAGATATAGCAATAGCGACTGTTTCATGTGTCAAAGACAAAATAAACGAATGGAAAGAGTATAGTATTTAAAGCAACAAAGTAAACAAATGACATTATGAGTTATGTCTATGGCGGGCAGACACTTGAACTGCTTATATAAGGCTTTTAAGTTTTCATACAGGTCCCAATAAATCCCATTGAGGCTTCAAATAACACCTGGGGATTTTTTTCCGACGATATTTTTGAAGAAATCCTTAAAGTGCATATAATGTTGATGAAATATGGGGCAGCGAGAAAGGACTGTGTTGCTTGCTCAGCGAAACGGATGTTATATTGCTAAAGTTATTATAAAACCAAGTTACAGCATACAGTGCTTATAATAAAAACAGTATACAAAACTTGTGTCTCTTGTCGTCTATTTATTCAATGAATGTATTTAAATGTTACGGTAGGCACATAATGCTGGGTTTACACTCACGTGGGCGCGTAATGTTGTTAATTTCAATCAACCAAATTAAAAAGGAGGTTAAGTCTTTGAAGATTTGAACCACAAAAATTACCCTTCAAAGTGTCACACAATTTTTCCAAATTTACAGTAAAAGAATTGGGTATTTGACTCAAATTATTACTAAAATTTCTTTGACTTTTTAGCGAAGAAGCTCGCGTGGCATCATTTTATATATGGATTTAATTGCTCTCTTTTGCAATACATATATAGTTTGAATATCAGCAGCTCTGCCCCACAATAGAAAATACCATGTGACATGACACTGTGGAAGTAGGCGTAGTAAAAAAGCTTGCTTGTATCAATGTCTGTGAATTGCCTAATTTTTCTATACTTATTTAGTTTATAAAAAAAAAGGTTAGGTAAGGTTGTAGAAACAAACTGGACCGAAATTAATAACATTGCGAATTCACTCGTTAGTGGAGACCTGGTTTAATAGAATATTTTAAATTCCATAAGAATTTATCTGTGTTTACTTATTAGATGTTATCTGGTATGTTTAGTGATATTTAAATGTATAATGCATGTTGGTTATAAATTGTAATGATCTTCAATCTCGCGTGCGTAACTATTTGATTTTTTTATTATTTTTTTAACCTACCTGGCGTAGTCTGGTACGCTGCGCACTTTTGGTTCGATTTCCTACAACGGCGAATTTAATAATTGGCCACATTAGCGGCATAGCAGCAGAAATTGACTTTTCATCAGCGGCCCCCACTCCTGGACGAACTTGCAATTAAACTTACTTATTATTATATAATTTTCAGCCTTACGCTATATTACAATATATGACATTAAGATAATTAAAGAATGCCATAAATAATGGCAAAGTCTACGGCATGTCAATGTCATTTCCCGTTGATCGTGGCTACACCTACAGTTAACGGCCATAATATACGCGATGTTCAATGGCATATCCCGAATATGTGACCCGAGCATAACATCGAAGATTTCGATGTCAGGGTTGTAAAATCGGTATTAGTTTATAGGATCTGGCACTAATCGGTGTTTGTATAGACAATTTTGATGTTACGTATAAATTAGGTCAACCGAATCAATGTTAAATCCACCACAAGACCCTATGGCCCCAGTGTTAATGTAAAGAGAAATTGTGATTTGATGTTGTGGTAGCTTAGAGATAATAATTATTTAATCATTAAGGATTTTATTCGCAGAAGCTTTACCGGTGAGTACCCCTCCTACTTCAGGCGACCGCGTCCAGCATTCGTCTGGCTCGTCGTACTGACCAGAAAAGCGCGGGACGCGGTCGTCTGAAGATGGGGGACTCATCGGCAAAGCTTCTGCGAACACCAGGTTCAACGCAGCATTACGCGGCGTTTAGTGTGCGCAAAGCTGTCTTTTATCGGGGTGCTCCAAACTCCATTCACTCGTGAGTCGTGACGTCTTGCATTAAACGATAATCAACATTTGAAGGATAGACAAAAAACATTTTTTATTTAAATTTAATCAACTTGTATTGCTTTTTACAAAATATATAATAAAAATGTATTTTTAGGGTCGTTTTTCCATACTCTTAAGTCTTAAGTTATATTTATTTGTTTATATCTAAATATTTTTTTTATTTACAACACAATACAGTACTAGCTTACGCACACTTAACGCCACGTGCAATAATGGGTTGAGGCAAAAATCTGATTCTTTGACGAGTTTTCAAAATGTTTCCTTCCCCCTTTCTTCTGTTCTTAAAAGCTTTAATATAATCTTGTTCTATGTGTTTTCAATTTAAATAGAGAAAATTTCAAATAATTATCGTCTAATTTTCATTTGGTACATTTGGCTAAATCGCCGTTTTAATTGAACACAAAAATATTTTTTTCTGGAAGCTAAGCTAGCTAAGTTTTAATAAAGTACAACTTCTTAATAATTTAATTGTAATTTGTGGTGTGTTTGCCACTGATGATAAATATCTTGTCATTTTCTCTATGAATCAAAAACCTGGATCATATTTATTTTATAACTATCTCCAAAAGTATTAACTGTACGTCACAACAACGCAATTTGAATATCACAAGTTTTTTTTTAAGTAACTAGCAGTGGTTGTTATAAGTTTATTATATTATTTCCATTCCTTTATTTTCTCTGTGACACATGAAACCATTTGAAACAGATAGAGCAATAGCCAGGGACCAGAGAGAGATGAAGCTAAAGTGGTCTCTTTCTGGTCCCTCGCTATTGCTATATCTGTTTCATGTGTAAAAGAGAAAATAAACAAATGGAAAGAGTGTATAAACTTATGGAGTATATAGTGAACAATCAACACTGAGCATACTGTGCTATAACGTTTCTGTTTTAGGCCCTCTAAATTTAGTGTATCTATAAATCTACCTTTTTCAAAACCGTATTTTCGGAAAGCATATAGTCTTTAGAAATAGTGTTATCCCTTTCCAACCTAGAATTGGGAAGGGGAGAGTAGATGTTAAAAATAACTAAATTTAGGGACTCTAAAACAGGTTCTGCACCACTGTCTGTGTAGCCGTATGGCTCCTCTTAATTATTAAATTACTTTTTGAATCCATAAGCTATGAAATCAAATGAAAATCAAGACTATCGGTGCGCTTTTCACACAAACCTTGCCTTATTTTAATAGTAACCTTAGGCTGGGTTGGCTGACTTGACTTTAACCGAAACGTTATAGGTAAATATGGGCCTGACTCTTATGTCTTTCAAAATTAGAGTCACACCGCCATATTTAACTATAACGATTCGGTTAAAGTCAAGTCAAGCAACCCAGCCTTACTCGTGAAGCTATAGTCACGGACTTATACAGTACGACAAAAGCTTGAAATTGGCCTCTGTTTCATCTTACGTTAGATCTCAAGCTATCACACAGTTTCTACGACGCTGCTTTGAAATAACTTATTATAATGTGTTATGATTAAATTTAGTCTAAAATGACAATTCGCCCTAATCAACTGTCTTTAATGTTAATTTTTTTAAAGCATGTGTTTCTATTTAAAATAAAAGTACAGAAATAACGTTCAAAGAAAAGTGCACAAATATTCAAGAGGCGTAATACTATTATAAGTTATTTTTTATTAGTAGGTACGATTAGGCGGATTAAGTTAATTTTAAGTTAATTTTTTTTTCATGTACAATCATCGCGCTGGTAGCATATTACTTAGGTTAGATTAAAAAAGATATGTTGCGCATCTATTTTCTTGCGTTGAGTATGCATGTTTAAAATGGCTTCGAGAAAACATTTTTTTTTTCACAATTTTTATACGATGGGTACCACCCGGGCCCGAAAATTCAAATTTTATTTAGTTTTTCGCTAATATTGGGCTAAATATACATCTTGGGTATACCTACAATGTGTTTTGCGAGTACAACATTTATGAATCTCCGTGTTTTAATAAAAACTTTTCTCAAAAGTACGTATTTAGTTCATATTGGTTCCCGATAGCTCCAAATCTGGGAATCTGCAAAAAGTATAATCTATCAGAATTCAGAAACCAATGTGAGGTGAATGGGAATTTTGAGCAAAGTTTTCATTAAAAACATGTTGATGCATAAATGTTATGCCCGCTAAATTAATTGGCATAAACCTGCAGTGGCTGGTTAGTTTAATATTTGGGAAAAACTAAAAAAACCCGAATTTCGCGGGCTAGAAGGGCCGATACATCTTAATATTTTAAAAGAACATATAGATATGTTTCTCATCAATAACGTATTGGTGCCACTACAAGAAATATTTACCCTAAAAAAAAATTGTGTCAAATAATTATATTTTCTAATCATTTAATTTTAATTTAATTGATTACCTATCGGACAATTACCTATTTTTTTAATTCAAATATCAAAGTTAGTTCTTATCCAAATATTATACGTTATAATATTATTAAAATTTTGACAAATAAATAACGTATATCCCAATCTGTAAAAGAGTGAAAAAAAATATTGTATCAACTCCCCGATAAACCACGGTTTATGGAAAAATAAAATTAGCATTATTCGATATGTTCAAGAACCTTTTCGTGGCCATCATCATAACGTATATTCATATTTTTGTTTTTGCGTGGCAATTATTCTGACATACAACGTCAAAAATTAATCATGAGTTGCGCAAAATGTACTTACGTTTATTTTTATAATAAATGTCTTTTTTAAGTCTTTTGTTTTATTTTTTTTCAGTTTGCCTGTTTTCATTTACATAGGTTACGCGTTTAATAACATCTAATATTATATCTTCCGACCAGTTTACTAGAATAAAGCTAGAGACACTTGTGTGCAACGCTTTATGATATCAGGACACTTGATACCATTTTTTTTTTGTTTTTTTTTTCTTGTGTTAGTTTTACTAACTATGACTATGCTGTAACATTCAGCTTACGTATGCAACACTTTTGCTAAACAACGTAGATTTTATAGAAGCTATTTAGACTCGACGATACAATTACGAATACCGAGTCATGTTATTACGTAGAAAGCGAAAAAAAGACGATGGCGCCGTGTTTACATTTTGCAATTCAAGAAAAATGGTAGGAATGAAATAAATGATTTTTTTTTCTAATCATAAAAAATAAATTGTACACTATAAAAATATATCTTAATGCGTTACGTATATAAGCTCAGTGTGTCTCTTACTGACCCATAATAAGAGCAAACTGTAGGTAATTTATTCATTTCCTTTGCATGTAAGTATATAAAATTAACCATCTAATTTTGTACAATTTTAACTATGCATTTTCTAACTTTACTTAACTCAAAAATAATAATTTCTAAGCTAGGTACATAGGTTCTACAAACGAGTGATGAAGTAAAAAAAATATTAGTTTTGTAAGAAACTGTAAGTATCTTTTGTTAAAGGATACAAAATGGCTTCAATCTTTGAACCATGTAGCTCCAATGTTTGTTCACTTAAGTAATGGTGATTTCTACAAAGTCTGACGTCGGTGTGTTTTGTTACATTCTAAGACTGCTATTGATTTTATATTTATACGTTTATATTCAACGTAGCATCCTCTAGATATACCTACTATACCTAATATTGGAATCTCTTATCAGTATTTTAGTGTTCACGGTTATGTAATTAGTATTTTACCGTAATACTTATTATAAATGTACCTACCTTCTTTATATGCCCTCTTATATGAAATTTTCGACAATCGGTGTTTACTCGTCATGATTGTGAATAAAAAATATTCCCCTGAAATATTATTGGTGTTTGATTTATCACCTCTGATGGCATCGGCTATAGACAGCTTATACACTAAGTTCTGCCTTAGGGTATGCTTCCACCGAAGCGGAACTGAATGGCGCGGAGCGGAGGGGACCGTGAGTCACAGCGCCTGAAATCTCCGCTCCGCGTCAGTGGAAACAGTGTAAGCAGGGGAGCTATTCACGTTACGTGTCGGCTACATTTCGTGGTGTGATATGTTTAAAAAGCTGATGGTATTTACGTATAAAAGCAGACAGTATTGAATTCAAAACATTTTTTGCGAACACTGAAAAATTAATTTTATAACAATTGACATAGAGCGTAAAATTGAATGTAGTTCAAAACGCCATATTGGTCCTCAATTCCGAGATTGAAATTACTGCGCGTCAAAGTTGAGTATCAATTTTACACTCTAAAGTTAATAGGAGTAAAGTTCATTTTTCAGTGTTAATATTTTTTTCTTTTTCTTGTATCACATCACTGAGTGTGTGAAAACGTTACGAGAATGTCATAGCAGAGTAGAGCTGAGCGGACATTCATATTATATAAACTCGCGGAGTCATGCGGAGGCACGAATCGGAGGGTAGCGGGAGGGAGAGATTAAGTACCTACTTCAGAAACCTGACGACCTCTCTGCCGCAGTGGCGGAGCGCTCGGATTCGAGTGGGAGTTCGCGGCTTCGATTCACACCATGGACCACTTGGGAATTTTATAATTTCTAAATTGGCTCAGGTCTGGTCTGGTGGGAGGCTTCAACCGTGACTAGTTACCACCCTACCAGCAAAGACGCACCGCCAAGCGATTTAGCGTTCCGGTATGATGCTTGTAGAAACCGTTGGGGTAAATTTACTTACCCTTCCAAGTTAGTACGATTACAGCTTAGGCTTCATCTTCACTTACCATCAGGTGAGATCGCAGTCTTTATACTAACTTGTAATGTATAGAGTAAAAAAAAAAGAAAAATTCACGTCATCAACGACTTAGTATTGAATTTAAAAAGGATATACTACAGATCAATGGAATTACATAGCTTAACTTATTATTTTTTATGGGATACGCGTCTTACTCAGCTCATTTCAATTCCGCCCAGGTTTTTTTCGCAGCTCGTCTCCTCTCCCCTCTGCTCAGCCCAGCTCTGCTTTAGTGGAAACGCACCTCAAGGTTTGGTTTGATACCTATAACATTTCGTTCGTTCGAGCTTTAAGAGTTTGTGTATCTAAATATTTATATCACAAATATCGTGCTACCTAACCTACACGTCTGTTATTATTTTTTTGAAATGTGTGTGAAGCCTATGTGTGAACTAAATATTTGAAATATCGTTAGGAAACCTGCGTGACATACTTATTTTGATACGATAGGTGGAATGGAAATGAGACGAATTTCTAAAAATGCATATCACGTGACTTCTGCGCATTCTTATACATTTTCTTTTAATTTTTTTTTATTTCCATGTCATATGACTAGACTAGAGCCCCTTCAGTTTTTCATACGGTTGTGTGTGAAGCCTGCCTAATCACATTTCGCCAGTGTGGTAGCTTTTGCCAAAAATTCTGATTTTGAAAAATGGGGTCGAAACTCGGAACTAGGATGAGTATAAATTAAAATAAATAAAAGAACATTTAACAACTGATAATAATATATTTTAGCTAGACTAGTACACTTAAAATCAACCTGCTTCCTTACTATAAGAGCGTACCTCACATAAGACTTCAAATAAATAATAAAAAAATAAAAGTTTATATTATGCCAAATTTCTTAAATCTAATCACAGAGTCACATTATTATGTTATTAATTTTAAGCATAACATTCATAGATATATAATACTAAGGATGACGGGTCAGCGCTAAAAAGTGTCCGAATCGAGAGATAAAACATAAAGATGTAGGAAAAGAAACAAGTCTCACAAATCTATCAAAAATTTAAAAATTTTAGATGCTGGTATTTGAAATTATGTCTGGATGTATTTCACCTATTAAAACAAATTTTCTCAGTCAACTAGGTGCTTACCATTAAATTGAAAAGTATTGCTGAAAAATGATAAAAACTTTTGCATAGGTTCTTCATCTAGCGAGGTACAAACTTATATTCGTCACACTCAAAACTCTTACACAACAAAAAAAAACAATAAAACCGATATATCTGAAATAAAATTGTGACTAAATCGTACAAATTTACAAGTAAATAAGTTATTTAAAAAAATCTGGCATATTGAGAATGCGAAGATATAAAAAGATTACGGATATTTACAAAAAAAAACCAAAGAGTATAACACCAGTTGATACACAGCATCGCACGCTAAATGCTTGGCGTTTGGTAACATCTTTGATAACGTCATGTGTGGTTTTAACAAAAAAATCTCCAGTAATTTTACATTGTTTCGAACTTTGTAATAATTTCTCGACACAGGAAAAACTATTTTATAGATTTTTTTATTGGTAGAGTTCTGACTGTAACCTAAACAAGCGGAAAACTATGATAGCCATTTGATACAGTTTACATTTACTCAAAAAAACCAAAATAGTATTCAAATTTTAAGCGTCAGTGAGTACTGTTGAAAATGTCAAGCAAAAACCAAAATATTTTTCTTTTTGTTTCATGTGGTTTCATGTGTCAAATAGAAAATAAACGAATGGAAATAGTATAAACAGTAAGTGAAAGTAAAATAAAAGTAGGTATAGTAAAATTGCGGGAATGGCAATAGCCAATAGCAATCATCTGCACATACATATAAAATTTTTGTTCAAAAGTGTATGTCCATTTCAAGAAATTACACGTATGACGTGAGTAAGTCACAAAATGGTCGATTCTCTGATTAATTTTATTAACTTGTGCAATGCAGTTAGTATAAAAAAAACTGAAAACTTGAAAAATTCAAGTGTCTAATTTGAACAAAAAAAACGTATTTTTTTAATCCTCCGACTATACTTCAACTATAGATAGTTTTATACACAGGTGGTATCGGTAACGGTAACGAGTTTAATGGTTTTAACTCATCTCAAAAATGTCTAATGTTCGTAAAAAAGGTTTTACTTCAAAAATGTGAAACGGCTATCATAGCGTTCCGTTACATTAGTAGCGCTCGTCTAAGCTGAAATGATGCGCCCCACTACCTCTACTACTATTTTAATATGTATTTCTGTTTTGTGCAATTTCTTGTGTGGTGCAAATAAAGAGTATTTATTTATGTATATAGACGGGCGCGGGGCGGCCGTTTGAAATTAGCACGTCCAGAGTCCAGACGGCTAGGTACTTGGAGTTTTTTTGATCACGTGATAAGTGAACCTGGCCTGCCCTTACACAGATAATTATCGTAAATATACGTTCGCCAAGTTTCTGGCGCAGTTTATTATCAGGATCTCGTGGGTTCGGCGGCCAACTTCGGAAAGCTACGGGAGTTCGCGCACGCGTGGCATAACAGGCGAAGCGGCTTGGAGTGACACAGAGAATTTATGCTGCGGACAGCGACGGCGCGGCGTCCGTGTTTTGTATCGTCCTGCCCCAGAATGGGGAGAGTGAGTTCATAGGGACAAGGAGCGAGAGCAAACAACTTGTAGGGAGTCAAGAAGGCGCCCCGGGAACACGCCAAGAGCAAGTACCGAACGGGCGCTGCCCGCGTTCCGGTCCCCATAACCGCGAGGTTGATTGGGCCATGGGTGGTGGAGGGTTGTCCCTACACAGATAATTATCGTCGTTAGCAATATTTGCACTGACACATTTAAATTAACTAAGTAGGTAGTGGGGCGCGTCATTTCAACTCAGGCAAACTTTAAAAAAATTACTACACTAAAAGCGTTAATGCTCAGCGCTACAGTCCGGGCTGCGCATCTTTCGCAGACGGAGCTCCGATAGCGCCGCCCTCATCAGCGTTAGCTGCATTCTCCATATTCCTCAAATTGCTCTCAAACTGTACGGGGTCGATGAAATTCTTCCTGGGGAACGGCGGCGGGCCCAGTATACCTTCGACGTCCTTGAAATTGAGGGTCTCTTTTTTGATCAGTGCTTCCGCAAGCTGTGGAATATAAACGAAACCTATGTAAATATATAATAATATAACATAAATAAAAAATCTCCCTATTGACTGACTGACTCCAGGAGGGCTATTCACGTTACGCGTCGGCTACATTTCATGATGTAAAATGTTTAAAAAGGTGATGCCATTTGCGTATATAAGCAGACGATATAAAAACCAGAAAAATAATTTTAATGCTATTGACATAAGAGCTTAAAATTGAATGTAGTTCATAACGCCATGTTGGTCGACTATTCTAAGATTGCAATTACTTAAGCGCGTCAAAGTCGAGCATTGTATTTTCTATGATGAAATATATTTAATTTTATACTCTAAACCAATTTACACTCTAAACCAAAAGGCGTTAAGTTCATTTTTCAGTGTAATTTTTTTTCTTTCTCTTGTTTCACTTCACTAAGTGTGTGAAAACGCTACGAGAATGTCATAGCTGAGCACATAATAATATACTCTTATAGGTTATTCAAGCCACGAAGTCGCCCTATCTATCATTACTTACAGCTTTGAGTTTATCCTGATTCTTCCTCAGAACGTCCTCGGTGCGGTAGTAGGCCTCGGCGATCAGTTTCTTCGCCTCCAAGTCTATTAGGTGCTTGAGTGCTTTGCTGAATGGGGATTTTTCCCGATCCTTCAGATCCGGGAACGAAACTAGGCCAACAATGGGCGACATGCCGAACACTCGAACCTGAAAACATAATAACAGGCTTTTAATCATCTTTTTATAAACTTCGCATACAAAATCAAAAAATGACTAGCGTTCCAAAAATAATTTATTGTAAAATACTTCTGATACTTGTACCAACATTCTAAACGTCATTTCATTCAAAAATCATACACTCCAAAGCTACCAATACCCGTCTCTAAAAATATAAAACGGCCATTGAGAATTAACTCAGCCAATGACAAGAAACTACCCGAGCACAGGGTATGTGCTCTGACACGGCAAGATACCGCGATTCTCGCGCACATACGGGGTTGCGTTGACATGAGAAAGGTTGTCTTATCCGGCGGAATTTTAACCCATATCTCTTTTAATTCCTCGGGAAGCATAGATTTTTCCGGGATAAAATATAACCCATATGTGGCAATCCAGGGAATAATCTATGTCCATTTCAAATTTCAGCCAGATCGGATCAGCTAGACGATTCACGTGTTTTGACGCAATGCGTGTAATGATTCTTCAACTTCACTTGTAAGATGGAGGAGTAAATAAAGGTTATTTAACATTTTGAAATCGCAATTTCTGTGTTAATTTGTCTAATTTAATTTATATAGATACTGGCGGCTCCTTTATTTCCACTCTTTTTTTAGAAAACATGTGTGACCACATACAAAAATTCACCATTTAAAATTTTTGTATAATTCGAGAGCACACTGACCTGCGCATACGCAATCTTGGTGACTTTTTCCAGGTCGTTCTGAGCACCGCTCGTTACCGAGTTGAAGGTGATAGCCTCCGCCGCTCGGCCTCCCAGAGCCATGCACATGCGGTCGAACAGCTGGAATTTGGAAACACAAATATCCCTGTTAAATTTGGTAGAGAACAAGGAATTTAGGAACAGGAAGACAGACATCGCGGTGTCTATCAAAAACGAGGAATCGAAGCACTTCATAAGTGTCTTTGGTGTGTCAACTGTCAACTATATAGGGGTGTAAACTTTTGATGATGTCTTGCTGTTTAGTGAAGACATATCTTTGCGTGCGTATCAGGAACAAGGCATAAAAGCGCTTTGTCAGTGTCTTTGGTGTGCTAACTATGTAACGGTATAAATTTTCTTGATGCCTCGCTGTTTAAGGAAGACAGATATTTGCGATGTGTATCATGAACGAGGAATCAAAGCGCTTCGTAAGGTTCTATGGTGTGCCAACGATGTAATGCCAACTTTGATGATGCCTTGTTTTTCAAAGAAGAGTCAGTAAAAAGATGAATTATTAATATGTAATTATATCATGATGATAACAATGTGTATAATATAGGCACCATGTCCAATCCACAATCTACGAAGACGCGCCTCACTCTGTCAAAATCGCTTATGTTTCATTCTATTTGTATTGACAGTGGGGCGCGTCATCGTGGATTGAAATAATCGTGTAACTCACCTCCTCTTTAGAATACAGCTTCTGGTCAGAAGTTGTGTATTGTGCGAACCCTAGTGCCTTGTTGGTCCGAGGCACTATGGTGACCTTGAGCAGCGCGTCCGTATGCTCCAGGAGCCAGCCCACGAGAGCGTGCCCCGACTCGTGATACGCCACTATCTTCTTTTCACCTGGCGACATCGCGTGGCTGCGTTTTTCTGTACCACCTGAAATTTGAACCATCGTCATCACCTTAAGAGGGCGCTGAAAGCTAGCAAAACTTGTCATGCGCAAAACATCGTTCTAGTACAAAAGAGCATGGCGTATTACGCGAAATAAGAATGTATTTTATAGTTTACTGTAATAACTTTTAAAATACATAACTTAGAAAGAAAACAATAATACACGTACTTCGTAATATTTATTGGAATTATAATCCTAAACCTTGGCTCTCTAGTACGTATAACATTGATAATAAATTGAAAATTGTAAAAAATTGGACGCAACTTCGGAATTTTTTTTTATCGACAAAAAATTATCCTTTTATGTTTTCACCAATACAGTTTCTCGAAAATATGATGTAATATTCGTGTGTTTTATTTCAGGTAGTTTAGACTTGATTTACTACTGTAAAAATCAAATCTTGAACTGACATCTTCAGTTTATACCCGCTCTTAGTGAGTTTAAAGACGGCAAGCGGAAACCAGGTGGCCAGTTCCTCAGATACAAGGATGTTCTGAAAAGACGCATAAAGGCATGCAAGATTGACCCGTCTAGTTGGGAAAGCTTGGTCAAAACACGTAATGAGTGGAGACGCTTGGTGCAACAGAGCTCCCACAAACGACATGGCCGAAACTTGTATGGAGCTGTGTCCTAGAAAAAAATATTCATGGCCATCGACAAACAGTACGTCATGTTAAAGCTTATAATTATGTCTTTACAGTAGTTTAAGTTTTATGATCAGAAAACATGCGAGAGACATGCTAAAAAACCTTTCTATTAATAACATTTAGGCGCATTTTTTTGCAAATTGTTTTGCTGATATTGTGTCTCTCGCATGTTTTCTGATCATAAAACTTAAACGATCATAAAGACGTCCATTATACGCTTTAATATGACGTACTGCTTGTCGATGGCCATGAATATTTTTTTCCGAGGGCAGAATCCAGCCATGTCATTTGAGGAAAGTAAGAGGAATGATTTAGACAATAAACGTGACCAGTTTAAGAGTAGGCCACGCTTTAATGTCATTACTTACAACTATATTGGCGATATGCTAACTTTTTCGCACTGCACTCGCACTTTCAGTGCAAATATAAGGTACATAAGCCATATTAGGGTGCATATAGTAAGATGACGTCCGACATGCGTCGTTTACGAGCGTCAACCCGCGCGACCTTTGTGTCCCTTGATGATCGCCGGACAGGCTTTGAGTGGTGAGAACGTGTGTCGTTTTGTGTCCCGAAATTGGCAGCAGTGTAATCCAACTTTCTTTTTAGGGTTCCGTAGCCGAATGGCAAAAAACGGAACTCTTATAAATTCGTCATGTCGGTCTGTCCGTCTGTCCGTCCGTATGTCACAGCCACTTTTTTCCGAAACTATAAGAGCTATACTGTTGAAACTTGGTAACTAGATGTATTCTGTGAACCGCATTAAGGTTTTCACACAAAATTTTAAAAAAAGTAATAAATTTTGGGGGTGCCCCATACTTAGAACTGAAACTCAAAAATTTTTTTTTCACCAAACCCATATGTGGGGATGTGACCTATCTATGGATAGGTCTTCAAAATTGATACTAAGGTTTCTAATATCATTTTTTTCTAAAATGAATAGCTTGCGCGATAGACACTTCCAAAGTGGTAAAATGTGTGTCCCCCCCCCCTGTAACTTCTAAAATAAGAGTATGATAAAACTAAAAAAAATATATGATGTACATTACCATGCAAACTTCCACCGAAAATTGGTTTGAACGAGATCTAGTGAGAAGTTTTTTTAATACGTGTTGAATTGATATTCAGCAGCAGCGTGGTCTTCTCCGTCGGGAGTGATATCCCTCCGGGGGTACGGGCCTCGAGGTAAACCTCCCTACCCGGGCGATATGTCGCGAGGGCGCTGCGCGCCCTCGGTGTCGATCTTTAAGCCTCCTAGTTAGGGGCTAAGGCCTCGCCATCTTGGCTTGTGGCCTGAGGGTGGAGTTGTGTTGTAGGTATCCTGCCAGCGTCATTATTGAGTTCTACTGAAGGGAGGTGAAGGTTGTGTCCGGTGTAGAACCTCGCGTCATCTTCGTCGTCTTCATCACTTCCCGCACGCAATCGCACAGGGGACGGTGACCGCAGGAGTTCGCGAGGTAGCGGACGCCCTTGAGGTGGTCGGTCTAGTAATGGTGCTATCCCGTGGAGATGCGCACATGGCCCGTTATCCGCGCGAGCGAACAGGCGTTGCGCGAGACTACGGACAAACTCCTCCACGGTGGGCGTCCTGGTGTCCCGATGGATAACGTCATTCCTGACGTACCTCGGGGCTCCCACGATCAGGCGCAGACACTTATTTTGTTGTACCTGCAGCCGGTGCTTCTGAGTGGCCGAACATAGGGCGTACCATGCGGGCGCCGCGTACGTCAGGCGAGAACGGATATAGGCTCCATAGATACGGAGCTTGGTCTTCGGAGTTAATCTTGAGGTCAGGACTTGGAACAGCATCGACGTGGCAGCCTTTGCATGGTCCACGGCATGGTTGACCGTGGGAATCATGTTCAGGCTTTGGTCGATGCGGCACCCCAAGTAGCACACCGAAGTCTGCCACTCTATATCCTGTCCCCGAAGGCGTAGCTGACGCAGCGGCTTCCGCACGCCGAAAATGATGGCGGCCGTCTTCCCCACGTTGACAGCCATCCTCCATTTGTCCAGCCACTCCGGCAGCAGATCCAGCAGGCGTTGCATTCGGTTAATGGAGACGAGTTGATGGTACGATGACGCGAAGTAAGCGCTGTCGTCTGCATACAACGACAGCAGCACATCATCCTCTCCCTCGCGAAGGTGTCCGGCGAGTGTAGGGATGTCATCCGTGTACACGGCGTACAGACACGGAGACAAGCAGCTGCCTTGCGATATTCAGCAAGTCTAATATTTTGTTTAACTTTGATGACGACAGATGGCGTTGCACGTCCGACTCGCACTTGTCCGGTTTTTAAATTCTATGGGCAGGGGTGTTATGTTTACTTTATACGTACTATTGAGAAGAGTCTTGATAGTACGGAACCCTCAGTGCGCGAGCCCGACTCGCACTTGACCAATTTTTCCTTACTTTCTCGAGCGACATACTGATTACGACTGGCCAATGTGTACGAGTCATTTATGTTAGACATTGTCCCACAACTTTTGCAGACAACTACGTATCTGCGACATGTAGCCTAGTGAAAATGCGTCTTAAATGCTCACCAACAACTCTCTCGACAGCGTACTCCAAGTTGGCAGCCTTGACGACGCTCTGCTTGTGCCGGGCGGCGTGCAGGGCCGCCTCGTTGCACACGTTTGCGATGTCCGCGCCGCTGAACCCGGGCGTTAAGTACGCAAGACTGCGAACCACAGTAAGGACCAATTTACACAACCGCGGAATAGAATGGAAGCGACTTTTTTACATAGCATAATGAATTTTATGTCAATTGTATATGATACAAACTAAATAAGAACCAAAAAAGCTCGCGCGTCTTCCGGGGAATCTTCGCACCGTTTTAAGATTTATTTATTTTGTATGTTATACAATAGACAAGTTTACATCATGTAAGAAAAAATATAAAAATGCATGTTTAAGATAGATTTTGAAAAAAGTAAACGGGAAACGTCACTATTTATTCATAAAATTGCAATGTGAATTTTATAATTCCATTTTAAAAATCGTTTTTTTTTATCTGTCCAAAAACGCCATCCACCATAACGTGACGTCACACCGACAGTACCGTGACAGTACACATCTAGTTTTGTGGTCTGTGGTACACATACACAAATTACTCTATGGATATTACACAACCTAGATTATCGCCACAGAGTACATCACAGACCACAATAGGGTATTTTACATCATGTAAGAAAAAATATAAAAATGCATGTTTAAGGTTTGTGGCGTTTTTACACTTGTATTTTTGCATTCAGGCACAAGACACCAATGATAAACTTTAGAACTCATTTTATATTTCGTCTTTTGCAGGGCTCTAACAGTTGTAATATTTTTATTTTTTTCCTGTTTCCAATGTATTGGAGCCACAGATCACGAAACTTGGAGCTTTTAATCAACAAGTGTTTCTTGTACTGTTAGAAATCTGTGTTCGATCTATGATTGCGCTAAAGATAAAATAGATTATGTGTTCGTTCATTAAGAAAATTCATTAAAATATTAACATTAGTCTGCTACAAATCTAATTTTTTTTTCAGTCCACTTTAAAGATTTTATTACTGGATTCTGAACATGACCATCCGACGTTTGACATTTGTTGTACTCTTTGGTTTTACTCAAGATACAGTATCATTAATCTGTGGTTATACTACTGTTGATTGTCTAGCTCTAGTCTATGGTTACTAACGGAGTGACGTCACGAGCCGTTTCCGCGCGAAAATTAAAAATCGTAATTATAAAATCGTTTTTAAGGCTTTTATTGCTTTAGAAAAATTGAAATAAAAATTCTATTGGTTTATTACGATCACAGGATTAATTTAAAACAGTTTTCAAAAAAAGGTGTAAATGTCTATTGAAATAAATTTCATTATAATTAATAAAATTAATCACAAAGGGTTCCGTCCAGTTATATGGACCATTCGCCACTAAAGCCTATCCACTCAGTACATTTTGACGTGATAACGTTTTATAAATTGATGAACACCAGCAACACATGAAAAATAGTAACATTCCGCGTAACGTTCCACCTGAGCCTGTGCGTGCAAGCGTGAGTGCGCAACAAGCGATAGAGAGGCATGATAATGACGTTATCACGTAAATCTATCGTCCGTAAACCGACTTTACAGAATTTTTTTTTTTAGGACATTACACACATCGCAATCTAGCCCCAAAGTAAGCGATAACTTGTGTTATGGGTGCTAGATAACTGATAAATATACATACATTACACATACATTTATATATACATAAATATAATATATTGAAAAACAGTGTCTGGGACACTGGAAAACATTCATGCTCATCACACAAACACACTGCTACGCCATTTGGTTGTCACACTTAATTGACATTTATACAGATTAAAAATAGGGTACAATATGAGTTCGTATGGACAGTAAAAACTCACCGTTTAACATAATGCGGAGGCAGTGGCTCGAGAACGATATTTGTGAGATGTCTCTCGAAAATCTCCTCTCGCTCTTGCAGTGTCGGTAGGTCGATCAAGATGTGTCTGTCGAAACGGCCCGGGCGAAGCAATGCCTGTGGAACATTTTCGGTTTAAGAAACTAAATATTAATGGCAGGGAAAACATTCGAAGGAAAACATCACATGCCTGAAAGTTCACTACAATGCTCTCAAAACTGTGCGAAGCCCTCCAACCCGAACATGACCAGCGTAGTGGGTTATAGAATATGAAAAGGGTTGTGGCAAAATAAATATCTTTTCTATTTGTTGGAAAGACGGTGCCTAATAAATTATCCATTTTCCATTTGCTCTACAAGAGATAATATTCATGTGACATAAGCTCCGTATAAATGATGGCTTTCTATATCTAGTAAGGTAAACATGGATAGATAGGATATTGGGAACAGCCACTAGTTCACTCTTTGAGTTTGATTCCATTTCAGTTAGAATGTCAGCTACTTTTCTCTTACTCACTGCTTCTTCCTTTGTTTTGTTTCTTTGTGTCAGTTAATATTTTTCTTTAAATGCTTGTAGAAACTGTTGGGGTAAATTTACTTACCCTTCCAAGTTAGTACGATAACATCTTCGGCTGCATCGTCACTTACCATCAGATGAGATCGCAGTCAAGTACTAACTTCAATATAGAATAAAAATTGGTTGCCTGTAAAGTCGGTTTACTGACGATAGTTGAACGTGACAACGTCTTCATTGTCGCTCGTTCCGCGCTCGCTAGGTAACGCCGGTAACGCCGAATGAGCGAGGTAACGCCGGATGAGTCATGTTTTTTCGTGCGTGCAACCGCGGCTCTATCGATTTATAAGACGTTGTCACGTCAAAAAAAAAATTGGTTGCCTGTAAAGTCGGTTTACTGACGATAGTTGAACGTGACAACGTCTTCATTGTCGCTCGTTCCGCGCTCGAGAGGTAACGCCGGATGAGTCATGTTTTTTCGTGCGTGCAACCGGCTCTATCGATTTATAAGACGTTGTCACGTCAGAAAAAAACATTAGAAAGAAGATATACCTTGTCCAAAACATCAGCTCTATTGGTGGAAGCGAGCACCACCACGCCCTCTCGACTCTTCATGCCATCCATCTCCACGAGCAACTGGTTGAGGGTCTGCTCGCCCTCGCCGCCGCCCGGGCCCCACGACGACGCGCCCGAAGCCCTGGCCCTCCCCACTGCGTCCATCTCGTCTATGTAAACTATACATGGTGCGCGCGCGCATGCTTCTTTGAACAGGTCTCTGAAATGGAACATAATACTGTATCATAATGTATTTTGACGTGACAACGTCTTATAATTCGATAGAGCCGGTTGCACGCACGAAAAAACATGACTCATCCGGCGTTACCGGCGTTACCTCGCTCATGCGGCGTTACCGGCGTTACCTCGCGAGCGCGGAACGAGCGACAAAGAAGACGTTGTCACGTTCAACTATCTTCAGTAAACCGACTTTACAGACAACCAATTTTTGACGTGACAACGTTTTATAAATCGATAGAGCCGGTTGCACGCACGAAAAAACATGACTCATCCGGCGTTACCGGCGTTACCTCGCTCATGCGGCGTTACCAGCGTTACCTCGCGAGCGCGGAACGAGCGACAAAGAAAACGTTGTCACGTTCAACTATCGTCAGTAAACCGACTTTACAGGCAACCAATTTTTTTTTTAATACATTTGCTCAAAAAGTAGACATTTCCATGTGTTTTATGCGTGCGGAAAGTTATTCTTTTCCGCACTAGTGCTTTTTTTTGTTTCCAGGACGCGCCACCACCAGCCGGTATCGGAACACGGCACGCAGACAGGGAGCAGACAAACACGTAAAACCAATATTTTTTTTGCAAATGTATTAAAAAAACTCCGCACTTATATTGAAATGCAATATTCTTTTTAATATTTGTTTAGTTTTATTTTTCACACGCTTTCATACATTTTTTGAATATTGTTTCATTTCTATACGTTGAAACGTAACGCTATTTGTCAGAAGTAATCCAGCTACAGGTAATAAGTGCGTATGTAATATTTGAACAATAGATACCTGACTCTAGCAGCACCCAAGCCACCGATCATCTCGACAAACTCTGACCCATTCATGGAGAGGAAGGGAACATTGGATTCAGTAGCCACTGCTTTGGCTAGCATGGTCTTCCCACATCCCGGCGGTCCTAGTAGCAAGGCTCCTTTAGGGACCTGTAAAAAAATTGTTTTTTTCGTTATTTTTATTTTAAAACATCCAGTCAATTTTCCAAACCTAAGATAAAATAAACGAGGCCCATATTACAGACACACATACATAGTACACACATAGCTAGGGTTATCAGATGCAAAAATAAAACGTCCGGAGTAAAGGAATGATTCCCATTGAAAAATCCTGAGATTTTTTACAGACTGAGAAATACCAAAATACTTTTAAGAGAAATATAAAAATATCAAAATACTTGACAAAAGTGACAGACACAACTTCCCGACAATGTATTGCCCCAGAGCGCTAAGAGTGACATGACAATCTGTTTGAATCTGTAGGTCAAGGGCTGTCACATATCATTGCTCTGTGGTTCTGTCGGTCGCGTTGTGGCTACCCCTTCTACCACTGAAGCGCCGATGCTCTAGTATTAGTGTAGGAAGTTAAATCATGTTAATTTTACTTAGTGACAAGGGCCTTGTGATACCTTTTGACTAAACACTCTGGGTAGTGAGAGCTGTCCCTACCTTTGCACCCAAACTTTTATAGTGTTCCGGCCTCTTCAGATAGTCCACGAACTCCATGACCTCAATCTTCGCCTCCTTGAGTCCGGCCACATCTTGGAACCTGACCCCTTTGCCCTGACCACTCATGGAGTCTACCAGAGTGAACTTCGCTCGACGCAGTTGACTCTGAAAATCAACCCAACCTTTTATTTAAAAACCAGCTGACCAAGCAAACGTTGTTTTGCAATATAAATTAGTTCTTTATTGGATCTATGAAAGTTAGTTTAAGTCCTATTCTCAGACCTACCAAATGAACACAAAAAATTTCATCAAAATCGGTCAAGTCGTTTTGGAGGATTTTTTTACAAACACTGTGACACGAAAATTGTATATATTAAGAGAAGATAGGTCAACAGGTTAGTCAGGACTCAGAATTGAACGATCGATAATTTTGTTATACTATTTCCATTCGTTTATTTTCTCTTTGACACATGGAACAGATATAGCAATAGCGAGGGACCAGAAAGAGACCACTTAACCTTTATCTCTCTCTGGTCCCTCGCTATTGCTATATCTGTTTCATGTGGTTTCATGTGTCAAAGAGAAAATAAACCAATGGAAATAGTATATATACCTACTCACTTCAAACCCGATACTCGAATTAATTTCTAAATATGTGTAGTAATAAGCTTGCTTTCACTTTTGAGCAAACTTTCTAATATATTTAAGTGACCATATGTACCTTTCCCACTATTTAAATATTAGGAGCTTTACAAAATACCATCTAAGAATATGGCGGACAGACCAAAATCTTCAACAGAAGTAAATGAAAACGATTTGCATATAAAAAGATAAATGCTTACAAATCCTCCCAGATTGATGTTCATCCGCATAGACTTGGTAGAGTACAGGAAGGAAAGTATGACGGCAGCGATCAGTATAGTTGTGAAGATTTTTCCCGCCACACTGCCATTTCTGTCATATATGATGCGCACACCTAAAAAATTTTTATTTAAGTTTTCAATAAGTAGGGGTTGATTCCTTTTCCCCTAATATAGGTATTTCAATCGACGATGGAGGGCCCTACTCTCTCAAACTCTATATGAATCAAATGAAATAAGCGATTTTGACAGAGTGGGGCGCGTCTTCGTGGATTAAAATATCTATAACCTTTATGTAGAAAAATACAGTTTGATTTCAATTCACAGTCTAGCTCTGGCTATATCACAGACTGAGACCTATACAGTATTTTTATTTACATTTGAATTTTTCATAAGTCCCTTTCTCGCAAATATACCCGATTAAATATATAAGGGGTCTTCGTTGCCTTCACATCATATTTTTAAGGTAATTAGAGAGAAGGCCCTTTTAATACTTTAGTCAGAAATTACTTCAATAGCTAAAGTAAGAAACATCATTAGGTAACATAAGAAACATTATTAGGTATCAGGAAATCAGTGATTTCTGGAGATAAATTGATTTTTACCTTCTTTGACTCCTAAGCTCAATTCAGTCTCCCGAAGCTTTTCTTCAAAGCGCTGAATGTTACCAACGTTCATATGGTAAACACGATGGTTTGCCTGAAATTGTATGATAGGTAAGTTCATCTTAATTACTAAGTTGGTAATATAAATAGGCAAGAATTTCTAAAGCAATAAGATTCATCCAATAAATATACGGGACATTTTACACATGGCAATCTAGCCCCAAAGTAACCAATAGCTTGTGTTATGGGTACTAGATAACTGATAAATATACATACATTCTAATATACATAAATACAATATATTGAAAAACACCCAGACACTGGAAAACATTCATGCTCATCACACAAACATTTACCAGTAGCTAGTGGGAATCGAACCCACGACCTCCGGTTCAGAGAGCAGCTACCACTACGCCATTTGGTCGTCAAATTCTATCAAATGTCAATATGTCAAAAATAATTCTATACATACCCGTTTTCCTTTTATAACAGCACCTTCATATAAAATAATGGTAACAATCTCTAAGTCGGGACGAACAATTATTTCCTCTACCTCGCCTTTCGAAAGCATGGAGTAGACAAATTCGTTCCAAGACACATATCGGATCATCTGCTGAATAATGAACATTATATTCATCACAATCAATAAGTTATACAAATTACAAATAAATATAAACTTCAGACTCCCACACCACACAACTACCACTACCTACTACTACAGAAATTTCTGGGGTTCCGCTCAAAAAAATAACAGAACCCTTATAAAACCACTTTGTTGTTAGTGGGTGACCCACTTCACTCTCTGGCTCTTTATGTCAGTAAGTATTAAAGATAAATGAAATCTGAACTAGTTAATATGATTACTAGAATTTAAGGTATATATTTTACAGGAAAAATAAAATCAAGTCTATACTTATTATACTTTTTTGGAATTAATAATAATTTAAAACAAAGTTAAGTTAACAAAGCAAAGGGGTTTAGTAAGGAAAGCGATTCATATTGCCCTTCTATAGAAGTACCCTCATTCCGCGAGTGCTACTAGGACTTGGGCGGCTTTATGTCTGGTGGTACCACCCACAGCTTTAATGGTAACTGGCATGCCTTTGATTAGTGCCAATCACATATTATCAGTGTAGTTATGTTAAGTGTGTCATTTGAAGATGTGAACCATTAAATTTTTGTCACACCAAAAATCACTCAACGCAGCTATAGTTAATAGTTTTCATTTCCTACCTCATTTTGTGTATTGTCTCCTGGCACAAGAAATGAGCTAAGTGTAATCAGAGTGAACGCCATCAGCATCCAAAACATTGCTTTAATGAACAGAGACGGTAGATTCGGTTCGTCATTATCTTTCTTCTTATCTTTGTCCTGAAAAGGAAAAGATTAAATTCAAATAATTACTACATTAAAATGAAAAAGTGATTAAAGATTTCATTACAATATCCACAAGGAAACACCTAGCCTAGAAGTTTAAGTTTTTAGCCTTTTACAGTAGAATTTGTTTATTATGACTTCCTATATTCTCACAAGGACACAATAGCACCTATTCTTACATATATATTTAACGATATATTAGAGAGCGAGCTGATCCCAGAGCAATGGACATCATCAACAATAATCTTACTGCACAAAAAAGGAAGCAAAGACGACATAAACAATTACAGACCCATAAGTATTATAACAAATATCTACAAGGTCTTTGCTAAAGTAATCCTCAACCGAATAACAAAAGTGTTAGACGAGAACCAACCGAGGGAGCAGGCAGGTTTCAGAAGTGGCTTCTCAACTTTAGACCACATCTATGTAGTCAAACAAGTCTTCGAAAAGAGCAAAGAATACAACACCACTTTTTATTGTGGTTTTGTAGACTACAGTAAAGCATTCGACTCACTAGAACATGAAGCCATCTGGAAAGCACTTAAGAATCAAGGAGTGGAAAATAAGTACATCAAAATATTGAGAAACCTTTATACTAGTAGTAAAGCGAAGATAAGGCTTGAAAAAGAAGGGAAAGAAATTAAGCTAGGAAGAGGTGTTCGTCAGGGTGACCCTCTGTCACCTAAACTATTTACCGCGGTTTTGGAAGAAATCTTTCGGAACTTAAACTGGACACAAATTGGGATAAAAATAAATGGAGAAAATTTGTCACATCTGCGATTCGCGGACGACATTATAATCTTCTCTGAAACAAAGGAGGATCTTGAGAGAATGCTAAATGACTTAGACAAAGAAAGTCGTAAAGTGGGATTGAATATGAACACTCAGAAAACTAAAGTCATGACAAACGGGACAGAAGATCCTATCTACATCATGGGCAACGCAATTGAATATGTAAACGAATATATATATCTGGGCCAAATTATTTCCTTAAATGACCTATCATCTAAAGAAGTGGAAAGACGAATAGGAAATGCTTGGAAGAGATTCTGGAGCTTAAGGGAAATATTTAAAAATAAAGAAATAAACATGGCCATAAAGAGAAAGCTATTCAACGCCTGCATTGCACCAGTGCTTACATATGGCTGCCAAACTTGGTCTCTGACTAAAGCTCAAAGAAAGAAGTTTGAAACTTGTCAGAATGCCATGAATAGAAGCATGATGGGGAAAAAGTTGTCAGACAAAATAAGAACCTCAACAATAAAGAGCTTTACAAAGACTAAAAATGTAAATGTCATCATAAAGAAACTGAAATGGAAGTGGGCTGGGCACACAGTCAGAGGCCAAGATAAATGGAGCAAAACAATAATGCACTGGTACACAGGTCATATGAAAAGGAAAAGGGGTAGACCTTTCCAAAGGTGGGTGGATCAAATCAAATCTATTGCAGGTGGCACTTGGACAAGAAAAGCTTGTGACAGAAAGATGTGGAGGAAATTGGAGGAGGCCTTTGCCTTTAGTGGGCAAACAGACTAGGTTGTTGAGGCAGTAAAACTTTAATGTAATATATATTTTAAATTTATATTTATTTAAACTATTATTTTGTTACTTTTTAAATTGTTAGTCGAGTGTTAATATATATACCAAGTCTGAATAAAGGCTCTTTTTATTTTATTTTATTTTTATTTATATTGTCCAACCACTTAATATGACCAATTAAGATGGAAACTTTTGGAATTTGGATGTAATAACTAATTTATTTGCTTACAGCAACAAGATGCTTATTATAACCCATTTTGAACACTTGACTTTTAATAAAATACATCTAGTTATAGAAACCAACAGTAATTTTTTTTAACTTAATATTTAGATTTACAGAAACAGGAGAATGCTTATTTTCTATGGCATTATAAATGTATTCTATTGTACTCAATACATCCAGAGTTCTGGTGGAGTCGGCAACTTACCTTGTCCTTATTTTCATTTTGATTGAAACTGGTGGAACTCGTGTGTAGATTCCTCGTGTTCACATTGTTTATAAATGAACTCAATCCCGGCAGGTTAGATCTTTGGAGTAGAGCACATGTTGCTTTGTATTGTGCGTTGAAATTCTGTAATTGCTGTGGGAGAAATAAAATATTAATGACATATGAAGGGTTACACTCACACTACTTATAATCTTAGATAACCTTAGATATTCATACAAAAATTAATCTTGCAAGGTTAATAATAATGCCAACTGTGTGTATTTAAATTATTTAGTTATTATTGTGATACAAATTATTATTATTTATTTATTTATTAAACTCAAATAATATGTGTAAAAGGTGCAAACAGAAACTCTTATTTTTTCCGTGCACCCAGCCGTTGACATAAATTTATAATTTGTCAACGGTCAACAAATTATTATAATTTGTTGACGTTGTCAGTAATTACAATACACAATACACACAACAAGATATTTCATAACCTACACATATTATTTTAGAAGATTAATGTATTAGGACATTTACACACATTGCAATCTAGCCCCAAAGTAACCATCAGATTGTGTTATGGGTACTGATAACTGATAATCTATATATATAAAAGAATGAGGTATTTTGGTTGTTCCACGGATTCCGCCAAAACTATAGGTCGTAGAGATCTGAAATTTGGCACTTAGGTAGATATTAGGTCATGAATTCGTACTAAGACGGGGATTCCAGAAATTCCATGTTTAAGGGGTAAAAATCATACATTAAAGGGATTTCTCCATACAAAATTGTAATTTTTTTCGTTGTTCCAGGCATTCCAGAAAAACTAAAAGTCGTAGAGATCTGGAATTTGGTATCTAGGTAGATATTAGGTCATGAATTCGTACTAAGACGGGGATTCCAGAAATTCCATGTTTAAGGGGTAGAAATAGTACATTAAAGGGATTTCTCCATACAAAATTGAAATTTTTTCGTTGTTCCAGGCATTCCAGAAAAACTAAAAGTCGTAGAGATCTGAAATTTGGTATCTAGGTAGATATTAGGTCATGAATTCGTACTAAGACGGGGATTCCAGAAATTCCATGTTTAAGGGGTAAAAATCATACATTTAAGGGTATTTCCCATACAAAAGTAAAATTTTTTCGTTGTTCCAGGAATTCCCGAAAAACTAAAAGTCGTAGAGATCTCAAATTTGGTACCTAGGAAGATATTAGGTCAAGAATTCGTACTAAGACGGGGATTCCAGAAATTCCATGTTTAAGGGGTAGAAATAGTACATTACAGGGATTTCTCCATACAAAATTGTAATTTTTTTCGTTGTTCCAGGCATTCCAGAAAAACTAAAAGTCGTAAAGATCTGAAATTTGGTATCTAGGTAGATATTAGGTCATGAATTCGTACTAAGACGGGGATTCCAGAAATTCCATGTTTAAGGGGTAGAAATAGTACATTAAAGGGATTTCTCCATACAAAATTGTAATTTTTTTTGTTGTTCCAGGAATTCCCGAAAAACTACAAGTCGTAGAGATCTGAAATTTGGTACCTACATTGACATTAGGTCATGAATTCGTACTAAGACGGGGATTCCAGAAATTCAAATTGGAAGGGATAAAAATCCTACTTTTAAGGGATTTTCCCATACAAAAGTGTAATTTTTGCGTTGTTCCAGGGATTCCAGCGAAATTAAAAGTCGTAGAGATCTGAAATTTGGTACCTAGGTTGGTATTAGGTATATCATGAATTCGTATTCAGGAAGAGATTTTCGAGATTCAAATTTTGAGGAGGAAAAATTTTGAAATTTTTGGCCGCCATTTTGAACTTTTTTGATACTGGGCCGATTGCTTTGAAAATCGATATTTGACTATGGCAGCAAGCATAGAGACGGAATTTGTGGTCAAAATTTAAAAAATAGGCCGCCATTTTGAACTTTTTAGGGTTCCGTAGCCGAATGGCAAAAAACGGAACCCTTATAAATTCGTCATGTCTGTCTGTCCGTCTGTCCGTCTGTCCGTCTGTCCGTCCGTATGTCACAGCCACTTTTTTCCGAAACTATAAGAGCTATACTGTTGAAACTTGGTAAGTAGATGTATTATGTGAACCGCATTAAGGTTTTCATACAAAATTTAAAAAAAAGTAATAAATTTTGGGGGTGCCCCATACTTAGAACTGAAACTCAAAAATTTTTTTTTCATCAAACCCATATGTGTGGGGTATCTATAGATAGGTCTTCAAAAATGATACTAAGGTTTCTAATATCATTTTTTTCTAAAATGAATAGCTTGCGCGAGAGACACTTCCAAAGTGGTAAAATGTGTGTCCCCCCCCCCTGTAACTTCTAAAATAAGAGTATGATAAAACTAAAAAAAATATATGATGTAGATTACCATGCAAACTTCCACCGATAATTGGTTTGAACGAGATCCAATAAGTAGTTTTTTTTATATTTACATTAAACCTCTAAAAACAAAGTTAGTTTTGCGGTTCGATAAGAAAAGTGGTTTTTATGGTTTTATTCCTCCGGTTGTAGTACCAAACCCTCAGTGCGCGAGTCCGACTCGCACTTGACAGGTTTTTTGTTACTGGGCCGATTGCTTTGAAAATCGATATTTGACTATGGCAGCAAGCATAGAGAAGGAATTTGTGGTCAAAATTTAAAAAGTGGCCGCCATTTTGAAGTTTTTTGTTACTGGGCCGATTGCTTTGAAAATCGATATTTTACAGTGGCAGCAAGCATAGAGAAAGAGTTTGTGGTCAAAATTTAAAAAATAGGCCGCCATTTTGAACTTTTTTTGTTACTGGGCCGATTGCTTTGAAAATCGATATTTGACTATGGCAGCAAGCATAAAGAAGGAATTTGTGGTCAAAATTTTAAAAAGTGGCCGCCATTTTGAACTTTTTTGTTACTGGGCCGATTGCTTTGAAAATCGATATTTGACTATGGCAGCAAGCATAGAGAAGGAATTTGTGGTCAAAATTTAAAAAAAGTGTCCGCCATTTTTAATTTTTTTGTTACTGGGTCGATTGCTTTGAAAATCGACATCTGATTATTTCACCAAGCATCGAGAAGGAATTTGTGGTCAAAATTTAAAAAAGTGGCCGCCATTTTGAACTTCTTTGTTACTGGGCCGATTGCTTTGAAAATCGATATTTTACAGTGGCAGCAAGCATAGAGAAAGAGTTTGTGGTCAAAATTTAAAAAATAGGCCGCCATTTTGAACTTTTTTGTTACTGGGCCGATTGCTTTGAAAATCGATATTTGACTATGGCAGCAAGCATAGAGAAGGAATTTGTGGTCAAAATTTAAAAAAGTGGCCGCCATTTTGAACTTTTTTGTTACTGGGCCGATTGCTTTGAAAATCGATATTATACAGTGGCAGCAAGCATAGAGAAAGAGTTTGTGGTCAAAATTTAAAAAATAGGCCGCCATTTTGAACTTTTTTGTTACTGGGCCGATTGCTTTGAAAATCGATATTTGACTATGGCAGCAAGCATAAAGAAGGAATTTGTGGTCAAAATTTAAAAAAGTGGCCGCCATTTTGAACTTTTTTGTTACTGGGACGATTGCTTTGAAAATCGATATTTGACTATGGCAGCAAGCATGGAGAAGGAATTTGTGGTCAAAATTTAAAAAGTGGCCGCCATTTTGAACTTTTTTGTTACTGGGCCGATTGCTTTGAAAATCGATATTTGACTATGGCTGCAAGCATAGAGAAGGAATTTGTGGTCAAAATTTAAAAAAGTGGCCGCCATTTTGAACTTTTTTGTTACTGGGCCGATTGCTTTGAAAATCGATATTTGACTATGGCAGCAAGCATAGAGACGGAATTTGTGGTCAAAATTTAAAAAAGTGGCCGCCATTTTGAACTTTTTTGTTACTGGGCCGATTGCTTTGAAAATCGATATTTGACTATGGCAGCAAGCATAGAGAAGGAATTTGTGGTCAAAATTAAAAAAAGTGGCCGCCATTTTGAACTTTTTTGTTACTGGGCCGATTGCTTTGAAAATCGATATTTGACTATGGCAGCAAGCATACAGAAGGAATTTGTGGTCAAAATTTAAAAAAGTGGCCTCCATTTTGTACTTTATTGTAACTGGGCCGATTGCTTTCAAAATCGATATTTGACTATGGCAGCAAGCATAGAGAAGGAATTTGTGGTCAAAATTTAAAAAAGTGGCCGCCATTTTGAACTTTTTTGTTACGGGGCCGATTGCTTTGAAAATCGATATTTGACTATGGCAGCAAGCATAGAGAAGGAATTTGTGGTCAATATTTAAAAAAGTGGCCGCCATTTTGAACTTTTTTGTTACTGAACCGATTGCTTTGAAAATCGATATTTGACTATGGCAGCAAGCATAGAGAAGGAATTTGTGGTCAAAATTTAAAAAAGTGGCCGCCATTTTGAACTTTTTTGTTACTGGGCCGATTGCTTTGAAAATCGATATTTGACAGTAGCAGCAAGCATAGAGAAAGAGTTTGTGGTCAACATTTAAAAAATAGGCCGCCATTTTGAACTTTTTTGTTACTGGGCCGATTGCTTTGAAAATCGATATTTGACTATGGCAGCAAGCATAGAGAAGGAATTTGTGGTCAAAATTTAAAAAAGTGGCCGCCATTTTGAACTTTTTTGTTACTGGGCCGATTGCTTTGAAAATCGATATTTGACTATGGCAGCAAGCATAGAGAAGGAATTTGTGGTCAAAATTTAAAAAAGTGGCCGCCATTTTGAACTTTTTTGTTACTGGGCCGATTGCTTTGAAAATCGATATTTGACTATGGCAGCAAGCATACAGAAGGAATTTGTGGTCAAAATTTAAAAAAGTGGCCTCCATTTTGTACTTTATTGTAACTGGGCCGATTGCTTTCAAAATCGATATTTGACTATGGCAGCAAGCATAGAGAAGGAATTTGTGGTCAAAATTTAAAAAAGTGGCCGCCATTTTGAACTTTTTTGTTACGGGGCCGATTGCTTTGAAAATCGATATTTGACTATGGCAGCAAGCATAGAGAAGGAATTTGTGGTCAATATTTAAAAAAGTGGCCGCCATTTTGAACTTTTTTGTTACTGAACCGATTGCTTTGAAAATCGATATTTGACTATGGCAGCAAGCATAGAGAAGGAATTTGTGGTCAAAATTTAAAAAAGTGGCCGCCATTTTGAACTTTTTTGTTACTGGGCCGATTGCTTTGAAAATCGATATTTGACAGTAGCAGCAAGCATAGAGAAAGAGTTTGTGGTCAACATTTAAAAAATAGGCCGCCATTTTGAACTTTTTTGTTACTGGGCCGATTGCTTTGAAAATCGATATTTGACTATGGCAGCAAGCATAGAGAAGGAATTTGTGGTCAAAATTTAAAAAAGTGGCCGCCATTTTGAACTTTTTTGTTACTGGGCCGATTGCTTTGAAAATCGATATTTGACTATGGCAGCAAGCATAGAGAAGGAATTTGTGGTCAAAATTTAAAAAAGTGGCCGCCATTTTGAACTTTATTGTTACTGGGCCGATTGCTTTGAAAATCGATATTTGACTATGGCAGCAAGCATAGAGAAGGAATTTGTGGTCAAAATTTAAAAAAGTGGCCGCCATTTTGAACTTTTTTGTTACTGGGCCGATTGCTTTGAAAATCGATATTTGACTATGGCAGCAAGCATAGAGAAGGAATTTGTGGTCAAAATTTAAAAAAGTGGCCGCCATTTTGAACTTTTTTGTTACTGGGCCGATTGCTTTGAAAATCTATATTTGACTATGGCAGCAAGCATAGAGAAGGAATTTGTGGTCAAAATTTAAAAAAGTGGCCGCCATTTTGAACTTTTTTGTTACTGGGCCGATATCTTTGAAAATCGATATTTGACTATGGCAGCAAGCATAGAGAAGGAATTTGTGGTCAAAATTTAAAAAAGTGGCCGCCATTTTGAACTTTTTTGTTACTGGGCCGATTGCTTTGAAAATCGATATTTGACTATGGCAGCAAGCATAGAGAAGGAATTTGTGGTCAAAATTTAAAAAAGTGGCCGCCATTTTGAACTTTTTTGTTACTGGGCCGATTGCTTTGAAAATCGATATTTGACTATGGCAGCAAGCATAGAGAAGGAATTCGTGGTCAAAATTTAAAAAAGTGGCCGCCATTTTGAACTTTTTTGTTACTGGGCCGATTGCTTTGAAAATCGATATTTGACTATGGCAGCAAGCATAGAGAAGGAATTTGTGGTCAAAATTTAAAAAAGTGGCCGCCATTTTGAACTTTTTTGTTACTGGGCCGATTGCTTTGAAAATCGATATTTGACTATGGCAGCAAGCATAGAGAAGGAATTTGTGGTCAAAATTAAAAAAAAGTGTCCGCCATTTTGAAATTTTTTGTTACTGGGTCGATTGCTTTGAAAATCGACATCTGATTATTTTACCAAGCATCGAGAAGGAATTTGTAGTCAAAATTTAAAAAATTGGCCGCCATTTTGAACTTTTTTGTTACTGGGCCGATTGCTTTGAAAATCGATATTTGACAATGGCAGCAAGCATAGAGAAAGAATTTGTAGTCAACATTTTAAAAAGTGGCCGCCATTTTGAACTTTTTTGTTACTGGGCCGATTGTTTTCAAAATTGATATCTGATTATCGCAGCGAGCATAGAAAAGGAATTTTTGGTAAAAATTTAAAAGAATTGGCCTCAATTTTGTACTTATATGTCTTACCATGGTAGCAAGCAACCACGGCCGGATGGACGCACGGACGGTGGAGTCTTAGTAAGAGCTTTTACTCTTTGGGTACGGAACCTTAAAAATGGCCACCATATTTAACTTTTTTGTGACGATCGAATTTTTCAAAATCAATATGTGACTATTACCAGGAAGCAAGAGAAAATTTTGTGGGCAAAATGGTGTGTAATGCAGGAATTTTGGAAATTAAACCACCATAGTAAAGCATAACTCAGAAGTTAACGTGAGCGAAGCCGCGGGCGTTTGCTAGTTATACATAAATACAATGTAATGGAAACCACCAGACACTTGAAAATATTCATGCTTATCACACAAACATTATCTAGTTGTGGAAGTCTAACAACTCTGACACAAGCATCAGGTTCTCTACGGCTATGCCATTTTGTCCTCAAATTTATACATACTTGGTAGGTAAGTATAGCTCAGAGAGTAACCTACATGTTTGGTCTGATTATTGTTATGAACAATAATTACTGACTTTGATAAACATAACAATAATTTAACAATCTTTAATGTAAGAGGTTACGTATTATATAATTTATAAATGACTTGCTCCTATTAAAAAAACCCTGAGTTACAATAACCTGAAGATCAGATCTTAAATTGATGGCTTGTACTAAGTCAACGTTACTTTTAATAACTGTACAGAAATGCATTAATAATCTGTAGAGAGTATTTAGAGGAACAAGACCTTTTTTCATATTTATATAGAGAATGATTTCATTGTTATAATATAATAATAGGGCAAAAAATTTGAATTTTTTTAGTTAAGTACTATTACAGGTGTATGCGAGCCAACCAAATATCTTCAGACTTGACTGAAAATATTGATGACAATTTGTTGCGCAATTTCATGATAATATTTATTTTTATAACCTAGGTATCGTGTTATTGTGAGTACTTACGGGATCCCGGGATTTCTTCGTTAAATTATGCAGAGCCGACAGAGATTTACATATACGTATTGTACTCGAATAGTACTGTTTACAGTGTGCCTCGAGCAAGGCATTTTTGAACGGAAACCTCGCGGGTGATAGGGCCGGCAAACGTTTTGCTGATAACATCTAGAGTGATATTGTTACTCGCAATTTAAACTGAAATCAAAATAATGCAGATCCTAATAAAAAATATTGGAAAATTAATTTGTTTTCATTACTACACAGACCAAAGACAAAAGGCATGAGAGAATTAGAGAAGGTAGACATTGACATTTGACATCTTTTTTTTTTAATTTATATAACGGCCTGGAATCAAGTCTTTTGTGACCTTACATTAACAAAAAGGTTACTTGATATTAATGCATCCCATTTAGTTAGGCAGGTATAGGTTTTCGTACCTACCTCGGTTTGGTGATTTGGTGATAATAATCTGTGATTTTACCTAATCTGCGTGCAGTTCGTAGCCCAAGTGATTAATTGACATTTAAGTACCTAATATAATAAACTATTAATTGTTTAAACGTTATTTTTATTTATTGTAATCGCCTAAATGCAGGGCCTAAATGTATTGTAACTATGAAACTTTCAGGCACTTAAATAAATAACAATGTTCAAGCCGTTATTAAAAGCTGAAAGTTTATGTGGAAAGAATGTTTACGGAACAAATAAAGTTATTGTTCGTTATTATGAAATACCAGAACGTATTAAAGGAGTTATTAAGGATCCAAACCCCAGTTTTTACCGAATGGTGGAATATTTCTACCATTTTGCTGTTCAGGTTGCAGAACCATCATTGTTCGAATATCTTAAGAAACATGCTCATTTTTCTGATAAGAAAAGGAAGCAGAGAGTTGCTGGTATTTTGAAGGTGCCTTCTTCTATTGTATTACCTATATTCATTTAATGTAGATAGGTATATGTAGTGTAGGTACAGTATAGGATGTAGGTATAAAACTCTAGAAAGATTCAGATTCTGGAAGGAATCTGCTTTTGTTTTAAACCATACCACTTTATCTGAAAGGGACTCCTGTTCTGCGTTAGCAGTTATTAGGTTCAACCGTACGCCCTACAAAATATTACTTAAGTAGGTATTTACTCAGTTTGAATTAAAATTTAGAGAAATGAACACACAATCCCCTTTTATAACGCAGTGGTAAAATAGCATTGGTCGCGCAGGTGATGGGGTCATGCAACAGCTCGCTCCAGTTTGAGTTTCCGTTGCTGCGCAAGAATGGAGATTACGAGATTATACACGGCTATCGCTCACAGCATAGCGTACACCGTCTTCCTTGTAAAGGAGGTATTTCTCTCATGTATATTTAGTGCACAAGTGTGCGCAAACTGCACTCACTCTATTCCTTTACTCCCATATCCCGATGCGACGAAAACCAAACTGACGTGGACGACGGGATAGAGATCAGCATCGACAGCTCATCGTGCTCTACGGAACACGGCGGTGAAGCACGTCAATTTGCAATATTGACTTGCGGATTGCTTGGTAGGTACTTACTTACTAAGATTTCCATAGAAGGCTTGATATGAGGATTGCTATAGGTACCTACTAAGTTTTCCATAGAAAAGCCAATAAGTAAGTAGGTAGGTATCATTTATTGGCCCGACCTCAGATCACTCAAACACGGGGCCCGACCGACTGGGACACCTCGCTATCGAACAAGTTCATCACTAGAACCACTAGACAACATTGTGGTGGATTGGTATCAGGTATGCATCTATAGGCCTGTATCTCGTGGTTAGGTACATAATAGAACCCACCTACTAGGTGACCCGGTAAACGTTGTTTGCCATACTCAGACCTACCGAAGTAGGTACTTACCGAAAATGTACAAACATAAAAATCGATCAACCCTTTTCGGAGGAGTCTTGTTACAAACACTGTGACACGAGAATTGTATATGTACATAGGTAGTAGGTATATGTATTAGTGAAGACGAATAATTAGGTAAATGGAACTGATTAAGTACCTATATATTAGTCGGGTTTAATATAATATTTATCATTAGGTAGGTACTCCATGCCATTACCTACTATTCCCCAATACTAGTTCCCAATATTCTATCTATCTTCTATTTGCGCTACTAGGGATATCAATGTGACATCTAGGCGATTCGTACAAATTCTGTCAAATTTCTATCTCCAGTGGGGCAAACCATGGATAGAAAGAATATTGGGAACCGCCATAAGTCGGTACTGAGTCAATGAATGCTTTAGAACAAAGAAAAAAATAAAAAAAATAAAAAAAGATTCCGACGAATTGAGAACCTCCTCCTTTTTTTGAAGTCGGTTAAAAATAGAGTTCAATTTTAATTATCTCCATATAGGTATAAGGTTTTCGGAAGCGGTGGATCTGGAAGAAGTGAAGGCGCTCGCTGCACTTATGACCTACAAATGCGCGTGCTCCAACATACCTTTCGGTGGTGCCAAGGGAGGTTGTTACGTCTTAACATTTTTTAGGCTTTCTTCCCTAGTGGTCTATCTAAAGCGGTCTAATTGCGTAAGAAAAACGAATTCATCGTTATCGTAATCGTTAGCGAATTCTACCCCCCATTTGCTGACGTAAATCAGCGGACCAATCAGCGGGCAAAATTGGTTTCCGATTACGATTACGATGAATACGTTTTGTTACACAATCTAGGTGCAGGTCTGCCTGAAAAGTAAGGTGGTAACTGGTAAGTGGTAACTAACAATGGCCAATTTTATCTCATGGAATTATAATAATATTAGGCAGGTACTTACCTCATGGAAATAACTGCTTCTCAGCTTGGCAGTTATTTTTTGCAGTGAAAAATTATATTTTCCTTAGGGCTAATCCTGCACTGGCAGTGCTATATGCTCGTAGGTACCAGCACTAATATTAAAAAAAAATCAGCTCTAGGCTCTCAGGACGTGGCACTTACTCTTTTTCTGAATCGATTTCAACGAGATTTTCAAAACTTTTTAAGTAATATGGATATTAAATTATAGGTTAATCAATGTGTTTTCTGTTTTGAGGTGTGGCGATAAATCCAAAAAAATACACCGTAGCCGAGTTGCAGAGAATAACTCGAAGGTACACTTTGGAGCTGGCGAAAAAGAATTATATTGGTATTTCAGGTTTCCACTATACTTACCTACATAATATTATCAATTGCTTATGGTATAGGAGCTAGCAACGTTTTCGAGAAAGAATTTTAGGTGAGCTGATTTTGTGATATGTTGTCTTTCTTGCACTTTCGGTTAGAGTCTGGGCTATCTGGCTGGCGGAAGCCGTTGCGTTTATTACTGCGCATCCTATTTGCAGCTTACGCGTCCACAATGTTTATACCAATGTTGTCGGGGCTACTAATTGCCCTTAAAATGACTACAGGCGCATTATCATTTATGATGACGTTTCATTTTTGTATTAGTCAATTGTCAACCACATACGAGTTAACATATGAAACGTCATCATAAATGGTAGTGCGCCTGTAATAATTTTAAGGGCAATTTGTAGCCCCGACAACATTGGTATAAACATTATGGAGGCGTAAGCTGCAACACCTGAACAGACCAAGGATGCGCAATAATGAACGCAACGGCTTTCGGCTGCCAGATGGCCCCGACTCTAACCGAAAGTGCAAGAAGGACGACATATCACAAAATCAGCTCTTCTAAAATTCTTACTTTTCAAACGTTGCTAGCTCCCGTACCATTAAACGGTGAAGGAAAATATCATGAGGAAACCTGCACACCTACACGATTCACGTAACGTTTTCACATACTTATTGATTACTAAGTGATGTGAATCAAGAAATAAAACAAAAATAACACTGGAAAATTAACTTTGCGTCTATTGATTTAGAGTGTAAATTTGAATGTATTTGAACATAGTAAATACAATCCTTCAACCTTATCGCGCAAAGTCAATTTAATTTCACGACTCTCGATCATGCGTTTTGAACTTCATTTAATATTACACTCTATGTCAATAGTTGTAAAATTAATTTTTCAGTGTCCGCAAAAAATGATTTGGTTTCAATATTGTTTTTTAAATACGTAAATGCTTAACATTTTCAAATATTTCACTTCACGAACCGAACTTTAGAGGTGTTTAGCTTCGCAGTCATAAATATAGCGAAATTTAATTTCTGTAGGTACCTAATTAATTAATTCTGACTTTTAGGATCGGGAATAGACGTACCGGCTCCAGACGTGAACACATCTGGCCGAGAAATGTCCTGGATAGTTGATACGTACATCAAAACATTAGGTATATTTTTAAAGCCTTTTTTATTAGGTTTGTACCTTATAAGCTGATAGGTAGGTTCTCACTTAATTTTAGTCGGGCCCTTGGTTTTACCGCCCCCACAATATGGTACGGCTGCCAGCACAGTGTGGTGTTGTGATGTTGTCGCTTACATTAGCGCCATTTTACAGTTTTGCTAAAAAGGATGCTTCAGGGTGGAGCCTAAAAATACATACGTGAGGTCACTAAGCGCTGATCCTTTATATGTTTAATCAATGGGTACACGTAGGTACAAGCTTTAGGCTTCTCCGTGTCGCAGGTCATAGGGACCTGAACGCAGCCGCTTGCGTGACCGGCAAGCCCATCAACGGTGGAGGTATCCGCGGGAGGGTCGAGGCGACCGGCCGCGGCGTTTTCCTCACTACCACCATATTTATCCATGATGAACACTACATGAGTATGATCGATCTAGAACCAGGCTACAAGGTGAGACAGCGACCGTTAAAATACATCTCAGCATTACTAAGAAGGTATATGAGTAGCCTGACCCTAAATTCTTCGAAAAAATTCAATATTTAAGTGCACAATACATTTTTAGGACTCCATACCCAAAGGATACAAACGGGACCCAATTACCTACCAAGACTTCGCCGTCCGTCCATCCGTCTGTCACCAGGCTGTATCTCTTGAACTGTGGTAGGTATTTCTGTTGCCACTATAACAACAAACACTAAAAATCAGAATAAAACGGATACTCCTCACCGATAAGAAACCCCAGGATACCGGCATCCGAATTCCAAACGATTTACGTAAACCTTTTTCGTACAAGCAAACAGTTCTTTAGGTGGCTGCTGTGCGAACTACAGCATGGCCTTAATGTTGGTGGCAAAACAAGAATTTTTGGCACCGATAAACTGCTGTCATTTTTTCGCGTCGTCCGCCCTGTCAAGGTACAATCACGTCTATTACACGCTCCCATAAAAAATGGCAGCTTTTTTATTCACTTTTCAAAAATCGATCATTTCTTACCTCCCTCAGAATAAAACAGCTATAATCCAAGGTTTTGGAAACGTGGGTAGTTACGCCGCAATTTACCTACAGGAGCAAGGGGTCAAGATAGTCGGAGTTCTCGAGTATGACTGTAATCTAAAGAACCCTGATGGTATAAATACCAAGGTATGCGTCATCGCTTTGATATCGTTTTAATTTGTAGTATGAAAATGTTATCTAGCTTGAAATTAGGTAAGTACCTAAATTAAAATGTACATAGGTAATCCACAGAGGTAATCAATCTTTCACGCTTGTACTTAGGAGTGGAATAGATAAGTTATATAATTATGACCACAGCTACCATGTTTACACGCATTAATGTTTCCTAGTAAACAAAACGTATTGTGTTGAATAATAAGTACTTACATCAAATTATATTAGCACATTTGTGAGCAGACGGAATACCTATAGGTAACACACTTAAGGTACAAGGATCATTGTTATTTAAAAATTCAATTTTTGTAATAGTACTTGACCTGACATAAAAAAGTTTTTAAGCATAATCATGGATGATTTTTACTTGTGTAGCGCAGCTTTGTGCTTTATGATCGCGAGAGCAAGGCTTAGAAGGGAAGGATAATGTATGGTGTTCATGTTAGGAGCTCCATGAGTACAAGAGGAAAAACAAAGGCAGCGCAAAAGGGTTCCAGGGAGCTACAGAATGCGGCCCTGAATTGTTGTTCGAACAGTGCGACATACTGGTGGCTGCAGCGATGGAGAAAATGCTGACCCAAGACAACGCTGCCAAGCTAAATTGCAAGGTTTGGTGGCCAATAATCTTTTTTTTTTGAGCAAAATTATGTGGACCATTTTGTTTGCAATTTTAATGTAGATTAGGTACTTTAGTGCTTGATATATACCTACGCCTCAAGATACAGAATAAACTACGCATAGTTTTTAGGGTTCCGTACCAAAATGGTAAAATGGAACCCTTATGGTGCGACTTTCTCCGTCTGTCTGTCCGTCTGTTTAAAATATTTAAGAAAAACTATTAAAACTCACCGTCTCCCCCTTCTCCTCGCTCCAAGCCCGCCGCTGTCAGCGGTGTAACTTTTCTTCAAACAATAAGTATTATGTGGACTGTATAAAACCATTTGGACCCAGAATACTTTGGCTTTGATGTCCGGGTCTGTGTCAAGTAATTGCACAATGAGTAGTAATGTTAGTTGTTTAAAAACTTACAAAAGAATAAGTTTAGCGCCTAGGACTTTTTTGCAGCAAATACTTACATTTACTGTATTAGACAAAATTAGACAGTACTTAATGTGCGTTCAATCCATGAAGACGCGCCCCACTTCTCAACAATCAGTCGTATGTTTCATGCAACTCGGGAGAAATTAGGAAGGAGTGAGCGTATCTTCGTGGATTGAAAGCACTCCTTCTGCTTCCATTAAAGAAACTTTGATAATTATGACTTAAGTATTTACCTTCTAGATTATAGCAGAGGGTGCCAACGGTCCAACTACCCCTGCAGCCGATTTGATTTTGCGAGAAAAGAAAGTTTTAGTGCTGCCCGATCTCCTAACTAACGCCGGCGGTGTGTGCGTCTCTTATTTTGAGTTTCTGAAGAACCTGAACCACGTGAGCTTCGGCAAACTGAGTATCAAGTTCTGGAGAGATTCCAATACTGCTCTGCTGGGTAAGAGTACCAACTTAGACGAATAGTCAACGCTCCCATACAGATGAAGTGCGTTATTGCATTCACACATCTAAATCAAGACAAGCTCTACCTAGACCTACATACTGGCCGTAGATACTTATTGAGGAGACAACGGAGAGTCGGAGTCCTTGCTACTTACTGCAGTCTTGCAAAAAATTTGCATGAAAAGTTTTTCTTCCATGTTTCCACATTTCTCATATGAGACACTAAAAGATGAAACGCACTTCTTCTTAAGTACACTCTGGGCACTGGGTGCCTTAATAAGAGACGAGTGAACAGGCATTTTCCAGGAAAGCGCGCTCCAAATGAGACCCATCATTGCTTTCCATCAGGCATGATTATCGCCAATAGCAAGATTATTTACAATTAATAATGCCTTACTTGCATATGAATACTTAATTTTCAGGAGATGAAGTTTGCTCTCTAGGTAGGTATATAGTGTAAGTTTAAATTAAAACTGCGTTAAGTTAACATCACGTTTACGTACATTGGCAGTTTTTAGGTCTTACTCGATAAAGACCGTTTTTAATTAAATTACCGGATTCTTTAAATAAAGAACCCAATAATTTAATTAAAAAAGGAGAATTACTAAACAGATTCTGTAGAGCAGTCGTTGAAGAAGGCGAATATAAATGCCAAGATAGCGCCGACCCCGTCGTTCCAGTCCTTCATGTCGGGTGCTGATGAAGAGCACATCGTCAACTCCGGCTTGGAGTTCACTGTGGAGAACGCTTGTAGAGTAAGCTGATACTGCTATAGCATTTTGAGTTATGCTAAAAATATAAAAATGGAATGATATTCAAAAATGTATGAAAATGATCACTATAAGGTAAAGCGCTATAAACTTGACCCTCCTGATGGTCTGCGGGATGCGGGGCGGGAGCCACTCAACCAATCAGTAAGTTTGTCGCTGTCCGCCGGCAGCGCTGACGCATCGTTATAGCCAATCGCCCGCTCCCGCAGACCATCAGGAGAGTCAAGTTTATAGCGGTTCAACTTATAATTGGTCGCTAAATTGGTCACGTGACCTTCGCGCTTCCAGCAACTGCGCCCGTATTAAATTCGGTTTATCACTAATCCCACGGCAGTCGGCAACCATCGAAATCATCGATTTATCCGAGATAAAACGCAAAATCTCTTATTTAATCTAGCTAATGTACATTACACTTACACATAGACCGTACACACATAGAGAGAGAGGGAGAGAGAGGGAGGGAGAGAGAGGGAGAGAGAGAAAAGTTAAAAACCTCCCCTTCGTCATTAATTGTTATTATTTTTTGTTTCTTTCAGTTTCGTTCCAAAATACAATTAATGTCAAAACGGACTTATTATTTTTTGCCAACTTTATAGGATGTGAAACGGGCTGCCATACAGCACAAGCTAGGCTTGGACCTTCGCACTGCCGCTTACGTGACGGCCATTGAGAAAATTTTCGTCACCTACGACGAACACGGGCTTGCACTATGAAAAAGGCCTAAAAATACTCGTACTAAAATATTATCATCTAATCTAAATAGGTACTAAAGCAAGGAACTTGGAAGCCAGCGTTTCATGCAAATTGTCTTTCAAAAATGTTAAAATCGCCAAAATCTCACGATTGGATATAATTTATTCATTTACTAGATCATAGTCAATCATAGATATTTGAGTAAGTAGAAGATAATTGATAAATGTACGATCATAGTCAATCATAGTTATTTGAGTAAGTAGAAGATAAATATACTTCCAATTTCCATGTTTTAGCATTTCGATGTTATAGTGAGGGTAGGTATTGTTTTATTTATGAGGGAGTTTTAATTTTAATGAAATATTAATTATTAATATTATATTGTTTGAGTATTTGGCGTTATCACTAATACCTGTAGGTAGTTATGACAAATAGTTTATTTTATCAATATTGATTAACTCTTAAACTAACTCTTAGAAGTTTTAGTTCTTTTGACGTGATAACGTTTAATAAATTGATGAACACCAGCAGCACTCATGAAAAAGTGTACCGTTCCATGTACCGTTCCGCGTAACGTTCCACCTGAGCCTGTGCGTGCAAGCGAGAGCGCGCAACAAGCGATAGAGAGGCACGATAAAAATTACATAAAATAATGATTATGATTATGATTACGGTTACGATTACGATAACGATTACGATAATGATTATGATTACGATTACGATTATGATTACGATTTACGATTATGATTTACGATTATGATTATGACGTTATCACGTAAATCTATCGTCCGTTAACCTACTTTATAGACAACCAAATTTTTTTTCTATATTTTGAAGTTTGCTTAAAACCGGTACGAATAAAATTATGCTAAGATAAAATGCGCGAAGTGCAGGGGACCTATTTTAATTTTTATGTGATGAACACGTAAAAAAGGTTCCTGGGAGTTCCAGGGTGTATTCTAAATCCATTCCATAACAATTTTTTTTATACTTTAGGTTATTAAAATTATCTAAAATCAATATCGAGCGAAATAAAATAATATATATTCATTGAGGCTTCTGCATCCTCGAGCAAAACGAAAAAAGAACGTTTTCTGTATGGGGATACTAAAGGGGCTTCCTTTAGTATCTTTTTGATTTTATAGTATTTTGTCGCTCTAGTGGCAATAGAAATAGGTACCTACATCATCTTTGTCTGAGTTGTTGATTTATTGCGATTCAAGGGATACAGGCTACAGCCTAGTGACACACGGACGGACGGGACAGACGGACCGTGACGGAGTCTTAGTAATAGGGTCCCGTAACCCGTTTAACCTTTTGGATACAGCCCTAATACACAATAATATACTCGTACTTCAACTATCAAGACGCCAAAGTTGCGAGTTGCGACGCATAGTCGGTCGAGCGATCGGACCTTCGCGGCGTATGGGGTCCTCGGCGCTAGATCCTTCCTTGGGTCAGCCACCAAACGCAGGCGCCGCAAGGATGTGCGAGTAAGTGCGGGTGGGAGGGGGGGAGGCAGGATACCAGTTACGCAGGGTCGCCGTTGCGCGCCCCGGCGCTTGCGTCGTGCTGTCACCTGCGTCGGCGAGCGACGTCCGACCCGTTTGTTCCAGCCGTAATCCATACGTTCTTCGCTTAAGTTTTCGCGTAGTTAGTGCATCAAGATTCAAGACCCCACGAGATTTCACTTCCACAGGTCCGGTAAGTGTAGCGACTTAGAAGTAAAATTTGAAAAACTTAACGAGCGCGCGCGCACATCGCATGAGGTTTTGAGTTTGACAATGACATTCGTTTATTTGTTGACGTTGTCATTTCGTCGGTTTTTTTTTCGTTTTCAAATGCACTGCGAACTTCGTCCTTGATACTGCGAATGAATGCGAATTGTCATTTGTTATCAGATAACCGCGTGTAGGTACTTATTCGCGTATTTTTAAGATATTATTATTTGTAGAACGAATGGACTGCGCATATAAGTTTGTATTGCAACTCGATTGTCCGGCACGATTCAAAAAAGTGTTCGATAGAGCAAGGGAAATTCCTCAGTATCAGTGCGTGCGCAGAGTAGTTTAGGGCTATTATTGCGTACGCAAGCATGTGGCCTTGAGCGAAAGGGACGCGGCGCCGTCGCCGCCGCGCCGCCTTCCCAGGTAGGTCTGTAGCCTGCGCCTGCGCCGTCCAGCGCGATCGACGCGGCAAAGAATTTATTGAGCAGACACTCCACGTTTAGGTAGCTACTATGCATCATCAAAGGCAAACCGCTAAGCGATTTAGCATTCCGGCGCGATGCTGTGTAGGAACCAGAAACCGTTTTAGAAACCGAAAGTGTTTCGGCCCTACTCTTCCGCAATTTTTTTTTTGCAAATGTTAGACTAAGTACACAGTGTAGGTTTATGGCAATGACTTTTGTGAGCATAATGTTTATGCTCTACCCTAGCTACTTGTTTTTGATAAAAACTTTTCTCTAAAATCCCCATACATCTCATATCGGCTGGGGCTTTCATACAACAAATGCCATATTAGATATACTTATTTCTCAACGTCGATCGATATCGATAAAATTAGATATTAAGTAAAGGTAGTAAGTATATACGTCATACATATAAACTAATTATCATAATTTGGCGTTTGTAAAAATGTAGATACAGAGATAAAATAGTAGAAAGAAAGAAAGAAAGAAAGAAGGAAAGAAAAACTTTATTTCGCAAGAAAATTTGCCACATGTAACAAAACAATACACCTTACGTACTAAAACACAGATCAGGGAAAGAGCCTTTAAAACGATGCCTGAAGATTCCCCCACTCGGGCAACAAAAACCAATAATTGTAGAGACTTCAAATTGACACGTTTTCTACTTTGTAATATTAAATATTGTATCTATGTAGATATTCGGTGCTACTACAATCAGTACCATTGATAGTATTTCGAATTCATTACAACAGTTCAGTATAACCGAAAAGTACCTACTTCTAACAGTAAAAGCCTTGTTCCTGCTAACTGTTTAGGTATGAAACAAAAGAAAAAACAAGGCTTTTACTGTCTACTATCAGTTAATCTTTGACGTAGTCCGTTACGATATTTAAAATAATATCTCGATGTAAGAGTTGGTAGGTAGGTACAATCACTTTAATTTACTACATATTATTTAGTGAGATATAAGTAAATGTAGTCTGTTATCGTTTTAATACAACTTTGTTTTGGTTTTTTTATTGATAACAGGTTTTCGCTAAGTTTATTGCACTGCAATTTTATTTACTTTATTGAATCCAAGTTATCAAAATAGATGGATAATGTTCTGCTGTATTGCGAAATAAGAAGTAGATAGGTACAGATCTAAGTAATAATTTAATTAGAAGGCTGCCTCATTTCCGACAACAGTGATAACGACTCAGACTGCAGACTGCAGAGCTTTTTGCATTTTAGATTACAAGTATCTACTTGATACCCAGTTTCCTGTAGGTATAATTATTATAGGTGGGTAATAGTTTTATCATAATGTGAGGTCAGTTAGCGACGACGAATGGGTTATGTTACCTACATACCTACATAGGACATAGTACCTACCTACTACGCCGTGAACACATTATAATTGGTCAAGTGCGAGTCCAGCTCGCGCACTGAGAGTTCCGTACTAGCCATTCTCACACCCCTACTAACCAAAGTAGGCATGAGTTGTAATCGAACAAAAAAAATCACGTTTGTTGTAAGTATGTGACTTAATTTTATTATAATTTTAATTCAAATACCTACCTATTTATATTTCAAGTAAATATATAACTAGAGGCCGTATTTATATTATACCGTTATGGCGGAACAGGGCAGTTTAAAGTCCCGCCACTGCGCACACCCAAGGATTTGTTGCGTTGGGGTGAATAACAAGAGTTTGTTCGTATAACTCACTGTACTTTAATAATTAATTAGTGTACATACATGTAACAATACTTCAAATCAAAGTTATAAGGTTGTGCAAATAAAAATTAAAAAGCTTTGTGTGATCGCTTGACCATAGAGAGAGTAGCATAGAGCAAAATATCTTAACAAACGGCTGCGTTCAGAAATAATTAAGGCTTGTTGCAGCCGCCACACCGTTATTAATATCGAGCAAAAACAAGCAAAAAATGTTTCGTTTGTTGTATGGAGCCCCCTTAAATATTTTTAACGGCCGATTTCTTAAAATTAATGATTTTCAATTGGGGAATAAATTGGAGAAGTTCAAAGTTACTGTTATGTCCTTGGTTGCGAGGTGTTATTAGTTTGGGCTAGGTACTAGTTATTTAGCAATAGACAATAGTATCAGTCTATCTCTTACAGTTAAGTATTGCTCATAATATTGCATGTTTTAATCACCTAGGCAGGAGCTCGACCGTTTTCTGCAGAGGGGTACAGGTGTGAGGCAGCTAAATACCGCTCCTTCTGTTTTGGCATAAGAGAATTAGAACACGCCTTTACGGCAGAAACCTTCCGGCGTTGTTGTTGAGCCGAAACAACAAGCAGTAATTAAGAGTAAACAATAGATGGCGTAATGAGCTAAGGGTGAAGGGTGAATGAGATATCACAAGGAACACTACAAAGATGGCGCTGCTAAAAGAGGTTTACATTTACAAACCAGAAATTTAAAAATGAAAGAGATTAATATTTGAAGCTAAGATTTGAATCGATAATTTTTCCTCATATGTTAAATTTTCATACATTTATTCTTGATAATTGTTTATACTCTATGGACGTCAGTTGTCCAGTGTCCACCTATCGATTCGTGTCAAAAAACCCAAATTTACCTTTATCACTACATATTCTCCAAGGTAAAAATTGTAGGCGCGAATGAAAGATGATTTGAAAAACTATTTTATTTTATTTTTTATTTTATTTTAAAAACACCACATATTATATTATGCACTTTCATATCAGTATAATGATCACCATCAAATAGGTATGACTGATTGAATGTGGATTGAATATGAATTAAAATGCCTACTTTTGGCAAGTTTGTAAACATATTGATTCTTTCACCTGCTATAAGTCAGATAGACTAAATGTAGTTTTTTAGTCCACAGATTGTAATTTTCTTACTTTATATACCTACTCCTCAGAATATAATCAAACAAATCTAATACTAACTGTGAATAAGGTACCTATAGTATCTTCTAAAATATATAAAATTCTCGTGTTACAGTGTTTGTAACTTCCGAAACGGCTTGATCGATTTTTATGAATTCTTTTGGTCTACATTCGGTAGGTTGTCAGCAATTTTTCATACCCCAGCTTTGTCAGCTAGTAGGTATACCTATCTATAGCGTAGACTCAATAATTATTGTCACGTTGAAGGGCGCTGACGGTCAAATTAGCTCGACTTATTTATTACAGGTACTTGTTGACCCTAAGCGGGCATCATAACTAAATACCAGGTGTCACTCGGTAGGTATCACTTATTCAGGCCATAGTTATGAGCGAGGCCTAAAGAATACCTACCTCTCCAGGATATTCTTAACATTTATCTAAAAAAACCAACATTTAATTAATTTTTTTCCTCGGTACTTCAGTGTACCTACTGTGTTCATGTAAACTTATTTTAAGACGTCAACGAATGCTTTGACGTGTCATTAAATAAATAATGAGCTTGTCTGCCAATCATTCAGTTTTTATGAGAAATGAAGAATAAATAATTATTTAAACTTATTTTAATAAACATGAAAGCCCCACCTCACCGGCGAGAAGATGCAATACCTATATTAAATAACACCTCAAAGGTACCTGACCACTTGGTCATCTAAAATATTGGTTTTCTAATACCTGAAAAACCTACCTATTGTCAATGATCGGTTATTGTAAAGTATGGTATAAACTTTTCCCGCTATTTAAACTTTTCGAGAGTTTCCGTAAGTACTTAAAATATTTCAAATTATTGATAAGTGGGTCTTTTGAACACTAAAAACCTTACATTTGATCCTTCTACTGCTGTTCATGTAATTCATCCAACTTTTATTTTGCGTCAGTAGGTACCTATTACATAAGTATGATAAATGAATAAATCAATCGTTTATTTAGGTAATAAGGTAAGGTAATAGTCATACGAAATCCCTTCCTATTTCTAGAACATAAGTGAATGCAGAATAATATGCAAGTGAGTAATTTTGTCAACCCATCCATCTACATTGAGTCGAAATGATTTATTCAATTTGAAATATTATATTCGTAAATCTACGGACTACCTAGTCCACTTTTAGGCGCGATGCTCGATGGCTAGGTAGTTGTATTTATAAGTTCGCAACAATATATTAAAACTTTAGCAATATGCACTCTTAATACGAATAAAATTATACGTTCGCATCCAACTGCGCGCGATAAATAAATTCCCTTCTGACGTGGAAATTATATTTTATGTTTATAAATACTAATATATAATAACAGGGTATATGCCAACCAGCGGGGGAGAATATTGATGCTCAAGTTAAAGAAAATTGCAGGCTTTTGTGGATTAATTGGCGTCTATATATTAACTACGTATAGACAACATGGACTTATTATCAGAGTAGGTACGTTATAAAAGCAAAGGATTACCTACTTACGTATCGTTTTAAAGGATTACTTACGTATTACTTACGTATAGGTTCTTATACCATCGTACCATACTGCACTATGAGTCCAGAGTAGGCAATTTACGTACAATCAATGTAAATTTTTTGGGACCTTTAACCTCTAAAATGAATCAGTACGGATTATATTATAAATTAACGGTTACAATATTTCGTGCGAGTTAATTATGAAATGTTAACCAATGAGTAAGGTACATAAACGTATGTAGGTACGCTATGTAACTATTCGTACGCTTCTAAAAAATCAAAACAACTTCTAAAAAACCAAAAACAAATGGAAGTTTTAAAAAATCTTAATATTTGGTTTTCTGAAATCCAATATCTTCTCGTAACGGTTAATAAAGATTGAATTAGAATCCACTAATTTCCAAGGGAGGGAACCTCGAAGGGTGCCGATCGAAGAGGGATCGACTTTAGAAAGATTTTCGTCTAATTCGCCGAATAACCTCTCAGCGGGCGGTGTTTCAATTATTGTATGAGTTTTATAATGTTCTAATAACGCGTTGGGGTCGCGAAGTACGCCCTGTGGTCTATGGGAGGGCCTGATCGTTGGCAACTGTTCAAAATCTTCCGCAGGGTGCTTGCTTTTTTTGAAGAGCTTTCAACACAGACGGCGTGGCGTTAGAAACGCTTACAAATTTGATTACTGATTTCATTGTTCCCTAAATTTTAAAGTTGCCACTCATTGTCAGAAAGCCTGTAGCAGCTCGTTGGTGAGATAACATAAAGCGGCTGGATGAGGAAGTTGAGGACAGGGTGTGGTGGTGTTTGGGAATGCCAATGTCAAACAGTGGACGTTCTCAGATGAAGATCATGGTCATGACGAATGACGATGATTGTTCACTGTTGTGTCTGTCCACGACCTATTTTCTTTTTTCTCAGTGAAGAGTATTAGGGAAGAGCTATCAAGTTGAAATTTATCTGAAAGGTTATTTGAATGGTTCGTTGAATAGTTAGTTGAAACCTCGAAAGCTTAGCTCATCTAGCAGTTAACAGTTTAGTACCACGAGTGTTGTTTTTTGGCCGGATGCCGTAAGGGTTATCAGGAAAAGATATGTACAAAGGAAATATAACTAAACCATGTTTATTTCCTTGGTGACTTGAATTCGCACAATTATATATTGCGTCCTTAACCTTAGGTATGCGAAATGTCACCACGCGCGCTCATATGGTCAAACCAAATAGCGCGCTTCCCCGATTTCCTGTTAAACACATTTCTTTTCCTTTTCTAAAATCACTCCCACAAAAATATACATCAACCAAGAGGAAAGATGAGGGTACATAAAAAAACTAACGTTTGCATTATTGTTATCCTTGTCGAGTTAAAACCCGCTGGCAGTGTGAATCGCCTTAATATAAATTCTATCGCGTAAGTTAACGGTGGTTTGAGCATCAAATGTGGGGTAGAGCGCGAAAATTGTGTTCAAATGAACGTATATAATTGTCGCGGCGTGAACTTGGTTAGGCCCAACACATTTCTGACATGGGTAGGTACCTACTCATACTATTTTTATTTTTTTATTTTTATTTTATTATTCTTACAGAAAATCTACAGCGTTACAGAAAGTAATAATTTATACCTTATATAATACCTTAAAGTTATGGCCAATAACAGATTTTCCCACTAAGTACAAAAAAAAAAAATATATCATTCTGTTGTCATTCTGAGATAGATAACCAGGAAACTAATATTTGCATGACGTGAGCGTGTGTGAGTGTGTGTGTGTGTTTTGTGTGTGTGTGTGTGTGTGTGTGTGTGTGTGTGTGTGTGTGTGTGTGTTCGTGTGCTAGTGTGTATGTGTGTGTGTGTGTGAATTTATCTGTTAAACTTTCTGAGTTGTCGCCTAAATGAAGCTCTGGAGTTACAGAAAAGGTCGATATCTGAAAATTGTTTGTTATATGTGCGTGTAAGTCTTGTGATTGCCGAGTTTTGTGTATATATTTTTCTTTTGAAGGGTACTGAAAACAAAACTGTGTGGCGGGTCCGCTTAGGGGGAACCAAAAATTTAATTTTAGAAAGGAGATGTGAGCTATCCATATGTCCATTTACAATGTCATATAATAGCAACATGTCGGCTAGCTGTCGCCGATGCCCAAAGCTTTGAAGTTTGTGGCGCATACAATCATCTTGGTAATTTAAGGGTTCCACGTGAGTACGAAAATTAAAATGCTTTACAAATTTCCTCTGTATCTTTTCGATTTCTTCATTGGGTTTTATGTAGTGAGGAGACCAAACACAACTGCAGTATTCTAAAGTACTACGCACATATGCAAAATAAATAGTCTTAAGTGAATCAATATTTTTAAAGGGCTTACTAGTTCTTAAGACGAAACCCAGTAAAGCATATGCTTTTTGAGTTATATATTCTATATGAGCATTAAAGGACATTTTGTCGTCTAGAATAACTCCTAAATCACGGATTTTATCAGTTTTTGAGATAATTTGGCCATCTACATTATAATTAAAACTTATTGGTTTTTTATTCCTTGAAAAAGTAATCTGCTGGCACTTGTCTATATTAATTTGGATTCTATTCTCCTTATAATATTGTGATAGTCGGTTTAGATCCTCCTGTAGTTTCAGACAGTCTTCAGGTTTGTTAATTTCCATATAGATTTTGGTATCATCAGCGTACATTAAAAATTTAGAATTTGAGAAACAGCTGTAAATATCAAACAGATAAATATTGTAGAATAAGGGACCCAAATGTGAACCTTGTGGAACTCCGGAGGGGATTACACAGAAGTACTATGATGAAAATGTTTGATGCGAAAATGAACGTCAACCTTTTTTCGTGTGTCGAGGCTGGGCACAGGTTTCCTCTCAGAAGAAAAGGGATTTGGCGATGCCTCCACGATGGTCAAGTGTGGGTTGGAGGACGTTTAACAATTCATTGCATTGTTATGACCTCTCAGGTTTCTCTTCAACGTAAAGCATAGATATTCAGTTTACTAACGCACATATGTAATTTCGAAAAGTCAGAGATATGTGGTTCCGGACTTAAATAAACAAAAGTGAATATTTGAGAATATCAAATTGTCACTGTATGAAAGCTTTACTAGGGATGTGTCTGAAAACAGATAGTTGCCCTATATTATTGTTATTCGTTCTTAAATAAAGCTTTCGTAAAAAAAATACTCAGACTAGCAAACATCGAATTTCACAAGCTGGAGGTCAACGTAATTTCTTTCTAAAAATTTCTCTCTTTCACGTTCAGAAACAAAATCATTTGAATGAGAATAAAAACGAATAACAAAATGTCCAGTGAAGGACGTAAAAATTAGGTCGGGTCAGGACATGGCATCGACAAAACTTGTCTCTTTTCCCGATATGTGCAACGTACGAATATGTCGTAAGGGATTATAATTACGTCGAGGGACGTTCTGATTTTAGCCTCATCCAGTTCTGATGTCGACTAGTTACGCAACTGGTCGGGCGACCAGTATCGCCGGGCTTCTCTAAACAATAATTGCAAGGGAGAAATAATAAAGTCGGCGCAACGCGGTCCGTATCCGCTTGCAATAAAAATGTAAAACGCTACCGATAAGCGCCTACGCTAGACTCGAATGTAGCCGCGTAGGGTGGGCGAGAGGCAATATTATGATGACAAACATTTTGTTTACCTACTAAATTCGATGTGTGACACGACAAAAATAAGTCGAAGGGATCAGGGGCCGTACCACCATCTCTTATTAGTATTATTGTAATTTATTTTAAAATTTTGATACTTATTATGATTATGATAATATTGTCTTAACATTTTCATACAACGTTAGTATGAAAATGTTAAGACAATATTACAATAATACAGAGAGATGGTGGTAAGGCCCCAGGGTCTGGTACTTTTTAATTTTATCCCAACGACAAACAAGTAGAAAATTATGGTTTTAGCGTAATTTTTTTTAAATTCCCATTGTATTGAAATATACGCGGACAAAATACACACGTTTTAAAGATATCCAATAATTTAGATCGGCTTAGAGTTAAAATCTACCTTACTAAACCAAAGAAGAATACCAACCCAGATTTTACTGTGGGTTATTCTCTATGCAGGATGCTTTTGAACCTTCATAGGTTTCGTTTGAAGTCGACGAATATTTGTCACTTATGTGTCTATTCTAGCCTCCTTCACAATGTTCCTTCACTTCTCGCGGTTGTCCTTCCAGTTGGTGCATTTACCCATTCTCCTTAAATCTTTCTCTTTTATCCGTTTTCATTCGTCGGATTCCTTAAGTTAAAAGCGGTATGGTATTTTCTTCTGTCTCGGGGTTCACGACCAGTTAATTTTCTTCTCGTGTCGAGTGATTAGCACTACGACGAACCCTCCTTATTTATCCGGACTTGAGAAAGGCTATGTGTGGTCCAGACATCCAAGGGCATTTGTAATTAATCACCACAGCATACGCTGAGTAATATTTGCAACAATGCAAATAATTAGTATCGACATGTGGTATCGACAACCACGTAAAGCCGCATGGAGCGCATCCCTATAGTGGACTGCTTCAGTTTTTGCGTCCGGATCAAACCCCGGGCATTTTGTCACACAAAATATAAATGTAGCCGACTTCCTTCCTTCATTGGGCGTGTTTATCTCAATGATTAATTACACCTTGCGTCGGCGTGCGTGGCTTTCAACAGCTAAACGGAATTTATGTTTTATTGTAGATACGAATACAGTCCTACGTGTAGTACACGCTCCGCTGTTGTTCTACAACTTTATACTCGCAATACCTCTGTCCTGATATATGATATTAGCCGTGACATGTTTAAAATACCACCGCGGTTATACAACGTGACAAATATGAATAGAGTTTGGAAATAGTTTATGAGTATGTATGACCAGTTACGTCAACTACTTGACCTCTGTGATTCAGACGCTTTCATGAAATTCTGGATATAAGTACCTATAGATCATCTAATCTAGAAATGAACTCACCTCCACGTGTTTACGCTTAACACGCTAAATGAATAATGTAGTGAGGGGCGAGAATTTCATAATTACACGATCTAGAATAGAGTACCTATCCTAAGGAACTATTTAATTTGGTTCCCCCGTTTCCTTTTTACGATAGAACGGCAAGGCATCAAAAAGGCTTTCACCCATACATAGTACCAAAGACGCGTACGAAGCGGTTTGATTCCTCGTAACTGATCCGCACTGCAACGACCAGGAATATAACCCTCCCAGGCACTGTCTTTCCCGCCACTTACAGTTACAACCTTTTTAGTTAAAAAAATCTACTTAAACTATAAAATACAAATGTGTATTATGTGATTCACAGAATTGATTTCAGTTGTTCAAAATTACAGGAGAAGCTTCTTTATTGATTATCATCAATCAATGGTATTATTTCAGAAATTTTGAATTCCTTATATAAGCACAAAAGCACCCAGACAATATAAAAATACAGTCCGATAATAAAATCAAAACGTCTTTAGAAAGAAACCACCTAGTTAATTAAGCTAAAAGTCTCAATTAGATATTAACATTTTTGGCTAAAATTAAAAAAAAAAACACACCCGAACAACGCAGTGTGGTTTACATTAAGATTATTAAGTTTAAAGTTACCTATGATGTGTCTTACTAACGAGAGTATAAATTGAAAAATAAGTCTCAAATAGTTGTCGAGTCGAGACTGAATAGAGTAAGCCTTGCATCTTTACTACTCTCTTATCTTAGGCATGCAAGCTTTAATAAGGGCCACTCACCCTTTATTCATTCGCGACTCAAAATGTAAAGGGCGAATCTATCAGAGTCGTGAGAAAGTAATGATAAATACATCAATTTTAACCTCGATGCGCTTTCTCGTGATGCCCAACTGTTTATTAGATGGGATATAAAGGGAGGCAACCGTTGCCGTGAGCCAGTCCATATTTATTGAAATTACTTATGATTGTACTCTAATAGACGGCCTGTAAGCCGGTAGCCTTAAAATTAAGCAAGCTTTTTGTTTGGAGCCTCGGGAATTAGATGCTTTTATATGTAGACAATTTGCATGCGTATCTTATTCGATCGACCGTGGATGTTTACAATGTTTTTGTTGAATAATTGAGCACTGATATTTTAATGCTGCGTGCCGTGCACTAAATTGGACGTGCTTAAAGCTCTTACTGTACTGCGCATTCTTCGTTTATCGCACCGTTGCGTCCCGTGCGTCCCGTGAGGATCCATTTCAAATTGGTCTAGTTATATGACATTGGCATCCATGCAAAAACCACATGGACGAATAATACAGTTTTTTTAGGGTTCCGTAGCCGAATGGCAAAAAACGGAACCCTTATAAATTCGTCATGTCTGTCTGTCCGTCTGTCCTTCTGTCCGTCTGTCTGTCTGTCCGTCTGTCCGTCTGTCCGTCTGTCCGTCTGTCCGTCCGTATGTCACAGCCACTTTTTTCCGAAACTATAAGAGCTATACTATTGAAGCTTGGTAAGTAGATGTATTCTGTGAACCGCATTAAGGTTTTCACACAAAATTTAAAAAAAAGTAATAAGTTTTGGGGGTGCCCCATACTTAGAACTGAAACTCAAAAATTTTTTTTTCATCAAACCCATATGTGTGGGGTATCTATGGATAGGTCTTCAAAAATGATACTAAGGTTTCTAATATCATTTTTTTCTAAAATGAATAGCTTGCGCGAGAGACACTTCCAAAGTGGTAAAATGTGTGTCCCCCCCCCTGTAACTTCTAAAATAAGAGTATGATAAAATTAAAAAAAATATATGATGTACATTACCATGCAAACTTCCACCGAAAATTGGTTTAAACGAGATCTAGTGAGTAGTTTTTTTTATATTTACATTAAACCTCTAAAAACAAAGTTCGTTTTGCGGTTCGATAAGAAAAGTGGTTTTTATGGTTTTATTCCTACGGTTGTAGTACGGAACCCTCAGTGCGCGAGTCCGACTCGCACTTGACAGGTTATTTAATTTTGTTTATAATAGTCGACTGGTAACTGTTGTCCCGAAGGTGTCCATCAAGGTGTCAGAGTTGCCACGCTGGATGGGATGGACAGCCGTTGGACCCAGTAGGCACCAGAGAGTATAGTCCATAGCTTCTCTCCCTTAGGCGTTTAGTTTTGGTTCACAGCTACCACATTTCTATAGAACCTGATACGCGTTACCTGCCTGCGAGCCTCGCTGGTCTTTTTTCTTAATTTCTACACAAATAGCGACTGCGTACACATAATTGGCGGAGTATTATTTTATATAAACATGTGGGAACACGTTGCGCGCTGCGTTCGGAACGTGTAATTCTAACTCATAAATTTCCCGACAAATAATACATATCCCAATGCAATCTCGTCTGATTGATGTCAAGATGTATTCGCGGGCGAACTGCTTGCGTCAGCCAATTCCTTCCCTATAATATAGTATTATGTACGAATCTTAATATATAAAATTCTCGTGTCAATTTTTGTTACCAAACTCTTCCGACGGCTAGACCGAATATAATTTTACTAGCTTTTGCGCGCGGCTTTGCCCGCGTTAATTTCGATTTTTCACAAACCCAGAGATTCAGATTTTTCTAAAACCTGAATTTCCTTATCAAACTTAACCTTGATACCTACTTTCAAGAAAGTAGCTGAAGGTATCCCTCGCGTGAACTTCGTTTTTACATAAATTTTGCGGAAAACACGGAATTTCCAGAATAAAAGATAAGCTGTATGATAAATTTCAACTAAATCATTTGTGTAGTTTCAGCATAAAGGTATTTCTACCGCGAAAATTACGGTTTTTCACATATTTCTCGGAATCCGCGTAAAGGATTTTTCTCCTGCGTGGGAATCGATTTTTCGAAAATCCCGTAAAACTGCGGATTTTTCCGGGATGAAAAGTAACCTTAGTTCTAAATGATTACATAATTTACCTCTCATCCAAATTTTTGTCAAATCGTTTCAGTAGTTACGGCGTAAAAGGGTTTTCCACCCGCGTGAATTTTGGTTTTTCACATATACCGCGGAAACCATGGATTTTTTCAGAATAAAAAGTAGCCTATGTATTAAACCGGGATATAATCTACCTCTATTCCAAATTTCAGTCAAGTCGGTTCAGTGATTGCGGCGTAAACGATTTTACTCCGGCGTGGAATTAGACTTTTCAAATATCCCGCAAAAACCATGTAATTTTCCGGGATAAAAAGTAACCTTAGTGCTAGATCATTATCTAATCTGCCTCTAATCCAAATTTCATCCTGATCGTTTAAGTAGTTGCGGCGTAAAGAAGTTTTTCTGCTGCAGGAATTTTGGTTTTTAACACATCCCGCAGAAACCATGGATTTTTTCTGGATAAAAATTAGCCTATGTATTAAACCGGGATATAATCTACCTCTATTCTAAATTTTAGACAAATCGATTCAGAAATCGCGACGTGAAGGAGCATGTCCCCCGCGCGTATTTCTATTTTTTACAAATTTCGCGGGAACCATAGATTTTTGTGGGATAAAAAGTAGTCTATTTATTAAACGAGAATATGATTTAACTCTTTTTCAAATTTCAGCCAATTCCGATCAGTAACTGCGGCGTGAAGGAGCATTTCTTCATAATATCTTTGGACCCCCGTTTCACCCCCCTAGGAGGTAGTCTCATAAGTAGGGGTGGAATTAAAAAATCGAGGAACTTTGTTATGTTTATCCAAAAGCCTACTTACCGATTTTAATGAACACAACTTGAAAATTGACGGATTTCCATATATGTAAAATAAAATTCCTTATTTAACACCCTTAGCGGTAGAATTTCAAAAATTCCTTTCTTAGTACACATCTAGGGTGTTAAAAGAATATTCCCTGAAAATTTTATGTTTCTACGTTCAACCGTTTGGGCAGTAGCTTGTCCAAAAGTCAGCCAGCCGGGACCAAGCGTTTTCTAGTTTCAACCCCCTTTTTAGAGAGTTAGGGGTGAAATTTCCAAAATCCCTCGGACACCCATTCTCTTATTTTTATTCGAAAGTCTACATACCAATTTTCATGAATCTAACTTGAAAAATGAGGGCCTTTCATACAAACCTAAATCTCTTATTTAACCCCCTTAGGGGTAGAATTTCAAAAAACCCTTTCTTAGCGAGCGGTTTGGGTTCACAAAGAATCTTCCCTGAAAATTTCAAGTTCTTACGTTCAGCCGTTTGGGCTGTAGCTTGTCTGTCAGTCAGTCACTCAGGACAAAGCCTTTTATAGTTATAGATAACAATATAAAATTTTCTGTGTAGGTTTGGTAGGTCTGAGAGTAGGTCGTCAGCTATTTTTGTATGGGAACTATATTTTCTATCACCAAAATTTATATTTGTCATCAAGTTGTATCACCTAATAAATAGATCTATCGCCACGAAATATTTTCGTTCTCAGATAAACAAAAATTGTTCCCAGGTATGAATTATCAAATTAATGTTAATATATGTGTAAAATATAAGAGATCGATAATCAATAAAATCATATTGCATTACATGAATATAAACTTCGTTCTTATAATAACAGTTTTGTACTTAAATAATAGCTCTGTGCTCAGAATGGTAGATCTGTCACCAAATAAATCGATTATCGATCCCTGACTGCGACTCCGTCGACATGCTCTTGGAGGGGAAGAGGGTGACGGCTAAGGAGTTTTCCTAGGTCCCATGTGCACCTATAGGTAAATAGGTTAAGGTTATTTTCCTTTTTTGACCACCTAGAAATAGGAGCCCCGCGAAGCGGGGCTCCGTCGACATGCTCTTGGAGGGGAAGAGGGTGACGGCTAAGGAGTTTTCCTAGATCCCCCACTTTTTCTTAGGCTATAGTCGTAAATTCTTATATAAAGTTAACACATAAGCTCAAAAAATAAAAAAAATTATAAACATAATATGATTTATTGGTGATCTCTTTAAATTAGTTTGCTTAAATACTTATTAGGACACACCTATTATAATACATACAAAAACATTTATTTGGTACTAGACCTTATATCTCAGGATTTTAGGTGATTTATTGTGGAACTGATTTTGCATTGTTTGGTGACTACATTTTGGTGACAGATCTACTATTTTGAGGACAAACCCTATTATTTAAGAAACACAAAACTAATTAAATTGGTGATAGCTTAAATGATACCCTTTTTGTATCCCAAATGGCCAAACAAAGTTTGCCGAGTCAGCTAGTATGCGTTAAAAATTGTCGTGCCAATTTTTGTTCCCAAACTCCTCCGAAACGGCTCTACCGATTGTTATCAAATTTTCGTGTGGGTATGTTGGGTAGGTCTGAGAGTAGAGAACGTGATAAGCTATTTTTTCTCAATGGCAAAACAATGTTTGCCGGGTCAGCTTATAGAATAAATCCGTTAAGATCGTGGGCCCGTGGTGTCAGAAAAATCCTCCGAAATATTTCTCCGCGGTTAATACCTAGTTTCATGTGACAGAAGGGCTGGCTTAATTTTTGTGCAACGAATCAGCCTAGCTGTTCAGCGCGTAAATGCAACCATGTATTCGTGGCACTTATTCAACCTGGGACACTACAACTAGGACATGTCCTGGGAAAACAAGACGGTTGGCAACTCTATGTTATAGGTAGGTACTTTGCTCTTGTGTCCTTGGTGATGTACTAGCACTAATCACAGTTATAGTAGTAAATAGTAATACCTACTAGACTCTCAGCTCATACTAACTCAAACGGCTTACTCCCTTTAAGTCTTCAGTCAAAGACGGTTGAAATCTATAGATTGCTACAGAGAATTTGTATTTCTTCAAAATCCATGAGAATTGTGCAGGCTTTTTCTAAGATACAAAGAGAATTAAAAGAGTAGCCTTTTTAATCCAGGGTATAAACTGTCTATTATCTAAATTTCAGGCATACGTTAGGTACGTGTGACTTACATAGTGACTTACGAAAGTGTGAAGTTATTAAAAATATTAAAAAAAATTCTTGTCTTTTGTAATAGGTACACGTTACTAGTAGGGGTGGTGAATGTATTTCAGCAGTTGCTACAGACGAGTGGATTAGGATTAGATACCCAAAGTTGTGTTGGACAAAGCATCGCGCGCGGCTGAAGTAGAATCATAAAGCAAGGGTTAAGAGTAGAGGAATTTCATGAAATATAGAGAAGACAGGGGCGGCCAACACTCGGCACAAAGATGCGATGTTGTTGTCGCGCTGTGTGTTTCACATTTCTTAGGGGCTTAACAGTCAAATGAACATCGGCCTATGTTAGGGTTGAGACACATTACTACTGAATCCAGCCTGCTCTAATTTTGTACAAAACTAGAAAGAAAGGACAAAAGAAAATATAGAAAAAGTACAAAAATAAAAACCAAAGCTAAAAGACTTGAAAGAGGACACTAAGAAAAGAAAATTACTGCTGTATTGAATGATCAATATCATTCGATACAGCTGTAAAAATTATAAATTAAATCAAGTTCAAAACTAAGTTCTAAGTTCTTCAGTTCAATAAGTCGACATCCTTTCGTGGATCCAAAAGCTTTGAATACGAGAGCGTGTCCTAACCACGCTGGCCAAGAGCTAGCATATGTGGATCCGTAATAGGCACTATGGGCATGCCCACAACCCTAAATCCAATAAGACCTGTGACTTCATACTTACAGAATCTATTTAGTTTTGAGGTTGATATTATTAGATTAGCAGCGATTTCCGCATTCGCACCGACCCAATTTTGCCGCAAGCTTTTTTGAGCGTCAGGTCCGCCCCTGAGAGCGAGTCTTTCTTCGCACACTTTTGAGATCATGTTGTGGTCAACTCTGGCATGAAGGTTTCCTTACATGTTTTTCTTTATCGCTAAGCAAATAATATACACGAGATGGTTTCCAATAATTTCTAGATACTCCTAAAGGATCATATTATGCCTCGACCCTAAGAAGAAGCTCATGTATCAACTTCAAGCGATGACGCCTTAATGCCATGTACCCGCTGCCTGCTACCGTGATGTCATGAGTCCATAACCGAGAGGAACAAATCAGTGAACTTAGAATACTGGGAGTACGCAAATTACTCTTTAGAAACTATTTACCTACCTATCTTTCAAACAGAATTTTCAATTTGCATTATGGTTTTACAGTGGTGCCAGATGTTATTATGGTTGACAAAATAGATAGATTTGATTTGGTTTTACGTATTCGGTATACATTTTTTAAGCTATTGCATAGCTTCTATCGCGGGCCCTGAGCGTGTAGACCAAATCCGGAAATTCCGTAACGAAAAAACCTAAAACTTTTTAGTTTTGCCATCTGTCGATGAATAGCAGAACTTAAACAACTTATAATAATTGCATAAGTTGATAAAAACAGCTATGCAATAGCTTTACCGCGGCAGTCTCCGAGTGCCACACGTCTTTTTTTTCAAAATTATCGCTTTAAATTTTTCATTGTAAAGTCAAATCATGCGTAGGAGGTATTTTTTTTAACCCGATTAAATTCATCAAATGGCTAATTCAAATAGGCTTTAAATTGGAGGGAGGAGCGTTGATTATGGCAGAGACGCTACCGCGCTAATATCCGTGCGGAAACTACGGAGACTGTGCCTACCTGGAATACCTGCTCAAGTAGGTATTTGCACCTAAAAGAAGAGCAAATTGTCATCTCGGACTCCACTCGATCGAGATGGACAGACATACAAGTATAGATATTTCAATCCACGATGACGCGCCCCACTCTGTCAATCTCCATACGGATCGAATGAAACATAAGGAATTTTGACAGAGTGGGGCGCGTCTTCGTGGATTGAAGTATCTATAATAACGACGTTATGACGTAGTAAGTTCGACGCACGGATTGAGTGGGAGGGCGCAGGTTTGATTCCCAACACTGGTTACTTTAGAATTAAATAATTTAGCAATAGACATCTACAGTAAGTCCATGCTGTAGTTCGCTCAGCAGCCACCTATAGAATTTTGACAGGTGGCGCTACTGTTTTACTTAACGACTTGTGCGAAAAAGGTATACGTAAATCGTTCGAATGCCCATATGCTGAGGTCTGAGGTGAGGGTATATTATAAGTGTATTTAGCTCAGGTCTGGTCTAGTGGGAGTCTTTACCCGTGGTTTATCACTGTACCAGCAAAGACGCATCACCAAGCGAAAGGCATCTACCCCGTTGGATTGGTTGGCTTCCTACGCTGCTGCGTAGAATGAAACGGCAAAAATGTTTATTTATATTTGAAGAAATTATTAAACTTTACTTCTGAGATTTTAGGGTGAATCTACTTGAAACCCGTTTGTTTCCCCTGACGGAGGAGTATGCGTTAGGCATTTTCTGAATGTAAAAAAATGGTATTTTAAAAGCTTTTTACGTATTGCTTTTTGGCTCGTCGGTTGACCTCTAATTAAAGAACTCCTTAGCGGTTAGCTGTATAAACCGAAATGTTGTGTAATGAATTAAGTAGTGAAAGCCTGTTCTAAGTTTCATCATGTTTTAACCTATACCTACACTAGGATTTACATAAACTTATTCTGAACAAACAACGTAGGTATCTTGGTAGGTATAATCTCGAAATTTTAGTCGATGTCACTTGTCAGGCGTCAACTTGTCACCCCATAGGTAAATATTCATATTCATTAACCCACGTATCCGCCAAAATCTAATAATTCTCCCCTCGAAAATTGCTCTGAGGTGAAAATCCCTGAACCTGTCTGTTTGAATTAAGTACATCACCTCTTCAGCCAACGGGAAAGCTGGAATATGTCTTTGCCTTATCTTTACCACCAATCACTTTGTATTTAAACCCTCGTAGTGTTGCTCGGTGAAATCGATTTGACACGTCAATTGGCACATAATCGCCTTGGGGACGCATAATTATATACTGGAGATAGAAAAGCATATAATATTTTTCTTATACATTTATATGCATACACTGGTTAACAGTAGGTACTCCTATGGATTGTTTACAGTAGAAGAAGATGTTGCTCTTGCGGGATGTCATTCGCACGAAACGTTTTTCTTCCACGTTTTTGATATGAACCGCTAAGGTGTGGAACGCCCTTCCAGCCTCCCGCGTGTTTCCAGCAAAGTACAATCTGGGTGCCTTCAAAAGAAAAGTGAATAGGCATTTTCTAGTCAAGCGCGCTCCAACCTAGACCTCATCATTGCTTTCCATCAGGCATGATTGTCGTCAAGCGCAAGCCTATCTTCAATAAAAAAAAAGATTTTAGGCATTTTTCAACCTACGAAGGTTGAAAAATACCTAAAATCTTTTCTTTCAGTCTTGGTACTGGTTCATACCATCCACTTTAGAGTTCCGTACTATACCATAATGTAAAATAATAAAGCATTTATTCGGACACTTTCACAATAACAAAAACACATAAATTTCAGGGACAAACACATTAATACCACTTAAAATTATAAAAATAAAAGTCTGCTTGCCCTCTGGCATAATATATAGGCACCAAAAAAGACGTACCGCCAAGTAATTTAGCCACAGTAAGATCTTTAATACTAAGTATATAATAGGCGTTGGATACAAGTGACGCAGGACCGTGCGGGCAGGAAAGCATTGCGGGAGTCCTTTGACCAGTTGTGGACGTCCGTCGGCTGAAACGAAGATCTTTAAAACTGTGGATTTAGGGTTCCGACGCGGTGCTCTGTAGGAACCTTTAGGAGTTGCCTACCCCCTTCTAAGTAAGTGCGATGACACCTTTGACTGATCATCACTTACCATCAGTTGAGATCGCATTCAAGTACTGACTTGTAGTGAAAACAAGTATATATTTTACAGGAATCTTATAAGGCGCTTCATGCGTTAGTGTTATGCTTGAGTCAAAATTTACGATTTCCGAAGGAACATAAATAGTTATGTGTTCAATTATAGATTAGACAATTGAATTCATATTATTTGGCATTTCATAATCTAGAACTTGTCTCAAAAATATTTTAAAATATGTGTATAACTTTCTCACTAGAACAGTTTTTGTATAGGCTGTTTGCTAAAATAGCGGTCGACGCTCTACGCAGATGCAAGATATTTGCCATGTTTCTTATCAAAAACTTATAACAATGACATATATAGAAAATTAATAACATTTACTAAAAAGTGTCTCAAAAAAAACACGATTTTCCTAGATTTTCATTCAAAAACCATAAACCGAAAAGTGCCATTTTTAGCATTTTTCGATAAATTAAACGTATTATTTTAGGATAAAATCCAAGATATTTTGTTATTTCTGAATTATAGTAATTTAATTCAATTCATATTCAATGTCACTGGTTATTTATTATTTTAATAAGTTGTATATTTATTTTACTATAATTTTTTTTGTAATACCATTTTCCGCGCAAAATTTCGTCAGCGGGAACGGAATTCTTTTTTTGTATGGAGCGACACGCGATTCACGCGTAAACGCATAAACGCTCTTAAAACCAACTGGCTTATTTTCTGAGTGATTTGGTAAAATATCGTTTTTTTGTTATATTCTTCCGCGACGCTGGATGTCGCACCAACCAACGTATCCGTGAGAGTGAGAAAGACAAAAATAATTAATTCAATAAATACTCTTAATTAAGACCCATTCTCAATAGTATTAAGAGGATAATACTACACAATCACAAACTAACACATTACTTATATTAATAGGATATAAGGCGCGCCTATGACGCACGGTGCCATGGAGCGGACGGACAAACACACAAGCTATAAAGTATAACTTTATTGTGTCCCGCCCTTTACAATCATTAGGCTATGACAAATATTGACTCTACAATTTACGATTGTTTACTGCACTGCAGACCACTTTCATAACGCTATGTTTTTAAGAATTCCGAAGATATTCCTTTAACTTAGTGCTATTTTCAATCGCCAGATAATCGTTAACTAAGGAATAAGTATGAGGTTTTGACAGATTTTGTAAGGCATATGTTTCAAATTCATTCCTCCGATAGTTTATTTGGCAGTTGAAAAAATGGAAAATTCTTTCCAAAAAACCAACTTCAAATGCCACTACAAAGAGTGAAATAATTTTTAATGTACACCAATTCGAAGTCGGGCAATGTTTTGTTCAATCATTAATAGTCCTTCGTATTAATAAACTTAATGTGCAAAGAAACGACAAAATTATCGTCAATACGGAGGACTATTAGTGAATGAACGAAACATTGCCCGACTTCGAATTGGTGTACATTAAAAATTATTTCACTCTTTGTAGTGGCATTTGAAGTTGGTTTTTTGGAAAGAATTTTCCATTTTATTTTTTACTTTTTAGTGGAAAACAAGTAATGCGCAAGGTATTGGAAAAAATGCCCAAATCGCTGGAAGTATGCTTCTAAAATCTGAAGAGTTCCCTCAATTTCTCCAAGATCCCATCATCAGATTCTGACTTGATGAATACAGTCATTACTTGATGACTGCTAGGAAATGCAATAGTAACTATAAAAAATACCTAAATCGCTTCAAGTATACTAGCAAAATTTGAAGAGTTCCCTCGATTTTACCAAGATCCCATCATCAGATCCCGACCTGATGACCATAATACAACCTGGAAAAAATTACTCTTTTAAACAATACCCAAATTACTTCAAGTGTGCTTATAAAATTTGAAGAGTTCCCTCGATTTCTCCAGGATCCCATCATCAGATCCTGACTTGGTGACAATGGGACCATCTGTGAACTATACCCTTTCAAACAAAAAAAGAATTTTCTAAATTGGTCCACGCATCTTCGAGTAATCGGGGAACATACATAAAAAATAAAAAAAATAAAAAAAAAAAAAGATTCCGACGAATTGAGAACCTCCTCCTTTTTTTTGAAGTCGGTTAAAAATCAGCCCTTGTTGATGGCACCTGAGTGGCAAATATCATCCACAATGCTGATTTCTAGACACGTACTATAGATGACCCAACAAACGTTGTTTTTCCATTAGGGGTATGAAACATGGCTTACGATCTAGTCTCAGACCTACTAAATATACACAGAAAATTTCATAACCATCGGTCCAGCCGTTTCGGAGGCATTTGGTAACAAAAATTGGCACGAGATATTTATATATTAGAGAAAGAGAGATGACACTATGTAATAGCTTTTTCCCTATAACTGAAATGCACCCTGGATTTCGATCGATTCGATTACATATCCCGTATAAACGGAATTGTCTCGTAAAAATGGATATTTTTTATTTGGAAATAGCCTGGGTTAACTCATAATAAAAGCCAAACTCATAACTCAAATGAAGAAGGCCATAATATGTAATCGCCTTTCCAAACAGCCAAATTGGTTCGATCAAAGCTAGGATACCTGCGCACCGTGTGTGAAGCCTACCAACACGCTCTTCTTTTACGGAGGAGAGATAAAAATATTTATCTAGGCAATGGAGTGTTGGTTGTCATAGAAAATGAAAATCAAAATCTTTACTTTCCACAAAGGCCAGATTCACAAACTCTAATGAAAAGTCAAAACTCTACCGCAAAGCAGGTTTGAACACCAAGAACTAAGCACTTTCTCGTTTCAAAATGTATTATATAGGTACAACTTTTCTTACACAGTATGAAAAATTACTACATAATTTTAGGGGATATGCTTCTCACGAGGAGTCATTCCCTATCACTCCAAGGATCCTTGTCATTCAAATTCTTCAATGGTTTATGGTATATAGTAACTCTGATTTATTATTATTTATCTATTTTGACAGTGACTTTAAACCTGTGGGGGTAAGTCCAAAACAGACTTCGGGATTATTGCATAGATATTTCAATCCACGACCACGCCCCACTCTGTCAAAATCGCTTATGTTTCATTCGATTCGCATGGAGTTTGACAGAGTGGGGCGCGTGGTCGTGGATTGAAATCCTATACCTTTAAACGAGCAATTCTTGTATATATTATTTCTATATAATCTGAATCTCGGAAAAGGCTCGAACGATTTTCATGAAATTTAGTATACAAAGGGTTTGGGGGCGATAAATTGATCTAGCTAGGAATTAGGATTCATTTTTAGAAAATGTCGTATTTACCAAAAAAAATATATATAAATTGGCGATAAAGTAAAACGATTACAGTAATCTCCTGCTGCCATCTATTGGTGAGTAGCTGTAATACCACCGAGCAAAGCTCGGTCACCCAGATTTTATCTATAAAATGATTATAATATCTGCCTCCTTACCAATGTTCTTTGAAAATGAGTAACGAATGGTACTAGGTAGGTACTCCCAACATTCTTTTGCCCGTTCCATCTTTCCCGTGCAAGCTGCAATGCTGGAACGAGACGGATTCCCGTTCCGGAAGTGGGAACGGCAAGTCGATATTATAAGAGAGCTTCACCGGAAATCGAAATCCCCTCCGTAACAATGTAATACTTCTATAGCATTATTCATTGGCGGAGTGAGTACCTAAGAAGAGCTAGGCAATTAATAATTTTAAATCCCTATACAAGTTCTGCCTGCGATTTTGGTTCTTGTAAGAAACATCGAAATAAACAAAAAAAAATTTCTCAATACAATAATTATTTTAAGATATTATTATTTTCAGCTAACCGGGCAAACTTTGTTTTGCCATATAGGTACATTATTTCTCACTTAGGGGTAGGTCCTATTCTCAGACCTATTCGGTAGGTCCTACGGGTCCTACGGGTCCTTCATAAAAATCGGTCAAGCCGTTTAGAAGGAGCCTTGATCCTTCTGGGGAATTCTCAAGAATTACAGTGTTTGTATGTTATATTGACAATTGACATAAAGTTCATTACAATTTTGTATCAATAAGTCGATTCCATTCCATTCCACAGCGGTGTAAATTTACCCTTCCACGAGAATTTTTGGTAGGTACATTAATAAGTATATAAGTACATAATACGTTTGCGTTTATGTTTAATTTACGCTAGGCCTGCACTTGCAACGCCGGGTCACTTTTAGGGTATGAACTATGAACGCTAGCGACGTATGCGTGTGCATTATTGATACCTCCTCAGTCTAAATATTTAATCGTTATGCACCTTGGACGCTGTTCTGGCCTCACTCATGGGGTTTCCGTCTCAATAGGTGCATCAAATATATATACTCATGTGAATTCTTCCGATATGCCTACGAAATACTATTATGTGCCGTTTGGATGCTCCAGCCATATTTTATACGATAAAAAGATGAAAATATTAGGTTAGGTTAGGTTGTCTAATATTTGGCCAAGTGCAAGTCCGGCTCGCGCACTGAGGGTTCCGTACTGTCAAGACCCATTCTTAGTAGTATTAAAGTAAACCAAACATCCCCGAAATTCCAAAATGGGCAAAAAACACGGGACTCCCCTTAATTTGTCATTAATTTTAATTTCACTATATATTTTTAAAATAAAAAATATATAACTAAATATTCTGTGAATATTTTAAGCGTCTACCTGTTGTCGTTATCAATATCAAGCAAAAACAAGCAAATTTTTTTATATTTTATTTGTTGTTATAGCGGCAACAGAAATATATCATCTGGAGAATTTCAAGTGTCTATAACTAGCGCGGTTCTATAGATACAGCCTGGTGACAGACAGACGGACGGGACAGGCGGACAGACGGACGGTTGAGTCTTAGTAAAAGGGTCCCGTTTTTTACCTTTTGTTTTTACATTTTCATCTTTTTGGGAGTGAAACACCGACGACACCGAGACACCTACGCCCATGGAATGCATTTCATAGAAGTTTATTTGAATCGCCTCTCTGTGAATTGGGCTTTCTCTGTTTATGACATAGAATAGGTAGGTACTAATAGTATGGCCATGGTCCAAATGCATTTGAAACGAAGAAACCCCTTCAGGTTGCTCCCAGCTCTATTTCGCTCATTTCGCTCTATTGTAAGATGGTATTGAGCAAATTGCAGCGCGATGTTTGTCGATGCAAACGACTCGAACAGTAGCACATAGGTATGGAAGGTATATGGTAGGGTATGGTATGTATGGTAGCAGTACATTCGTACAATGGGAAATTAAGGTTAAATAAGGTATGGAAGGTATATGGTAGGGTTTAGGGTATGTATGGTAGCGTAATGCGAACAAATTAAGGTTGAATACAACGATCTCCCAGCCAAATTCATATTTTATTTGGTTTTTCGTGATTTGTAAGCTAGGTTCATACTAATGATATTGTGGAAATGGCAGAATCATTTTCACGGGTTTATAAAAAAAACTTTCAATCTTTTTTCTTTTAATAAATGAGAGTAAGTATAATTTTGGGAATGGCAAAATCGTCTTTGCAGGCTTATAAAAAAATCTTTGCTTGAAAGCGTCCAGTTTAGGAAATTATTCAAAGTATCGACACAGGAGCGCGAGCGACGACGTTTATAAATTCTATGCGACACAGTATCGAGTAGTTTGTGACTTACGTCATAGGTACTCGAAACTTACGCTAATAATTTATTTGATGAACACTTTTAACCAAAGCTGTTTAAATATAAACATGTGAAGATGATACTGCCATTCCAATTCAATTTTGATGCCATAACCCTACTTTATCGCATTAGTACAAAGTACAAAGGTGAACTACCCAATTGAAAATGGTGGGTAGATGTGTTTAATTTACCTAATAGAGGTGTTTTCAAAAATTACAATTACACCCATTGTAGTTTCCGATAAAAATGAGAAAAATGGAGATTTTGGAGCAACTTTTGAGAGAGCGTTCTATCGAGAAAATTTTATCGAATCGTGTTTCTGCGTCACAACGATTTTAGATTAATGATCCAAAATACAAATGATGTTAAAATTTGAAAGTAATTTTCTTTAAAGTTTTAAGGTCACTAAAAATAGCTTCAATACGCTGTCTACGCTGTTAAGTTATATATATGCTTGACAATACCATGTCAAATGCATACTCTTACATTACCTATCCACCAATACCACCATGATAGGTATTGTTTTCAAATCTAGAATTAACAAATCTCACAACTATGCGTTACAAAAGGTGCCCTATAAAAGTAGATATATGTAGTTATAGGTACCACATCTACACACTCGTTCCCCTAGATGAACCTTCATTCCTACACAAGCAGGTATAGAGGGATTAAAAAGCAATATTTTCCATTGCATTCCTCTATTCAACCATAGTTTCAACCCCATAATATAAGAAAAAAGTATTTAATTTTTTCTTCCCGCGAACTGCATTGTTTCAATATTTGCCGATGGCGTAGGCATGTATTAATCTATCAATGAAAATTATTTTCTACGTCAGCTATGTTACGGGAAGTAGTGGGAATGTAAGACGTTTTTCATAGAAAATATAGAGATTTATTTTTAAGAATTAATATAATATTATGATATACAGTATACTTGTTCCTACTATAAAAAAACTCAGTAGGACGATAGTTATACTGAATAATTATGAAACAAAATAAATAAAATAAATACTAATTATTATAGTACTAGTCCACCAATCGATATTCCGTGCAATAATTGTTGATATCACCATTCCACACGATTAGAATTTGGTGATATCAAGAACGTAAATTTACCAAAGTAGACCTTACTCATGAAATTACCGCCATGTCAAATGAGGGCTCGACGATTATTAGCGATAGCCGTTTCAGTTAACGGCGTCCAAGTCGTATTTAAGCGATTTGGAATGAAGTTTTATATAAAAACTATAAAGACTTAGATTGCTTTCAAATATAGACGTAATGTATTTAGGGTCTCTTAGAAGCAGAAACACGATTGGATAAAATTTTCTCGATAGAAAGTTCTCCCAAAAGTTGCTCCAAAATCTCAGTTTTTGTAAGTTTTATCGGAAACTACAATATGTAGATTTAATTGTAATTTTTGTTTATGTGTCGGTAAAAATAATATCGTAAAACGCTTAGATTTGTACATAGATTCACATTTGTGATAACTAGCTTAGTTTTTGAGTAATTAGGTTAAAGGTAGTTTTTCTGTTGTATTCTTCCGCGACGCTGCATGTCGCACCTACCTATTTATACGTGAGAGTGAGAAAGACAAAAATAAATTCAATAAATCCCCTTAACGGTTTTATAGCAAAAAGCTTCGAGCGACATCTCAAGAAGCTTACACTCGACTGTTGTATCAATGGAATGGTGTATACAGAAAACAGTGGTACCTATAGGTACTGGAGACGGCGTGCATGCATTGTAAGGAGGTTCCTCACTCAGAGCTTTGGCCACCGGTGTCTTTGGCTCTTAAAGCTCCGTCGATTGAATATGGCCAAACATTTTATAAATTTCGAAACGGCTCCTGGGGTGGGGGGTGATTCTTGATTTTCTTCTTGAATATAAAATTGTTCATCAGCCAACCATCGATAGAAACGCAGCCATCAGCAGCCAATTGTCGCCTTGGATGCATAACTGACGCAAGCGTTAACCAATCAACGCATAGATTTTAGCTCCTCGCTGCTATAAGTATTTTTGCAGAATCAATGGACTGGTAACTAGTCTTGGAATAAGTTAAAGTTTTAACGGAATGCCCATATTCGCATTGTAGCTGCAGCTTGCAAATGATTGTGGCCGGCAAGCTGTATCGATGGCTCTCCCCGCTAAGTAGGGCATAGAGGGGCATATTGTAGCTTCCCTGTATAGGTCTATACGACATATACACCAGTGGTTACCGGCGAATGAACTATGAACACTGTACTGTGTACACTCTCTTTGACTTTAATAAAAAGATTCCTTTGACGCTCAACGGAAAACGCGAAGGCTTTATTTTTAATGAAACAGTTTCTCGTTAACAATAGGTGTGCGTTGTAGCCTGTGGGTAATGCCTTCTTTATGCGATGCCAACCTGACTTTAAGACTTAGTGACAGGTGTAATGTTCTACCCTTGTGAGTAATTTACATTCATAGAACGTAAGTAGGTAGAGGCGTTTATTGTCAGTTTCGTTAACAATATGAGTAAGATTTTTAGCTATATACGTATGGTTTATTGACAGAGTTCTATTTCATAAGATTAATTTTAAATTAAAGTAGGTAAGTATCTAAATTTTTTCATTCTCATTTAGAGATGAAGATAACGACTGAAGATTTCAAATTTTTTGTTTTTGTAGAAAATTACAGAGAAATTTGATAGTTGCGAAATATATACATGTTATTCTTGTCTTTTCGTACTTTTTCTTTACATTTTTCTCCACCGGAGAGACTTCGGACTACATACTACTGATACATAGGAAATTCGCGTGAGACACTTAAATAGGAACTTTATTTTAAATAGAATACTGTTATCTGGCAAACACTAATAATAATCAGATCAGCTGGTACAAAGACGGCAGCGTCTTGGCTCGGGACAAGGAAATTCGATTAGGAGAATAATTGAGCACAGCCCTCTCAGTCGATTCCGAGTGACCGCAGACAAACCTCCCTATGATGGAGTTACGCACCGGTACTGGACATGTGATCAATTGATTATATCTGCCCTGTAGGTGCATACTATTTATATAGCGTAGGTCTGTATAGAGTCACCTTCTGCACTAAATAATTAATTCAAAATCTTCTTAGTAACGCTACAAGAAGTCCTGGAAATTAAGTTACAATTAAGTATTCTTATAATTATATTTAACGTATATATTGTATTACTTTAGGATTTGGAGCATCAAGCTACGGAGCGGAGCAGACGGCGTGTGCAGTCTACGGAGCGGAGCAGACGGCGTGTGCAGTCTACGGCGCGGAGCATCGGCGTGAGCAGTCTACGGAGCAGAGCAGACGGCGTGTGCAGTCTACGGAGCAGAGAGGACGGCGGGTGCAGTCTACGGAGCGGAGCATCGGCGTGAGCAGTCTACGGAGCTGAGCAGACGGCAAGGGCAGTCTACGGAGCGAAGCAGACGGAGTGTGCAGTCTACGGAGCGGAGCATCGTTGGCGTGAGCATTCTACGGAGCGGAGCAGACGGCGGGTGCAGTCTGCGGAGCAGAGCAGACGGCGGGTGCAGTCTACGAAGCGGAGCAGACGACGCGCGCAGTCTACGGAGCGGAGCAGACGTCGAGTGCAGCGGACGGAGCGAAGGCAACATCCTATACAGCGGAGCGGAGCGGATGCTCTACGGCTACGCTTCGTAGAGGCACTGGGTCTACGCATCAGAGAAGCCAAACGGGCGCTACTTTTCGAATTTTTTCAGGTATGTGAATATAAACTTAAAAATCCTGTACATCTGCATTTCATAAAGACATCAACTTCGTAAAACTTAGGTAGAAGAGGGATGTTATATATTTTATTCAGAGGATAATTAAGTTTCACGAAAGTCTAGCGCTAGTCCAATAAATAATTCAATTTTATGTCCCAAAACATAAAGTTTATAATATTATTATACTGCCCTCTGCCCTTGAATTTGATTGCTGCTGAATCAAAAGTGGCCAACAAACTTGGATAGCCGCGCTGTTGGCGATAGATCAAATGAAGGTTCTAATTCGATTCGGAAGGTTTTTATCGCATTTCAATAATATAGTAACTAGAAAAAAATATAAAGATATTTCATTTTCCAATTGATGTGTTTCATTTATCATGTACATATTTATTTATTACCACAACCAACAAGTGATACACCACTCAAAAATTACAGATTAATGAACACATGCTAAATGTATGACAAATTAAAGATTGCCACAGCAAGCGCTATTTAAAATTTATAACTGCTATAGAATATACTTATTTACCTACTTGTTATTGTAATTTAAAAATAAAAAATTGATTTCTTATCTTTTGATAGAAAAACAAATTGATCGTATCGAAATATAGTATAGATCGATCGAATAGTAGCGAAACATTATTAGGAGACAATGAAATATTATGGTATTAGCATCCCTCAATTTGTCATCCTCGTCCTCGAGAAATGTTTACTTGAGTCTGAAACCTGTATAATTTTGTGATTTCCATTTACTTATACCTATTACGTCGCGGCCGCATTTAAAAAACCGGCCAAGTGCGAGTCGGACTCGCGCACCGAGGGTTCCGTACTCAAGAAGTACTGAAGCAAAACAATCAGGCATACTAATGTAGATGTAACACGACCAAAACTGTAACGACCAAAGATGTAAAACAGTAATAATTACCTTTGTTAATGAACCGCAAAACTAACTTTGTTTGTAGAGGTTTATTGTTAATATCAAAAAAACTATGCTAGTTAGAGCATTGGCTATAGTTTTTCTGTAAAATATACGTAAATTCCTATTGACCATAATTATTTGAGATTTTTCGATTGGTAAACTCCGGAGATAAGGGGGGGGGGAACGGTATTTTTTTAGACATTTTCCCCGATAAATCAAAAACTATCATGACTAAAAATAATTGAAAATCGGTTTTGGAATGTACAAAGTAAACCCTTTCATATGATACCCCACACAGCACAGTTATCTCACTTTTAAATTTCAACCCTCCGACTTTCCCCCCTTTTTAAATAAGAACAAAAATAATTTCCATTTTTTTTTATTCCAGTGTCATTGGGCCACTAATATACACAACTATTCCAAATTTCAAATCGATAGCTCCGGTAGTTACTGAAATAATCGAGTGTGACGGACAGACAGACAGACGGACAGACGGACAGACAGACGGAGAAAGTCGCACCATAAGGGTTCCATTTTACCATTTTGGTACGGAACCCTAAAAAAAATGATATGATGAACAATTTGTAGAATATCCGTTGTCCACATCATAGGCTTTTCTTCTACGAAATGAATGTAATAGTTCTGAGTTTTCAAGTACATCGATACATAGTGTTATCATATTTCATATTGATCATCAAAGTTTTTATATATACCTTAACAAAGGTTAATACTGTCAGCCCATCGTATAGATGGGCTTACCTTCTGTTTAAACCTCCTCCTACATTACAAAAGCGGTAAATATCCTACATTTGCAGATTTGGTATAATTTGCGTTGGGTAGAGCACAACTTTTGAAAATGATAGGGCAAAGTTTATTTCTGCTTATATCGTCAAAATTTCCATAATATATGAAATAAACCATATTCAGTAATTAACATGCCAAAACGGTTATTTCAGCTAAATTTAGCTAGTGACCTGTATGATTAAATATTTAAATACCATATTGGGTCGTTAATTGAATTTGAGCAGGAACAGAAACACGATTGGAAGAATGGTACAATGGATGAATAGACATGTACTCTGGACAGGTGGTGCTACTGTTTGCTTGTACGAAAAATGTTTACATAAATCGTTCGGATGCCCATTTCCTGAGTTTTCTTATAGGTGAATGGATGTATAGATATTTCAATCCACGTAGATGCGCCCTACTCTGTCAAAATCGCTTATGTTTCATTCGATTCGTATGAAGTTTGACAGAGTGGGGCGCGTCACCGCCCCACTCTGTCTGTGAAATATCTATAATTGAAATTTTTGTTCTGGCTTACTTTTTTTGCAACTAGTTAAAACGTCGTTGTCCTGTTATATTCTTCCGCAACGCTTCCTATCGCATTCAACGTATTCGTAAGAGTTAGAACCTGGACAAAAATAAACTCAGTGTAGTCTATCTATAGTATTTTAGTTTACTCCGTGCGTCAGGGATGCAAATTTGCAGATCTGTAGCTGTCTCGTGTCTCGTGTGTCGTAAATAAAATGATTATTCGACGGAATGTATTCAAGATACCGTATAATTTTCATATTATACTTGATAACTATTTTTCCGTTCAATCCAAGTAGATACTTAGATAACACGCCAATGTTCACTCACGAATTCAGCAAGCGGCAAGCGAATTGCGTGCGAATATTAATTCTACGTCTATCCCCCGGTCTGCACTTCGCATATGAATGTGATTTCAAATGCTCCATCAAACGCCAAATCCAAATAATAATTGGTCCTGTTACTCGGAGGACGAGAGGTGCAGGCTGTTATAATCTGTGAACTGTCATGCTTCAATAAGTACATTTTAAAGAATGTTATGAAATAAAGAAAAAAATAACGCTACTCTATTTTTTACTATAGTGGTCAGATATTAAAAAAAAGGTTTCATTAAACGAGATATACAAAAAAGACACAAAATTGAATTTGGCGGGCATTGCAGTCATCTATAAATTTAAGTATGTAAAGGTAGTTCAATGATCAAGCCACGAAGTATTTATACGAATCGCATGAAACAGAAGCAATTGTAAATGAGTGAGGCGAGTCTCCGTCGATTGAACTAGTATATCTAATTCGAAGTTGAAGTACCTATCTAGGTATATTGACGGTTCAAAACCGGCGATTACATATTAACAGAAGAAAAATTGAGACTACTTTTTCAGCAGAGTAAATATTAAATTGCTGTTATATAATTTTGACTCAAGATTTGATGATTTTGTATAACTTTAAATTCACTGTCTCAGTCTCGGGCAAAGCACTAGTAATATTAGTGTGATACGCTTAGGCTTCTTCCAATTCCGGGAAAACAGACGCGGACGGTCTCGAGGCGACGGGACATACCTATTCTACTATGGCCTTCGAATTATATTATGGACTAAGTAGTTGTTGTGCGCAGTTTCGGCCGCATGAATTTTGATTTTTACATAACCCGTAATAACGAGTCAACCGTAAAAGTTAGACGTGTCATGTCGCATACTTTTTTAGCAAATTTAAAGGAGAACAATTCTGTCATACATATCTACATGATTTTACGTAACTACTGTAGTTTTTTTTGTAACCCGGCGGCTAGACATTTGTGCTAAAAGTTGCCATTGCGTGGCTGTTAAAATCTATAATAAGCTGCCTGTAATTGTATTAAAGTATTTAAAAAACGAGTTTTTGACCTATTGTTAAATATATAATGCTACTATACTGTCTCGAAATATTTAGCAGATAATTTCAAATAACAATGTATGACGATAGATCAAACATTATTGATACCTAATAATTAATTAAACATAAACTGACATTTACAATAATTCCTTTTCTTTTGACATTCATAATAGTTTTATTGTTTTTGACTTACATAATTTGCAGACTATCTTTAAAAAAAGCTCTCACAAAGTTGTAATATTTCCAATTATTGCAACATTTTTCATTATTGCTCCGCTCTTCTTGGTCATAGCGTGATATTATATAACCAATAGACTTCCTCGATTAATGGACTATCCATAATAAAAATAATTTTTCAAGTCAGACCAGTATTTCCTGAGATAAGTGCGTTCAAACAAATAAACAAACTCTTCAGGTTAATAATATTAGTATTGATGTACCCATGATTAGAGATAACTCCTAGTTATGGGCGTTCGTAACTTCTCTTTAGCCCGTGTTTAGCCACACGATACGTCAGCGTTTAGTGGGCGCCTTAGTGCCGCTACTTTATGAGACACTGATGGGCGAACGCAGTTCCGCTGACAGATTGCAAATGATACAAGATTCCCTCATTAAATCCCAGTTTGCACTTAACGTCACACGAACCATTTATTTCACATACATATAATAGCATTTCCATACAAGTGCGGAAAGTATGACATTTCTTTATGAATCCTTCAGCTCTAGCCATCTGCTTATCCATGAGTTTTTACTTTTTAGAGTTACAATTCCATATCAAATGGTAAAAATGGATGAATTTTCTCAAACCCTCTTTCAGAAAAAAATCCCAAAAAGCATCTAATTTTGTCATACTTTCAAAAAACGCTGAAAGCTTTTTAATGAATTCTTGCACACAAATAAATTACAATAGATAACTTAGATTGAGAGTTTTATTTTTAGGCCTTCTAACAATCGTGTAAAATAATAATTTCCCCGAAATTTAAGTAAATCAGTGTCAACGCCGCTGCTCCGTCCCCCTGTAAACTGTCATTCGGCCTTCTTCCTATATTGAGATGGTAACTTCACCATGCAAAAGTGCATATTTTGTCCTTAGTATATCATTACGAGAAAGATATTTTGAAAAGTTCTTCCCCGGTTTCACTAGATTACAACTTGCAACGAACTTACTTTTATTGTAAGCAAAAATAAAATAATGAGCGTTCCATATTATTCCGCGTCAACAATGAATTGCAATTTAACTACGCGGCTCCGCAAACAACAGTCACTTAACCCATTTAGCAAATGAGTCGTTGAAATATGATTACGGTGGTGCCTTTTTATTTTTCCAACAAGAAAACGACATTGTTTTGTCTTTAAAGGAAAAGAAACGGATTTGTGGCTCCCGTGCAGCCCAGTAATTGAATTATATCATCGATTTTCCATTAAAATGCTTTATGGAATGAAATGTTAAAGTCTAGGTGGGGCGGCTGCGTGGGGAGCGGCCCCACTTGCAGCGACTCCGTAGCGAAACTCGGCGTTGTCAAAGAATACGTGCTGTGTTAAGTTACAGAAGTCCGATTTTAGAGTCTCTAAAAGCATATTTGACAGTTTATTTACCTACTATCCCTTTTGAAACCGTACCTACCTATAGAAAAAGATGACACTAATCTTTACAAATCAATGGTACCTATCTATTTCCAGGCGTACCGCTGGGTTAGTGACAGTCCAATTTTTGACTGGCAATTTTTAATAGATCTTTAAAACTAGAAACTACTCATAATAAATACACGTACAGACTACAGAGCTCAGCTGTTTATCATATTATTAGTATGGTTATATTATGAGTATTTCTCTGAATTTAAGATCATTCTCTCTTAAACTGGGGGTCAACTTCAACCCTTCGAGGAATGGTGTTCTGTAATATGAAAATAACGCAATGCATATCTGTTATTGATAATATTATGAGTGGTTTCGTTCGAGTGCATATACATAATAATTATTCTGCAAAATAAAATTAATTCAGTTCTTATATGTATACCTAGGCAAGCTAGACTAAAAATATTTTAAACTCGATAAAACAGGCGAAATCATTATTTGTATAACCTGATCAGGACTCCGGATATTAATTCTTTTTACGCTAATATTGGCAGGCAATGTGTCGCCTTCACATTAGATCGTCCAAGCCTTCACACCCAGATGAAGTAGTAGGTGGTAAAGGATAACTGACCATGCATGTATGGAATCCAAACTTTATTTTATACAGACTACGGTCTCCACATTAACTCCTTCAATTATAATTGTTTTAATCAATATCCGAATTCCAAAGTTATGGGCAAATAAACAAGTTGTACTCTCAATAAAATCTGCACCTATGACAGGACCTATGTGCATTGAAAAGAAAGTAATTATATTTGTATGAAAATAAAATTCGGATATGAAAAACAAATTCTTAGTGCCGATGGTTCTTAAAAAACACTATAATATTTTCCTACAATATTTTTGTATTGGTTCACGAGAAAACTTTGTACCAATTTTTTTATTTATTTAATTAATTTGGTAATTCTTCTTTGAGGAGAGCAATCGCTCGTCCAAACTCTAATACGCCTGCACTGGCACCACATCCAGACACTTTGTCCAGTATAGAAGCACAAGAATTCAATCTCGCGGTTGATGTGAAGAAATTCCTCGTAAAACAGTATACTTAGGTGCATTTTATATCTTATACTTAGTCATTACATTGAAACTAATATAAAACATACGAACTAACTTAAAATAATGTCTATCTACTAGTGTTAAAAGTAACAAATAAAAATAACACGTTTTGATATAAAATAACACGTACTATATTAACCAATAATTAAAAAAAATCAAAGTAGGTAGGTAGTAGGTATCAGCTATAATTTCCACATCACACATATATTATTACTGGTATTATTATGTAACTATTTTATAGGTAGGTAGGTACTTTTACAGTTAAGCCCTTGAAAGTTTTAATGGATCGTTATACCTATTCAGTTATTCACACTTCTTTCAATTGCATCATTCTTGTACCTAGTGCATAATACAGTTTTGCTTGATGTTGATAAGAGATAGGTAGATGTAGGTAGGATGTGGGTGGTAGACGTAGTACCTAATAGTAGTGCATTAGAACCTGAAGCATGTTATAAAGTTTTCAAATCTTATGTAGAGTCAAGCTACACGTCCACGTATTACAAGCCCTAACAAAAAACTCAAGGTAAGGTTTAATGTGGTTCGGCCATTTAGTTGTTACAAGAACTGTTGTACATTAGAAAAGTAATGGATACTGAATAAATTTTTCACCATACGCCCATGTGAGGGGTAGGTACCCATCATGCAGGTATTTACATACCTAAGGATCCGCTAGGTACTCGCATGAATACCTCAAAAGGCTTAGTATCCGGTCGTCGGCGTAATACAAACGCAACATTACCGGGAAGCGTACACGGTAATTAACGTCTTTATAAATATACACGACAAATATTGGCTCCAACAAAGCCTTTTAATGTGCTGAGGTAGGTACACATTATAAACGTGCCTTTTTTAGGAATTACATATATTTTAATTAAAATCTAAGTTACGTTGACCGGGACAAGAAATGACGCAGTGGCGCGCTTAGATTCTAGAGATAGGTCGCGGGTTCGATTCCTCTATAGAACTTTATAATTTCTAATATTGACTTCGGTCTAGTGGGAGGCTTATTACCACACTACCAGCAAAGACGCAACGTTAAGTGATTTAGCGTAGGTACGACGCGATCCTGTGTAGGTCCTACCAACTGTTAGGGGTGATTTTACGTATCCCTGCATCGTCACTACTACAAATACCTACTATAATAGTAGTAGTAGTAGTACCTAGGTGATTTATGTTTGTGTTTCATGAAGTTTTTATTGGTTTAGTGGTAGTTTATAGATATAGTTTTCGAATTTCGAGACGGTCGTGTGACTTTTGAGAAACTAAAAACCTGTCCGTCTGTGAGGTTGCCACAATATTCTCAATGGTGTGTGAATTCTGCCAACCCAGCCGCAAGGCTGTAAGTGGTCAACCACTTGGCCAGCGTGGGGCGCTGTGGGCGCTATTGTCAAACTCTTTTAATTTATAAAGGAAACTTGAGCCCGAAGTAGAGACGTAAAGGAGACAAAAGGGGCGGAGCTAGAATCGCTTGATAAAAGAGCTAAAAAGCCATCTAAAACTGTATAATTGAAAAAAATCTCTTTGGATTAACATCTGAGCGAATACGGTAAAAGTAAAAAAAATTAAAGTAATATCGGGCTAGATAATATAATAATAATAATAATGGCCGTGTGGCAACGGCAGAGTAGAATATTGCCACCCCATCTCTTACCCGTGGGTGTCGTAAGAGGCGACTAAGGGATGGGAGAACCATTTAAAGTCTTTAAGCCAGATGATCACGGAGTTTCTACTTTGTGTTCGCCTGGCTTATGGTTCTCCCAAGTAAGCGAGCTGGCTTAACTAAAACAGCCTCCCCGGGGACTTGAGTGGACCCCGGGTGATGTAATCACCACTCACCCTCCCCCCCCCCCCCCTTTTTTATGATGGAAAACACTAACAGGAATGCGCTTATAGGGTCGCTGCCTGGGGGGCGCCAGGGCGCGTCTGGGGCTGGCGCTGGACGTGACAGCATGCGGTCCGCCAGCCACATCAACAGCCGGCCGGCACTACCATCTAGCCGGCCGGCAATTCCATCATCCCCACCAGATGGCTTGGCTCTGACAGGGTCCTCTAGGGCCCAATCTTCGGAGCCCGCCGCTGGTGGTGTACGCCGCATGAGATGGTCGAGAGCCATGAACGAAAACGTCATGCGAGCGTACTTCAGGGCTACAGGGGGGGAAACCGGACGGACTGGCTACCGAGCGGCAATGTACCGTGAGTTTCTGCTGCTTGAGCCGCAACTAGCTGTCACGGAGCAAAACCTGGCAGATCGGGCTCGGTACATTATGCGCTCCAACATCTTCAGCGCTGCCGAGCTCGAACGATTACGACGTGAGGCTGTTCCCGACGTGACAACCTCAACCGCGCCGCAAATCGTGTCTCCTGCGCCACCTAGCCGCGAAGAGACCGAGACCGAGACCGTGTCTCAAGATTTGCCCGTGGAGGGGGACACTGAGGGAACAGTCGCCCTGGATATAGAGCGGATGAGAGGGATTTTAGAAGAGACGATTGCTGAAATCCGAAATGCTCCTCTGGAGGATCGTCCGCGGCTCTCCCGGCTCTCGCTAAATGTAGCGACGCGGGATGTCATTGAGGCCATTAACCAAATGCTGCCGCAACATCTAGAGAGCAGCACTGGTCTGGATGATACGGCTTCTATTCTCTTCGGCGCAGCCTTGGCCGTCCATCGTTTTATTGGCATCAAAGCCAAGAAACCTGGGCGGTGTGCCGCTAGACCCAGTGCAGAACCTGCCTGGAAGAAGAGGATAGAACGACGTATCACCCTCGCCAGAGGCCTCATTGGCAGACTGCAAAGCTTCAGGTCGGGCAACACGAGGCCAAGGATTGTGCGCTCCGTTAGAATAGCTTTTAACGGGCTGGGGGTTCGCCTAGACCAGCCCGACATAGCTCAAAAACTAACGGAGCGCATCGACGACCTGAAGCAAAAAATCGCTGCATGGGGGAACCGCATTCGGCGGTACTCGGAAAGAGTTGAGCGATTTCAGCAAAATCGCCTCTTCGTGAGTGATCAGAAAAGGTTCTACAAAAAGCTGGAGTGCCCAGCGGTCTGCTCCACCCCTCAGCGACCAGACACGGCTGACCTAGTCGCTTTCTGGCGCAGTGTCTGGTCGACAGAGGTGGAGCATGAAGAGGGCCCTTGGATTGCGGCGGTAGAGGAAGCATGTGCCTCGATAGAGCCGATGAACCCGGTTGCCATCTCCGCGGAGGATGTAGCTGGTGCGGTGAGGCGGGCCCCGAACTGGAAAAGTCCGGGGCCTGACGGACTGCATCACTACTGGCTAAAGGGTTTCCCGGCTTGCCATGCGACCTTGGCTCGACAATTCCAAGACGCTCTTGAGCAAAGGGCGCTCCCAAACCTTTTCACCACCGGGATCACTCACTTAGCTCCAAAGACCACAGATACCGCTGACCCGTCTAAATACCGCCCCATTACGTGTCTTACTACCATCTATAAGACACTTACATCTGTTCTGAGCTCCAAAATTACCCGTCATGTTGATAGACACGGGATCATGTCTGGGGCTCAGAACGGGTGTAGGGGTGGTAGTCGCGGTACTAAGGAGCTCCTTCTCATCGACTCCGTCGCAGGCCATTTGGTCAAACGCAGCCGCCGGAACTTTTCCGCCGCCTGGATTGACTATAAAAAGGCGTTCGACTCGGTGCCTCATTCATGGCTCCTGAGGGTCCTCGAGCTGTATAAAGTTGATAGTGCAGTTCGAGACTTTCTCGGAGAATGTATGGGGCAATGGAGCACGATCCTTTGTCTCCATGGCGAGCGGCTGGCGGCTGCGGATGACCGAATCAGGATAAGGCGGGGTATCTTTCAGGGCGATTGTTTGAGTCCACTTTGGTTTTGCCTGGCTCTGAACCCCCTTAGCACATTGCTGGAGGGTTCCGGGACAGGCTTTCAGTTTCGGAGAGGAGGGCCGAAGGTACCTCACCTTCTCTACATGGATGACCTCAAGCTGATGGCACCCAGCGCTTCCCGTCTGCAGGAATTGTTGAACATAACCACTGAGTTCAGCAATTCCATCAGAATGGAACTTGGGGTGGACAAGTGTGCGGTCCTGCATGTGGAGAGGGGACAGGTCGCTCGCTCGGCCGAGATCAGTCTCGAGCCTTCGAACATCAAGACCCTCTCCGAGGCTGAATCGTACCGGTATCTGGGCATGTCACAATCTTTAGGGATTCAGGAGGCGGACGTGAAACAGTCAGTTTGCGAGGTCTTTTTTAGGCGCCTGGCAAAGATCTGTAAGAGTTATTTGTCGGGTGCCAATAAAGTCCGAGCCTATAACGGCTGGGTCATGCCCGTCCTCATGTACACCTTTGGCGTGCTCAGATGGACTCAAACCGAGCTAGATGCCCTGGATAGGAAAGTCCGCACAACTATGACTACCCATCGTATGCACCACCCGAAGTCTTCTGTGATGAGGCTGTATGTCCCCCGGAAGTGTGGTGGTCGAGGCATGCTCAACGTCAAGACCATGCACAACCGGGAGATATCCAGCCTCAGAACTTACTTTAGGGCCAAAATGGAGTCTCCGGTGCATCGGGAAGTCATAGAATGTGATAAAGGACTGACCCCCCTATCTTTGGCCAACGCCGAGTGGCAGGGACCGGGTGTGCTTAGCACCTCTGACCGGGAGTCCGTATGGAAGGAGAAGGAGCTGCACGGACGCTTTTTTAAGGCTCTTCATGAGCCCCACGTGGATAGAAAAGCGTCCGTGCAGTGGCTGCGTTTCGGTGACCTCTTTGGGGAAACCGAGGGTTTTGTCTGTGCAATACAAGATCAGGTGGTTAAGACGCGGAACTACCGAAAGTACATTCTGAAGGATGGCACTCAGGACATTTGCCGAGCTTGTCGCCATCCCGGTGAGTCACTCAGACATGTGCTTTCGGGGTGTTCTGCGCTTGCCAACACTGAGTATTTGCACAGGCACAACCAAGCAGCCAAAATCCTACACCAAGAGCTTGCTCTGAAGTACGGACTCTTGGATGAGAGGGTGGCCTATTATAGGTACACGCCGGTTCCTGTCCTCGAGCGCGGCGGCGTCCGGCTCTATTGGGACCGGTCAATCATCACGGACAGGACTATCTTGGCTAACAAGCCTGATATCGTGGTGATGGACCGGGCACAGTCGCGGGTGTTTTTAGTGGACATCACGATCCCGTATGACGAGAACCTCGTGAGAGCTGAGACGGAGAAAAAACGAAAGTATCTGGATCTGTCTCACGAGGTTTCCGCCATGTGGCACGTGGAATCCACTGAAACCATCCCTATCGTGATTTCTGCCAACGGTTTAATCCCAGTCAGCCTCGCTAACCATCTGCGGCGGCTGGGTTTCCGTGGCAATTCACTTGCGGCCAAGATGCAGAGGGCGGTGGTGCTCGACTCGGCTAGGATAGTCCGTCGGTTTCTTAGCCTGTCGCCCTGACCCCCGGCCGTTTGGTCTCCCCTGCCGGGGTGTAGTCCTCCGCCCGGCACATATATGTATGTGTGTAACGTTTATGTATGTTTATAAATATTTTTTTTTTTTTTTTTTTGCGTATTTAAGTAGGTTTGTTTTATGTCTTTGGGTTTTATATATATTTATCATGTGCCGGGTGTGAGAGTTAAATTCAATATGCAAATAATAATAATAATAGCAGGTCATATCACATAATAATAATATTGAGCGAGGCATATTCCAGGGCGATAGTCTGAGTCCTTTGTGGTTTTGCCTGGCTCTGAATCCTCTGAGTACTCTCTTGGAGAATTCAGGGCTAGGTTACCGATTGAGGAGAGGAGGTCAGGTTATATCACACCTCCTTTACATGGATGACCTAAAACTCATTGCCACCAGCAGATCACATCTACTAGAGTTACTAAAGGTAACTAAAGCCTTTAGTGATTCCATTAGGATGGAATTTGGTGTGGACAAATGTGCGGTCATGCATGTAAAGCGAGGGAGGATTGTGGAATCTGAGGGGGTTGAGCTCTCGGATTCCATATACCTTAGATCGCTCTCCTCAACTGAAACCTACAAATACCTGGGCATGGCGGAGGCGTTAGGTATCAGAGAGGCCGACATGAGGCAATCGGTGAGGGAGCGTTTCCTTGGCCGTCTGAAGAAAGTACTGAAAAGCCTTTTGTCGGGCGGTAATAAGGTGCGCGCCTTCAACGGTTGGGTCATGCCGGTCTTAATGTATTCCTTCGGCATAATCAGGTGGACTCAGACTGAGCTTGACGCCCTGGACAGACAAGTTCGTGCGCTGCTGACCGCATATCGGATGCATCACCCGCGCTCCTCGGTGATGAGGCTGTACATTCCGCGGAAGTGTGGGGGAAGAGGCCTTTTGAATGCCAAAACCCTCCACAACCGCGAGGTGTGCAGTCTCAGGGAGTACTTTCTCCACGCCGAGACGGAGATGCACCGCGATGTGGTCGCAGTGGACAGGGGTCTGACACCGCTCTCCTTGGCTAATGAGAACTGGCGCATACCTGTGGTGCTCAGTACCAATGACCGCAGGGTTGTATGGCAAGGTAAGGAGCTTCACGGACGCTTTTATCGGGCCCTCCACGGGCCTGATGTTGACTTTGAAGCGTCCGTGGCCTGGCTGCGCTTTGGTGACCTCTTTGGGGAAACCGAAGGGTTTGTATGTGCAATTATGGACGAGGTCATGATGACGAACAATTACAGAAAATACATTGTGAAGGATGGAACGGTAGACATATGTCGGGCATGTCGCCGCCCTGGAGAAACTATCCGTCACATTGTTTCTGGTTGTTCTCATCTAGCTAACGGCGAATACTTGCACAGACATAACCAAGTGGCCAGGATTATCCACCAACAACTTGCCTTGAAATACAATCTTGTGGAATCGGAGGTACCGTACTACAGGTATGTGCCCGACCCAGTTCTTGAAAATGGTCATATCACACTGTACTGGGATCGGTCTATCATTACAGACAGGACTATTGTAGCCAATAAGCCTGATATAGTGGTGATAGATCGATCAGAGCGCCGTGCAATGATTGTTGATGTTGCTGTTCCGCATGACGAGAACCTCGTGAAAGCTGAGAAAGAGAAACTCACCAAGTATCTCGACTTGGCGCACGAGGTTGTCGCTATGTGGAATGTAGACTCAGCAATCATTGTACCGATAGTAATTTCTGCTAATGGTCTTATAGCCAAGAGCCTCGACCAACATCTTTCGAGGCTCTCGTTGGGTAGCTGGGTCAAGGGCCAGATCCAGAAGGCTGTACTCCTGGACACGGCTCGCATCGTCAGGAGGTTCCTCTCTCTGGGGCCCTGACCGCCGGTTGCTTGGACCCTGTTCCCGAGGCCGGTGGACCGCTATTTTTTATATTTTTAAATGTTTTTTTTTTTTTTTGTAATGAAATATTTAAAAATGTAAAAAAATATGAATGCATAATAAATGTAAAGAATAATAATAATAGCTTTATTTCTTTCCTTACAATAGTTATCTTAATACTAATTACACTACTTAAATTATCTGAAAAAGTTTTGCATATTAAACTATGGTCGTTAGTACGTTAGCAATATGTCTTAATCTAGGTTAGTATTGTCAGTAAGTTTATTTTAGTTATTGTAAGGACCGCCTATGGCGGTAAAAGCCTCCTCCATTAGCAACCAGTCCCTTCTGTTCCTAGCTACTCGCGACCAGGTTTTACCTGCGACTTTGACAATATCGTCATCCCATCTTTTGAACGGACGTCCACGCCTGCGTTTAAAATTCCGTGGATACCAATTGGTAACGACTTTCGACCATCTTTCGTCCGGAACTCTTTGAATGTGCCCCGCCCATTTCCATTTGGATCTTAGTAAATGTTTGACAGCGTCTTTTGCTTTAGACTTTTTCCTTATCTCTACATTTTTTACTCTGTCTTTTAGTTTTAGGTTCAAAAGACTGCGTTCCATTCCTCTTTGACATTTTCCTACCTTTTCAATATTATTTTTGGTTATTGGCCAGGTCTGCGCGGCATATGTTAGACATGGTGTTAGGCATATGTCCATGGCTTTTGATTTTAACTTTAGTGGTAGTTTTCCTTTGAATACATCTTTCATAGCCCAGTACTTGTTCCATGTGGTCTTTATCCGTCGGTCTATTTCTTTTTCTGTACCAGACTTGAAAGAAATAAGGTGGCCAAGGTACACATAGTCTTCCACATATTCTATTGGTGATACCATTATAACGATAGGTGTATGATCCTTGTTTGTCATCAACTTCGTTTTGCTCTCATTCATTTCTAGTCCCATAGCCTTGCTCTCTTGGTGCAGTGATTGTAACATAAGCTGCAGCTCAGTTGGGTCCTCCGAGAGCAAGACTAAGTCGTCGGCAAATCGTAAATGTGACAGATATCTGCCATTGATTTTTATGCCCTTGTTTTCCCATCGCAATCTTCTGAAAATGCTCTCCAAAACAGCGATAAATAATTTAGGTGATAGTGGGTCTCCTTGTTTAACGCCTCTTTCGATTTTGAAATAAGGGCCTGGTGAGTCCAGTTTCACTCGAGCCTTGCTCGTGTTGTATATTTCTTTTATGAGCTCTATGTAGTCCCTATTTAAACCCTGCTCGTTTAGGGAGTCCCAGATAGAATGATGATGTAAAGAGTCAAAAGCTTTTGAGTAGTCAATAAAGGCTATATATAATGGCATGTAAAATTCTTTGTATCTTTCTATTATCAGTTTGAGCGTGTGGATGTGGTCAATTGTGGCGTAGTTCTTAATAAATCCTGCTTGTTCAACCGGTTGGTTTTCGTCAATGATCTTAGTTACGCGGCGTAGTAATGTCGCTGCAAACAATTTGTAAATGCAGGATAACAAACTGATAGGTCTGTAATTAGTTATCTGTTTAGGGTCACCTTTTTTGTACAGTAGAATGATTTCTGAGATTGTCCACTGGTTAGGGATAGTTTTTTGTTGCAGAATTAGGTTGAAGAGAGCTGTAAGTACATTTAATAGGATATTTGAGCCTGATTTCAGCAGTTCATTTGTAATGCCGTCCGGTCCTGGACATTTTTCCATTTTTAAAGACTTTATTGACATTTCAATCTCGCCACTTATGAATGGTAGCACCGGATCGTTATTATTGAAATGGATGAATTTTTCTTTCGTGTTGTGATCGTTACTTTTGTACAGATTTTGGTAGAATTGAGTAGCTATACCTACTAGATCCTTTCGATTTGTAACAGTAGTCCCTAATGTGTCATTGAGTTGTGTCATTATGTGTTTATTGTTGTTTAGTTGTTTGTAGGCCTTTTTCGTTCCACCTGTTTTTTCTATGTGTTCTTCCAAAATTTTCAATCTGTAGTCCTCTAAATTTTTGTTAATTTTGTTTTTTATTTCTCTGTACAGTGTGCTTAGTTTTAATTTTTCTTTTTTAGTTTTATTGATCTTGTTCTTGAGAATGTGAGTTTGGTTTTTTAAATTGATAATGTCGTCGGTTATTATGGCCTGTCGTTTAATGTATTTTTTCGTCGGTGAAGAGTGTTTTGAGCATTTTGAGATAATATTTTCGAGTTGGTCGTAGAAGGATTGTACGGGTGTTACCGCATCTTTGGTTAGGCTAGGTATCTCGTGTTTGAAGAGTGTGTGGTCTAGATATTTACTGGGGTATTTTGTGTAAGAGCGAACCCGAGATGGTTTGATTTTTCCTGTTCGCAGGGTCAACCTTACTAGCCGGTGGTCACTGGGATGTAGTAGTTTGCTCAGAACAGAGCAGTTTTCTACGATTTTTGGAACATTTGTGGCAATGAAGTCTATTTGATTTCTTGTCTTACCATTAGGTGCTAGCCATGTCCATCTTAATTTGTCTGACTTTTTAAACATCGTGTTTGCTATTTTTAATTTGTACTGAAGGCAGAAATTCAGAAACAATTGACCTCTTGCATTTCTTTCGCCGTATCCATAGTCTCCCATTATTAAATGTTCCTTGGGTTCGGGTTTACCTATCTTGGCATTCATGTCCCCCATAAGGATCGTAATTCCAGTACAACTCTCCAGGGCCTTTTCGAGATCTTCGTAGAAGTCGTTAATTTCAGCTTCACTACAGTTATCTGTGGGCGCATAGACTTGTATAAGCGAGTATATTCTCTCGTAAATTCTTACTTTCATGAGGCAAACTCTCTCTGATATTGCGGTAAAGTCATGTACTTCTGTAGTCTTGTCTTTCCTTACTAAAAAGCCGACGCCTTTTTCACCATGTTTTAGACCGTAGTGGTAGAAAATATAGTGACTCCTATCCAATATTTTTAGCCCTTCTCTTCTCACTTCCGAAATACCTATAATGTTCCATTTTATTGCCGAAATTGTATATTCTAACTCAACTAGACGTGTTTCATTTACAACTGACCTAGCGTTAAATGTGGCAATGTAGTATTTGTTGTATTTGCTGCATCGTGGAGGGTTTTCGTCTACTGCCCCCGCGGAGACGAACCGTTCTGGGGGAGGTTTGTTGCAAGTTTTGTTAAATGATTTGCTTTCTTTGGTGGCAGGAGGGCATGGTTGGTAATGGAGAGGCGGTTGTAACCGCTAATCCTCGTTGTCACCCGTGACAGCGGCCGCTGAAGTTGAAGGCTTTTGAGCCCCGTCCCTAGTCCTTTGTAAGAATTCATTTAAAGAACTTTGACCCTTTGTACAGTTTTGTGATTTGAATTTATTTTTCTTTGCCAATTGATAAGTCGTTGCTGGCAGACTTTTACGCAGTTGTAGGTCGTGAGAATGGCTTGGAGGTGAGGAATCAAGTTCCCTCTTCCTAGAGTTTTGGCTGCCCGTATTGCCCTCTGAGTTTTGCGGTTTCTTCGCCTCGTACACTACGAGCCGGTCTTGCCGAAGGTATGCAGTTTTTCCTTCACTCCGTGCTTGTTTTATCGGGCTAGATACTGCTTTTTTAATGTAAAAAGCAAATACTAAAGCATACAAAAACTTATTACTCTAACGGCCGCACTCAGAGACGTCACTTAACTAAATAAACATTAAATTCCATACATTTGTCAACGGAATCGTATGGGCTTAATGATAATTAAAGTTAAGTAACGTCTCTGAGTGTGGCCGTAAGATGTCTTCCGTCTTCGGGAAAGCTCGAGTAGGTAATAGCAACTCCTTTGATAACAATTCCATTCAGTTTCCTTCACGTAACACACGGAGCTGCAAACGTGAAACGGCGCACAATCTCAATTCGTGTCGTCATAACGCGATAACAGATGGCGTTACTGGTAAGGAATTAATCAAGGCGATGTGTTGTTACACCGTAAACATGCTAATTTACCTATGACTTTTTTATAACTTAATTAATAACGTGTGTTACTAGAGCTATAGACTGGGAGACAGTGGATAGTTTTGGTTAGAATGAATAGTGTTTTTTTTTAATTATATGAAAATACCCCTTTGTCAAGGGAAACGGGAAAACAGATTGTCTCTTTTTACAGTGGACTTGCTGGCGGGAGTACAGGATTCACTGTAGTATTCACTAGGTATCTAAGTGTTTTTCAAAATCAATTTCAAATTTTTAAATTTTGTTCTACCTTAGTATGATTTCAAATTGAGCCCGTTAGAAAAGAGTTAGGGCCGATTTTTCAATCGCCAGATAAACTACCTGAGGAATAAATCAATAATCGAAACATATGCCATACAAAATCTGTCAAAACCTCATATATTTATTCCTAAGTTAACGATTATCTGGCGATTGAAATATCGGCCCTTAATAAAAAAAACTTAGCTTACTTAGCTTAGGTAACTTCATCCCTGCAGGCAGCTATATTTGACAAAAGCAAAACAAAAAAGAGTGAAGAATTTATTTTATTTTATTTATATTTCATTAAGAGATAAATAGGTAGGTAGGTATAGGTCGCACAACGAAAGTTGAGGCGAACACGGCACTCACACTAACGTAATATTTGCATACAAGGTGTTTCATTTTTGTAAGATGTAAGACGGGACATCAGTTTATACAATTCAGTCATAATTACATTAGATCTGTCTTTTTTACGTTTTCTTTAAAATAATTGAACACATTAAATACAATTTCACGACTTTGTCGATGTTGTGGTTGCATCCTGTTGTAGAAGATGTTATAGTAATACCGCCACAAAATATTGTTACGTGCTGGGGTTTGAAGATTGGAATGAAAACACTTGATGACCATTTTATTTTGCACTTCTTATCCGAAATGTATCTATTGATCGCTTGTAGTTTGATTGACAGAATGACTTAGCGTATAAATTATGGTATACTGTGTCAATAGGTACAAATAACAAGTATTTAATAAAAAGTTATATATAAATCTAACGTTGTATTGTTATAAAAGCAAAATCACAATCAAAACAAAATTATAACTCAATTTCTATTTAAAAAAGTGAACCGCCTTCAAAAAACATTCCCTAAAAAAATTCTAATAATATAAGCACAATATAATTTTCTAATAATAATTACGTGGGTAATAGGTATACCCATTTTTTTCATACAACACTCTGTATCATTCTCTGTCAAATGTCAGCGCATCGGCGTATACAGATACAAACTTTGCTTGTGTTGTTCGCCTCAACTCTCGCTGTGCGACCTATACCTACCTATTTATTTAAATAGATCAGAGAATATGTTTATTTATATATTTTCTTTTCTAATTGGGAAGGTCTGTATGTAGCTTCCTAGCTAGTACGTATCTACCGCTAAGTTAGTTAAGAAATAGTACGATAGTTTCCCACCAACTCCTCGGCTACGTGGAGGTTACGATTTAGACCAGTTAATGCTACAATTTAATTTGATGAGCCTCGCGTGACCTCAGTTGTCGTCACATACTTTTATGAGTGATGTAAAATAATGAAAAAATACCGGACGAACATTTTTATGCGGCACGTTTGATTTAGAGTCCCTTTTTATGATCAGCTATAGGAAGGTACTATGATGTATTCTTTGCTACAACCACCGAGCTATAATTATATGTTGTAATGGTATTTTTTATTAATACTGTATACAAGTTAGTATACCTACGTCTTGACTGCGATCTCACCTGACGGTAAGTGATGATGCAGCCTAAGATGTTATCGTACTAACTTGGAAGGGTAAGTTTTACCCCAACGGTTTCTACAAGCGTCGCTCCGGAACGCTAAAACGCTTGGCAGTGCGTCTTTGCTGGTAGGGGGGTAAATAGACACAGCCGAAGCCTTCCACCAGACCAGACCTGAGCCAATTTAGAAATTATAAAATTCCAAAGTTGCCCATGGCGGGAATCGAACCGGCGACCTCCCACTCGAATCCGAGCGCGCCGCCACTGCGCCAGAGAGGTCGTCACGTACCGGTGATTCCCCTAACGTATTGGCTACATTAATTCTTGAAGTGAAATGTTTAATAAGTCATGGTATTTACTTATAGGAAAAGCGAAGGATATTGAAATCAACACATTTTTTGAGAATACTGAAAAAATAATTTTACGTCTATTGATATACAGCGTAAAATTGAACGTAGTTCAAAACGCAACATGGTCGACAATCGTGAAATTAAATTTACTTTCCGCGATATTACGGTTTACGATGTACCTATCTATTTCCTATGCTGGAGTACATTCAACATTCATTTGTGATGTGAAAGGATATTGCAAATAAACATAATCATTATCACAGTTTTAAACTCTCAATAATAAAAGTAAAGTTAATTTTTTTTTTTTTCTTGATTCACTTCACTCAGTGTGTGCAAACTGTACGTGAATCGCTCCCCTGCATCAGGCTAGGTGCACTCTACATGTTAGGTGTACGAGCACTTGACGCAGCCTTTCGGCGAAGTTACCCAAATGAAGTCTATGTGGTACGAGATACCTAGATTTACGTGATAGAAACTAAACAAAAATTTTATAGATACTTGCGAGATGTTGCGACTTGAATTGCACTATATTATGACGTCGCTATACCTACTTAGAATAATATGGTAGCTATTCACCGAAAAAATGAGGTCTCTAAGTGGATTCTGTGATCTGCGTGGAGCTGTATATGTGTATCGGAGTCTCATAATTTCTAAGATGATGAGTAGAATTAGGTTTTTAAAACTCGGCAATAGGTAAGTACCTAATAGGCATGTAAAGTGACTGCCCAAAATCTGGAGTTCATTGAATATTTGGACAAAATTATTGAAGAATAACTTTAAACTTGAGGTCTAACCCTAAAAACTGATTAGCTTATAACTTTTTCGAATTAAATATTGTGTGGTGCAGTAGAGGTCTACTGATTACCTAGGTACCATGAACTTAAACCTACTTAATAACTGTAGGTAAAGTCAGCTTAAATCCAGTCATGTTATCATGCTAATATTGTAGGTCACATATTTTCCTTCATGCCATAAAACTGGATCAAAGATGAACAACTTGAGAAATTGGGTACGAGAAAACGGTCACGATGGGCCTTGACACGAGACAAATTATAGGATTTAAGCGATTAGTGTATTACCCACAGATAAATTTATTCCTTGGTCTGTGTATTACCTGATGCCTTTACCCATCACGGCCGCAGCGTCGACGGTGGAGAGTAAAATATAAAACAAGAAAAAACAAGAATTAGCAACTGTTTATATAGAAGAAGAAGATAAGGATAATAATACGAACTACTAAGATGTTTTTAGATGTTTTAAGGGTGAAAAACATTACACTCCTTTTTTTGGGCAGTCGTGTAAAAAGGAACCCTATTACGGAGACTTCGCTGTTCGTCCGTCCGTCCGTCTGTCACCAGGCTGCATCTCTCGAACCGTGATAGCTACAGAGCTCAAATTTTCACAGATGATGTACTTCTGTTGCGGGTATAACAAAAAATACTAAAAAAAGAATACAAAAAATATTGGGAGCTCCCAAGTCCCATACAACAAACGTGATTTTTTGCTCGTTTTTGAAATTGCTGGGCAGGGGTATTTAGTTTACTTTGATACTATTGAGAATTGCTGTTGGTGGTAAAAACCTTATTTTAATATTATGTCAGTTTGGTTTTTCAATTTAGGGCAAAAGATTAATTAATTTTCAGTTATAAAAAAGTAAGTAGGCTACTTATACTTATCGCCTAAATAATTTTTTCAGGTCTTACCTAGGTCTTATTTTAAAGTATTTCAATGAGGTTACCTACCTACCTAACATAGGAAAATATTTTGGCTTATCTGCTCCAGAATACTTGACAGCTCTGCGGAATCATGTTAGAGTTTCAACTGATTAGTGACCTAACTACCTACGCTTAGCTACATTTTCTACGTTATGAATTAAAACTGCGTATGAAACTAGCTCTTTTACTAATCTGTGAACTATTCTAAGAATTTATAATAAGTAGAAGGTAATTGGAAGCATAAGTTGATGGTAGCATTTCTCCTATACTGATGCCGCAAGCACGTTGCTATGGCGACGGCGGCGGCGGCGGGCGCAGGGCGTGCTCGCGCTGGCGGCGCGCGCGGCACGCGGCGTGCGGACGTGCGCGGGCGCCGCGGGATCGATGCGGGCGCGGGCGGGCTGAGGCGGAGCCGTGGGCCGGGCGCGGCGGCCATTCGCTCGCGGCACGCTCCGCCCACGGCCCCGCCCGCGCGCCCCGCCGCCGCCACGCCGCCGCTCAGTACCTCGCGAGTCGTCACCCGCGGAGCACGCGTCGGAGCCCCGCGCGCCTCTCACACACGCGTCCTATTGCAGATGCGAGCTCGCCGCCGCTAGAGACATGCCGGCCGAGGAGGAACCCGCGGCGATGGACGGCCGGGAGGCCGCCGACGGCTCGCCGCAGCAGTTCTGCCTGCGCTGGAACAACTACCAGACCAACCTCGCCACCTGCTTCGATCAGCTGCTGCAGACGGAGTCGTTCGTGGACGTGACGCTCGCGTGCGAGGGCCGAAGCCTCAAGGCGCACAAGGTGGTGCTGTCCGCCTGCAGCCCCTACTTCCAGACGCTGTTCATGGACAACCCGTGCCGGCACCCCATCATCATCATGCGCGACATCAAGTACTGCGACCTGAAGGCGGTGGTGGACTTCATGTACCGCGGCGAGATCAACGTGTCGCAGGACCAGATCACGGCGCTGCTGAAGGTCGCCGAGACGCTCAAGATTCGCGGGCTGACGGACGTGAGCGGCGAGCACGCCGTGCTGCGCGCGGGCGGCGGCATGGAAGCGCGCGCCGCCAAGCGGCCCGGCAGCCGCGAGGCCGAGTCGCCGAGCGCGGCCCCCGGCAAGGCGCGACGCCGCTCCGGCGAGCGCAGCGAGGGGCCCAGCCCGCGCGCCTCGCCCGCCGACCTGCTGCACGCGCCGCCCGACGCGCCCGCGCCCGCGCTGCACGCCGACGACGTGGACATCCGCCCCGGCATCGCCGAGATGATCCGCGAGGAGGAGCGGGTGAGTCGCCCCGACCCCGAGCCCCGCATGCACCGCGTTCCCGCCGCTCTCCCCTGCTTCGTAAACTTTTGCAATTAATATACTTTTATTTTTTGATGTTTTGTATCGAACTTCCACCCACCCGCGCCGCTTAGAAGGACCTACCTACCTATAAATATATAATTTTATGATCGCGTTTGGAAACTCCGTAGAGGCACAATGTAGAAAGTACTGAAAAAATCCTAAAATTAACTTTTTTTTTTTTAATTCTTTTCTAATTTAATTTTGATTTAAAATGGGTAGAATTTATCTTTCAGTACTAAATTTAGTAATTTTAGTAGTATTTTGTATTTTTAAATTTATTATTTTTAGTAGTATTTTGATTTTATTAGGTATACCTAGGTATATCTGAAAAAGTACCTAATTATTCCTATCTAATCCGTAAAATTATCCTTTCGTGTTAGGACTACTTATCTTACAGAGATTGAAAACAACTTTATTATTTTAATTTACGTAGGTACAACAAATATTTTTACCTACGTACTAAAATGCACAAAATAATTATTATTTATTTTGTTTATTGGCCCTCACCGTCATAAAAGAAAAACTGTACTTAGGAAGTTCTACGTTTCATAATAATTTGGACTTTACGTAATTGCAATAAGACTGAGATCGCTTTAGGAAAACAAAAAAGCTCAGCTGGCTGGAGAAATCGGTTCGCAACATTGTCTCACCCTTCACCGCGCCGTAAGGCCCTAATCTGAGCTGCGATTACCTATATTTTTTGTGACAAATAAGGGTAGGTTTTCTTTTTACCCACGACGGAACGGAGTACGGGTATATGAGTTTAGGGTGAGAGACCGTTTGTACATTACTCTATTAAAAAGATTTTATGTTTGTTTGTATGTTAAATTGTTCACAAAAACCGATAATGCAAAAATATTTTTGTTTGTTTGTTTGTTTGTGCACATCAATGTTCCCATTTATTTCAAAAACGGCTAGACCGATTTAGATGCGGTTTTCTGTATAATGTTTGGTGTTCAGCGGCAATGGTTCTTAGATAGTTGTTACGAACATCGATCACCAGGGGGCGCCATAAAATACATTTATATTGCAAACGAATGTTCCCATTTATTTCAAAAACAGCTTGACCGATTTAGATGCAGTTTTCTGTATAATGTTTGGTATTCATTGGCGATGGTTCTTAGATAGTTGTTACAAACATCGATCACCAGGGGGCGCCATAAAAAAACATTTACAGTGCAAACGAATGTTCTCAATTATTACAAAAACTACTGAACCGATTTGGATACAGTTTTGTATAAAATATTAGTGAGTCATTGGCAATGGTTCGTAGATAATTGTTCTTGTGATTGAACAGCAGGGGGCGCCACAATAAACGTCTCTTTATGACTTGGAAGTGATGATGCCTTCAAACGCTGCTAGAGGAGCTAATGGCTAGTTTGAAGATTAATTTTCATTTTTTAATAATAATATAATTTAAATTACATTAATATATTAATCGAAAAACTATAAAACAAGTGGAAAATTAAAAAAATTTAAAACACCCACGACTTTTGCAGACTTGTAATTGAAAAAGGATTAAATAATTTTTTTGAAACTCCCCGACTAAATGAAAGTAAGAACTAAGAACCTATCAGTATAATTACAAATCCAAGAAAATCCGTCGGAGCTGCCATTGCTATTTTCGTTTCCAATATCAATATATGTAATTAGTAAGTATTGATAAACTGCCGGTATATGAGAAGTATAAAGAAATTGAATTAGTCATCAACTGGTAAACAGCACCATCAACACTAGGCAAAACACAGCAGCTCCGGCGGATTTTCTTGGATTTGTAATTATACTGATAGGTTCTTAGTTCTTACTTTCATTTAGTCGGGAGTTTCAAAAAAATTATTTAATCCTTTTTCAATTACAAGTCTGCAAAAGTCGTGGGTGTTTTAAATTTTTTTAATTTTCCACTTGTTTTGTAAAGGCAGTAGGTAAATATGCGGCAGGTTTCTAAGTAGATTTCGATACAAATAGATACGGAAATTGTGTCATTTCTTCACGAGCCATAGTCAACCATTTTTAAGATAGAGACGAGACGAGACGAGATTATTTAAATAGAATAGAGTGAAAATGACAATTGCGCAATTACCTATATTAAACGACATATTACATTATTATTTTTACTGTTATATAATTGCCAAAATAAATATTAAGTCGAAAGGAAATCATACAAAAAATTTGTACAGAAACTTTTTTAATAAAAACTTCCCTCATGCATTTGGGTGTTTTACCTACCTATGCAGGAGAAAAACAAAAGAGCGCTAGTGCGGGAAAGAATAGCTTTCCACACACTAAATACACATAGAAGTCTATAAATTTAAGCGAATGCGTAAAAAATTTTATACGCTTTTAAAAATAAAATAAGTTATTTTGAGACCGTTCATTTTTTAATGTTGAGGGTTAGAGACAGTTGAATAAATGACTAGGATAAAAGCAATTTAATGGGAATACCTACCTAATTAATTTGTGCAAGACTCAGGTAGAATTTATTTCTATTATTGATAAAGGTATTTTTAATAAAAATGCACCAGTACTTAATTCGTAAACTTCCTTCCGTTCAAGCCCTTAGTTTGGTTCGGTCGCGAGTAGAGAACTGCCGATTCTTTTATTTGTTGTGTAAATATTTTAACTCATAGGAAAGGGTTCTAACTTTTTTTTGCTGACGTGAACAATTTTTTTGACAATGTGATAGTTTTTGTAGTGAGACAGTTTTGTTCGACAGGTTTTCGTAGTAACAGTCTCTATCTACGTACGAATTCCTATTATAGTACGTATTACAGACTACCATAATACGTAGTAGGTACCTATAATAATAAAATGTTTGGCTTAACCTTGCACTTTTGCGGACTTGCATATTTATTATCTACGTGGGTAAATATTAATTTAAAACGCATGTAGGTAAGTGGTACTTTATAAGTAGTAAATCAAATTGCGAAACAACTAGTAGGTACATGTCCATTTGATAGTGCTTCGAATTTTCGAATATATTAATGTTTTTATTTTTTTTGGCTCGGTAAACTTTGTCAATTTTATATAGGTAGTTATAGTTGAGCAAACTTATGTATGAGTAGGCGCCCTATTAACCTGCTTAGGTATTTTCATGTAAAGAGATCGCAGATAAGTAGGTGTGAAAAATGTCAGTCTTATATTTGTAGTGGATAGGTACCTAGTACACCTACTGCCTTAGTAATTCTCATGTAATGCTGCGGCTACATTACCGGAATCCAGCGAACATTCGCGTTACAGCCGCGAGTGTAGCCGAGTAATTCATTAATGAAGGATTATGGGCGAATAACGTATCACGGTACTGTCGGTAAATGAAGTTTAGTACCATGCACAGACAATATAAGGACATTACAATTTTTTAAATAGCCTTGAAAGCAATTTTTGTCAGGCACATATCACAATATCTACCTATTACTTTCTCAGTGGTGAGGAAAGCATCACGAGGAAATCTGCATTCATAAGTATTTTCTACCTAATATGTAAAGAAACGTTCTCGGCGGCCAGCATGCTGTGCTGCATGTGGACTGTGTCAACCCTTCTCACGTTTAGAAGAGTAACAATGCCCAGACGTGGTAAAAGATGATAATATATGTGTCGCTGGCTGTCCATCGAGGCTTCGGCTGCGTTAATTGCGATTTTTCGAAAATTCTCCAGGACTCATAATAAGTACAATATGAAATTAGTAGAAAAGTAGTCTGTGTATTAATCCAGGGTAAAGATACATTAAATTTCCATTCGGAACCAAATCGTTTCAGTAGTTTTAGCGTGAAGAAGGAACATACATACACGCATACACAAACTTTTGCGTTAAAAATACTTGTGTCATAAATCGTGTATTTATTAGGTCGCGTTCGCTGTGCAGGGTCTGTCCGCGGCATAACATCTTGGAAATTGTTTTGTTTGTGCCTAAATAGGTTCGCAGGTTAGGTAGCGCCCGCGGCTAAGGCAGCAGCATTTCACATTTCGACTGCATTATATCAGCGCCATTGTTCTTTAATGTAAGAGTAATTTAGTATTTGCGATCTAAAACTGGGTCTTTGCAACAAAAGGATATTGTTCCAGCACAATTAGCGCCGCAATAAGCATAGATAAGTGAGTGTTTGCGCTATTGAGTTTAAAATTAACAACGTTCGGAAAAATTGTTAACTGTTAAGTAACAAACGCTTTTGAAGTTTTATTTTTATGTTTCCCTTTGTGTTGCGTTGCGTCTTGCAACTGGATTGCTGGAATGGAGCGCGAGTCGTGGGTTTTTGATGTTTTTAGGATTCTGTGGGGTGGCCATTTTTAAGGGTTCCGTAACAAATGAAACCCTTGTGCGACTTGAGCCTTTTTTCCCATTGAGTGGTGGTTGTCGTTGCAATCGTCGTCTCTACCCCTTTAATGACACACAGTTAGGCAGAGGTCTTCTTTCAGAATGAGAGGGTACCTTAGCCATCACACTATAGCCAAGTGCAGGCTGGCAGGCTTCGAGTTCGCTTCGTTCGTTCGGGTCTTGAGAGCTCGTTTTAGTAGCTGCAAATTCAACGTTGCTATACCTATCTGTGCAACTCATTTAGTCCGGTGTCTGCCACAGAAGCCGTGACGTGTTGTCTTTATCAATACTGCGGTATCTTTAAGGCATAATAGATTTGATCTCAGCAACTATTTTGTAAGAAGTTGTGTTTTTTTTAATCTATTTTAGTGTACAAATAAATATGTTTCTTACTTAAACTATTCTGTATTACTTAATCAGATATATTTTTTAATTATGAAATATATATTTATTAATTTATTCAACCATTTTATTTTACCTATACCTATGTCAAATCCCACTAGCTAGAACCTACCTCTATTTATATAGCAAGTGAGCTTTAGTCACCGGGGGGTTAATTAATTACATTACGTAATACTTACATATACTCACTTTATAATAACACCGGCAAGTAGGCAGGCATTGCCTACCTATGAGAATTAAAAAAAATTTAATAATTGGGGACGAATTATTCAAAATTTTTTGATGCATCCATCCTTCTTTACAAGAATATCAAAAATCATTGTAGGTATATGAGGAGACCCGTAGGTACCTACCCAGAAGTGGGACATAGAAATGAGTTGCGACGAACAAAATCAAGCAACCTTAAAAAACAGCTTGGAAAAACGTAGGTACCTAACTAGATGTGCCTACCAAGTTACTGCGACATACTTTATAAATAATAAGTAAGGTACAAGTTGGGAGTAAAAGTCCGCGCCTATTTCCCTCCCGAAACTCAGTTAGAATATCTAATAGGCTTTAGAAAGAGCTGAAATTAATGATTCATTTGCTTTGCATTCTGTACCTACCTATACCTACTAGTAGGTAGCGGAATGTCTAAAAGTTTAAAAGCTTCTATTTGCACTGACTGTCACTGTCGATTGTGTGTCGTTGCCACTGAATGAAATGAAGCATTAATGTGCAGTTTCTTAAAAACTTGACTTAAAAAGAGACTGTCAATCCTCTGGATAAATTCATCACGTAACTTATCTATATCGATGACAAGTGCCATTCCCATATATTATTTCAATTTCGAATCGAATAGACATCGCTTCGTAAAAATAGAATAGATATGGTAACATGGCTACAGGTGCCGAATACTGCAGTCAAACCTGGTTATGCGAGAGGCGGGTAGCTCAAGGGGCCCAGATCTGTTTTTCTCTTATAGAGGTTTCTCACTAAACTAAGTTTCTCGCTTACCCAGTTCTCACTTACTCACTTGATTTTACATATAGATACGGGCGATAGTAGATATGATTACAGCAGTTCACTATCATTCCTAATGATTTGCTTCATGTGAATAATTCTGAAAATACTACACCTACCTAGTAAGTAAGTACGATTTATTATTGAGCTTTCGTTTCGCATCCACCTTGAGCTTATTGAGGGTTACCTTCTTCAATATCAATAGGTAGGTAGTGAGTTTTTTGTAAAAGCGTATTCCATTGCCTAATTTTATTTATTTATTTTCTCCAGTTTCGTTTTATGCACTATTTATTATTTTTGTTTTTTATGTAGAAGAAAGCTTTTTTAACAAACTTACCTATTGATATCTTTGAGCACATACATAGGTGCATCTAGCATGAAGCACTGTGTATCTCACTAGCATCCGCACACCATACAAATTTCAAATTGAGACACACTACAAAAAAAAGTTGCCGCACTCACGGAGCTGCCGTCGTTAGGTAGGGCTCTATCTAGTCGGAGTGCGAGCGACGACCTATTATAAATCTCACACAGCACAGTGTATCACTCAGCAGAAAAATTGATACCCAACTCGCATTTATTAATTTACCCCCTCGTTGGTGAACGGTCACTTTTTCCCCTTGGCGAACAACTTAATACCTACCTAGATGTGGAGCAACGTACTTCTGCCCTTGAAACGATGCACGGTAGTCAGTAACAATATCAAATACGTGCCTGACCGTGTGTAATATACCTACATACTTGGAGCTATAAAAATATTAAAATAACAATACTTCATTAGTAAAGCTTTATAAGCGTGAAAGAACACAAGCGACGCGAGTTTCAATTAACGTAAGGTAATTAAAAAAGTAGAAGAAAAAATATAGTACCCAAGTATTAGGCCGGTGATTAATTTACGATAAGGCTATTAATTATTATAGTATGTACGATTAATATTGACGTCGCTTTGATTGGTCTGATTAGTGGAACTACCTAGGTACCTGTTAGATAGGTAGGTATACCTACTATACCTAGGCTGGACACGGAAATGATTCTTTTTAAGTATCAACATGGAACTTCCTTGCAAGAAACAGAATTGATAGAATTTTCTATACCTTACCTGTATAAATAGCTATAGGGTGCTAACGACGTCTTTTGCATTAAAATAGTGTCAAAGTTTTTCATATTTTTTAACTGATAATTTCATAAAACAAAGTAAAAATAACATATACACGTACCAAATTGACAAATTATTGGGTACCAAAGTAGGCATCTATTTATAGCGAAATACATTTTCAAGATTTATAAATACTTACTTATGGTATTTGACCCAAATTTTTAATTGCTTTTTTGTAAATTAGGATTAGGTTAAATCACATTAAAATACATGCATTGAAAATAAAGTCCTAATCCGTCAAAGTTATACAAGGTTAACAAGCTTTTTCTTAAAACGAAAATTCGTTGTGTGCGAGGCCTTACAAACTATGACATCATATTTTTCTAAGAATCTAAATAGTCTGTCTCTATATAAATATTAAAAAACTTTTAGTTACTTGATGAATTTCATTAATCTTAAATATTGAGAGTGTGGTAATTGGAATCTACTCAAACGGTCCTTCAGAGCACATTCCTTTGAAGAGATGATTGCAATAGAATATATAATAAAGATGTATGTAATTACAATGGAAGTAATTACAGTTTGTTATTAATAGTAAATAGTTTGTTTGTGATAGATAATAAGATAGATTCAATAACAATACCTCGTATGGCATTTAATGAAATTGATTTTCTAATAGCGATGGTTAGAAGCATTCGCATGCGGCGGCGTATTTTTTATCGTTAGAGAAACCTATATTTTATTCTCACGCGAAGTCTTATGTTTGTATAAAAAATGATTAATAGCAACATTGTAGTCTTCGTTGAGGCGTGACAGTGAAATAATCTAATACATATTATGTTACTGTACAACGTACATGCTTGGGGCCGGAACATCATAGCATATTCCAGGAATACATGTATAATAGAAGGTTATGTGAAATAAGTACCTATAGCTGTAGATAAAATAGATGAATTTAATAATTCATTTATCGGCTGAATAAATAGATATGACTATTCATTTATCGACTGACTAAGTATAACATCGGATAAAATTTCTAATTGAAAAAAAGGAACAACCAATCCTGACTACCTACTATGCATTAATTAATAATAAATTGGATATAATCTTGCATGTAACGTAATGCATTTCTTTATCATAAATTTAAACTGATAACTCTCCAAAGTCTTTTCAATTTAATCTTTGTTTCTAATATAATCTTGTAATGGTTATGTCTTCTTGGTTCTTCTTCTTACAGCGTCTTACTTATTTAGTGAGTTAACCGTTAACCGCGATATGATGTATTTCAGTTGTCTCTATAGCAAATACTAAAAAACAGAATAAAATAAATATTTTACGAGGCTCCTATACTAAACGTGATTTTTTTGCCGTTTTCATAGTTAATGGTACGGAACCCCTCGTTTTTTTATCTAAATCAGTAACTTTTATCCCTACGTCTTAGGTTATCTATTAGAATTTCCGTTTCTATCTTTTACAGTAACACATGCACATTTCTAGGTTCTAACATCCACCCAGAACTGCGCGTCAGTGATGACCTTTGCTTTTTATTAAATGCACCTTGTAGAAACGTAAACAGCTTTTTAAACCCCAACGTAAACAACGTAAATAAATGTGAAAGTGTGCATGTTTGTAATGTTTATGTTTGGATGTTTGTTACTCTTTCACACACGACTTTTCAATTAAAGCGATCTAGTAACAAAATCGGAAAATAGAGTTTTCTGTATATTTAGTAAGAACACGTTACGAAGTAAAATAGAAGGCCCGTAGACTATAGGATGATTACAGCCTTTATATGTATTACACAGCCACTGTACCTATACAAATGTACACTATACTAAAGGCTATAGGTACCTAAGTACGGTTACTTTTCCAACGACAGGTAATTAGTGATTAGCGAGCTTAGGTACAGACCTACTGTTTAAGCGATAATCGTACATGCCCTGTTTTGTGTTTATACTTCAGTACTATTTATCGATAACTGAATAATATAAGGAAAGTTCCGTAATACGTTATGCCGACCTATAGACCAGGGCCTTTAAAAATTATAAAAAGTGCATAAATTACAGTAGGATGAAACCCATTAGAAAAGGAGGGGAATATGATCAAAATGCAAGGAAAAATAAATTACGGTCGATCCGAGTTCGGGAACAGGGAGGGGGGGGTTTAAGAGTAAAAAATGGTTTTCCTTGATTTCCGGCAAAACTACAAGTCCTATGGAAAAAAGTTAAATGGCATAGTTGTAGGTAGTAAAAAGATCTACAACTATTGTATTTGCAATTTTTTCACATAACCTCAAAATTTAGGTGAAAAATTCAAAAAACCAAGTTTTTGGTTTTTTATTTATCCATAGGACTTGTAGTTTTGCCGGAAATCAAGGAATACCATTTTTTACCCTTGAACACCCCCTCCCCCCTGTTCCCGAACTTGGATCGACCGTAATTTATTTTTCCTTTCATTTTGATCATATTCCCCCCTTTTGTAATGGGTTTCGTCCTACTGTAATTTTTTTTGGTTTCAAAAATTATCTACCCTGGTCTACTAGCTCTTATACTAGCTTTAATGGTTCGAGCCCAACTTCTACCAGTACCTCCCATTTGTTGTATGGGAGCTCCATTAAATATACATATGTTTTTTTCTAATATAGCGGCAACAGAAATACATAATTAGTAAAAATTTCAACTGATTAACTATCACGGTTTATGAATCACCTACAGTCTGGTGACAGACGGACAAAGTGACGCACAGTGGAGTTTAGTAATAAGGTCCCGTCTTAGCCTTTGGGTACGGAACCATGAAAACGATTAGGTACTCCAATTCCATGCGTTCGACTGTGATAACGTTAATTACTTTTGTTTCGCTGTGATTCAGATTTTGTTTTCATGAATAAGCTCGCCTGCGCGCTGACCTAAGCGCGAATGACGTAACTTTCCTTTAATCATATAAATTCTAATTGACAGAACCGTAATCTTGGTAGCAATAGGCCATTGTAATCTGAGTCAGTTAATTGTACGAACTTTTATATTTTGTACTTAGTTACTTTTAAAGTGCTCGAAAAGGCTTCCACCACTACATAGTTGATAATTGATATCGATTTGATTCCTCGTTCCTGATACGCACTGCAAAGGTCTGGAATACCCTCCCAGGCACTGGCTTTCCCACCACCTACATCTAGGGCACCTTCAGGTCAAGAGTGAATAGACATCTACTCCAAGCGCGTTCAACCTTAGACTGTATCATCACTTTCCATCAGGTGTGATCACAGTCAAGCGTTAGCCTATATAGCTAGATAAAAAAAGTTACCCTACATAGGTTCCAATTGGAAAATAATATGAAAATGGAATTGCTTCAAATATTTTTTAAACTATCAATCCAGTACTTTGGTCTAGTGAGCAAGTTAAATTGCAGATCACGAAGTCCAAGACTCAATCCCTAGATTCGGCCTTTATAAGATAGTAGGTATTAGGTTTTTCTTAATACTAGCCCAAAGCATGGATATTGGTAGTGTTTCACCCCCTTTCCCCTGGATAGCACGTTAACCCATCGGTCCTGGGCCTGATCTCTCCCCGTCGCGTTTGAGCTGTCGTTCCAAATAATATGAGAGAGAAGGAATAGAGAGCACATTTATATGGTAGGGCCAAGGGCTTCAGTTAAGCAGTGATGAATCAGATAATGAATTTCTAGGCTGATTATTATTTTATTATTATGCACAGCTACTCGTAGATATCGTGTATGCTCGTAGGTATTGTACAAATCATGAGGGTTATTTGTCGATATTAAAAATGCAATGTGTTTGCGTTCAAACCAATTTCAACTTTGGGTAAATATGAGCACTGAGCTGAAAATAACATATCTACTTCGCGTATAAAAAGTAAAGTCAGTAACTGGTATCTGAGTTAATGGCAAGAGCCATACAAAATCTCGTCTGTTGTAGCGGGATATTTTATTAAAAACAAATTAAATAAGCTCTGATTCGCACCCGACAATTAGTAGATCACTCTCAATAAATTCATATTTTATTTTAAAAGCGTTAATGAACGTACATAATTATAAACTCACGAGCAGTAAATTCGCTGCAGTCACGAAATCTTACACCGATTGTCTATGCTAGTGGGAGACGGAGCTGTCCGAAAATATCATATACTTTGTGCTAAAGCATGCATTAGGTATACTATGTAATACCTACTATAGAATTTCTTCTAAATATTTTATTAACAACCGACAAAATTTTCCAATTTCAAAAAAAAATAAGCCAAGGTAGTTCAAACTAGTTAAACGATGACATCACCATAGAATTTTTAGATGCCTGTGCAGCGTCTTATATCTTTCAGTAACTATATGATCCTGTCAGTAGTTATCATTATAGGTATAGATAGGTAAATTTTAGAATTTTTCACTGGATTCATGAAACATTATTTCGGTAAATAATCCCTCGACAACTATAAGAATAAATAAATAAAGTTTAAAAACATACGTTATTGAGTACGTATCATTCGATTGGGAGTTTTCACAATGACGTTAATTTTGTGACCGGTCCGGTTTCGTTGCTCGCAAGTGTATATTATACTTAATAACGATCATTACGAGAGAGGACACGAAGAGATAATTCTGCAATAATATTGCTGCTGCGAAAATGCTAACCAAATTAGTGAAAAATATAATTTACAACTGCATTATTAAGGAGCGCTGACCACCGTGCGTATCTGTAACGAACGTAAACTGCAGCGTTGCAATATTGAATTTTGTGTTCTCGGTGTAGTCTTTTTTAATGGACGTAAACGTTGGAATCTAGTTCCAAAGTAATCGATAGATCATGTTATTTTATAGAAAAACACACAGACACTGAAAAATATTCATTCTCATCATACAAACGTTTTCCCTTGTTAGATCGTCCAAGCGTTTTCCAGTTGGAGGATTTCACGTCCCTACGATTGAATCATAGATGATGATTGAATATTAGATGTGTAGAAAAATAACTGAACATTTCATTTTTTAGATTATGTATTGAGTTTGATCTGAAATATGTTTTGTTTTATTGTATAATATTATTAGTTTTAGGTATTATCGAGCGGTAAATGTGGAAGGCCAGTGTACGGATAAACCGTAAGGTTTTTGTGACACTGTGCGAAATTTGTAAAATTGTAATTTGTACATGTATAATTATTTTTAAATAAATAAATAATAGAGGTTCACAAAATTTTTTGATCTTCACACCCACGAAACCTTCGGTTATAGCGCCCAAAAGATATAATTTTAAATAAATAGTAATAGTTTATAAATACTTTACATAATATTGTAAATAGTTTTATAACAATGAGAATTAGCATATCTACAATTAATTAATTAATTGTAGGTATGCCTTCGAACTCTACAAAGTTGAGTTACAAACACTAATTAATATTTATTTATGCGTGAAATGAAAAATATGTATTGCGTATAAATTTTACGATTACCTACTTACTAAGAAATTTAATTTAAGTTTTCCATTTTAATATTGTTTTTGCTCGACATAGTTACAATGTACCTACTTATATTTTATTACGACTTACCTAATATAGCTACCTACCCAGGTATTTTTAGTCGCAGGGTGTAATAATATTAGAATTTATGTGTAATGGTAGGTACCTACATATATACTTACTTGATTATAACACATGTATTGCTAGATTTATAAAAATATTTTAAAAAACATGTAGCTTTACAAGCTTTTTATAACATAAGTTTCACTTGGATGTTAGGTAGTAGGTACCTAAGTGTATATTTTGGGAATTTCAAATTTCAAATAAAAATCCTGTAAAATAAGCCTTATATATCAAAATAATCATTTGAGCAATAGAGGGATCGATTTGTCATAATTATTGTTTAGTTCCGAAGACAGATATGAATTGGACCTTTGACTGACGCAACACGAATAATTAATTTGAGTAGATATAGCATTTTCTTGTATCTGCATAATAATAGTGAAATATTTACTATGAAACAGCTAAATATTTTACTGTGCAGATAACCTAGAAAGTAAAGTAAAACCCAGTGTCCGTAACCAAAGTAGTTTTCTCTTATCAAGTTCGATTGAAAGCTTTTAGGTATACTAAGTGTATTTTCTCGTTTATCGAGATCCCGTCTATTTTCATTAGTTTCAAAACGTTTTTCCGCACAATCTTCCTCTATCTCTGTATAAAAAGTACAATTACTAACTTGATAGTCAGGTCCTACATAACTACAATAATGCAAAAACCTATATAGATTTGTTTCGTTCAAATAACTTTTCACGTGTTGAAAATACATTCACATTACGGTAAACATGGGCTAAACAATTTATAGGGGACGATTTACATATATATTAAGATCCACTATAAAACATAATACGAAATTGTTTTCGAGCACGAAACGATCTTGCAGATATGGAACGTATTTGTGTTGTTGAGTTTTGTGAATGTGTAACCTATGTTGCAACTCACTTTATGTCCACTACTGAGCTCTTAAGTCTCCTCTTAGTTTTCTCTCTCTTCAGTCTTTCCCTTAGGTAATATAAAGGGTTTGGCCATAATCCACCAAGTTAACTAAGTTTAGATTTTGCAAGTTTCACACTCCTTTAGGTATCTTACGTAGAAATCAGTAAAGGAGGTTTTTCACAATGTTTTCTTTCAAAATCAAAATATTTATCCTTTTACATAGACCTAACTTACAGGCACTTATGAAATTAGAGACTCTATAATATTGTTTTAAATCATCTTCGTTGCTAGCAAGCGATATCTTCTTATACCACAAATGGATGTACCTAACTTCGAAAGGTCAGATATGGTAATAATATGAAGTCCTGGATCCGAAGATGATGCCAATACTTATGAGTCATGTTTTCAGACCCGTAGGTGATATAAAAATTTATCTAAATACTTTTGTCTTAAACGGCTTTAGTTGTATATCTCGTCTTAAACTTATGCCTATCTAATTTTTTTTATCAAAATTATATCATCAAAAGCTTATATCAAAAAATAAATTAATGTAATCAGTTTGTAGTTCATCCAAATTCTGAAGCGCGCGATTCTAAATTAGGAACTGCTAGGAGTGTGTAAAAAATTAAATCGGCCCATGCAACTAATTGGGAGAACTTAATTCAGTATGGAAGCGATTAGTAATGGCAGCTTGGATCTGGCTGTGCGTTTCGCTAACTGTGGCCTTTGTAGAAATGAGCTTGTTGAGAGGCGGGGAACATACTAATTTGCCCCTTTTTTTAATACGCAACGTTGGATGAAAACTCCAGCCTTTTTTCTTAAAGTAAGTACGAGTAGGTACCTAATTCAGGTATGCTTTCCTCTAAGTTGCGGGTTTTTAGTTTTTAGACTTTGTATTTTGTAAGTTAGCCAGCTAAACTGTACTATAGAAACGTGGTCTTAGCTTAATGGCTTTCATGTATAGAAATGAAGCCTGCGCTGCACTGTAAATCTTTCGTAAACATGTTAATATTCATCATCGATATTGTACGGTTAATATTGGGCTACACAAAAAAAAGTTGCAATGTATTTTAAGGATAATGTCCACAAAAAGTTCCTCATACTAAATCCACTTTAAACTAAATCAATGAAAGTACATACCTCTTATTAGGTACTAAGTTTATATAGCGGGTATCTCTCTTTGGGGGAATAGCACAGACGACACAAACCTAGGCAGTGTCTTGTTCGTGTTTTAAAAAAATCTGACCTTTCCGTTTACTGTAAAACTAAAATTGAAAATTACCACGACATAATATGCCTTTTAACGACCGATTGGCGCAGCGGTAACGAACCTGCCGTCTGCGTCGGAGGTCGTGGGTTCGATTCCCACTACTGGTAAATGTTTGTGTGAAGAGCAAGAATGTTTTCCAGTGTCTGGGTGTTTTTCAGTATATTATATTTCTGTATATTAGTATGTATGTATATTTATCAGTTATCTAGTGCCCACAACTCGCTTACTTTGGGGCTAGATTGCGATGTGTGTAATTTCCTGATATATATATTTCTATTTAAATTTCCTATGAGGCCTGTTAAGTTCAAGCGAGCGAAGTGTGAAAATGAATGAAGATATTTTCCATGCGTCATTGAATGACCGATCCGGCCATCCGGAATCTGTAATTTAAATTCGCAAGTGACATCCGCGGTCGACGGACTAGGCTCGCTACTTGTGCTGATTAAATATTTATCGCTTCAATCTAAAACTGTCTCAGAATTGGCAGAACGGTGATAGGCACATTACGTCATGACCTGGTAGATATATGCAGTTTTCGCAGACTCTCTTTATTGAAGAATTATACCTGGGCCTTTTAGGAGATACTTTTTTTTAATGCCTGGTTAATTCTTGTAAAAGTAATTTTATGCAAAATATTGATAGAACTTCCATTTATATCTTTTTGAAGCCCAGCGATACGCTAGGTCCAATTACATGTTTTATGGTTTCCTCATCCTATCTATTATAATTTGAAATATATGTACCTATTACTTAATGAAATTCTGATTTCACTGATTTCTATTTTATTTGGGATCTAGGTATTTTTATCTGGAAAAAGATATTTAGTGTATTATTTATAATTACTTATAATTTTTTTACAATATTTGGTTATGGTTCACATTTAAATTTAAAGTATATCAATTTTATATTCCCCATTAGAATAGCTTGTATAATAACAACCCATAAAAATCTGACTATTACAGATTTAATGCCGAAAACAATCATATTTATAATCCTTCCTTTATATTATAACATGTATTTTTTATAAAAGCTGTGCACGTATGTGTAGGAATGTTCATAACTGCATAATAAATAAATAGTTTCCAACAAACACAAAAACTGGACCGACCGTGCGCCAAAGAAGATTGCTTACAAAAATAACGAATAATAAAAAAACGACTTTAAATAACACCGCGTCTAAATATTACACAAAAGAGTTATCTCTTTCACAATTTGCCCCAACAAACACCGGCTATTCTCTTTGCCAGTCTCATTAAGCTTGAGCACACACGTTATCAGGTTTATAGTTTTAATTTAAAACAACAGATAACGGGGAAGTACTATTTCTCGTGAATTGGGCGCTTTTTTCTCTGTTTGCGTTCTGTCAATTCCTATGATCACTCTCGTGTCAACGACCTGAAGCCAAGGAAACAGAGAGACCGGCGAACTCGGTGTTTTTCAAGTTCCCATACAAACCATTTGGACCAAACAAACTGACCATACAAATACCAAAACCATTTGAAAAGCGAGCACATAATATGGTGTTATTCAGATTACGATAGTAATTATTGAACACACACGTTATCAGCGTTTTAGTTTTAATTTAAAACAACAGATAACGGGGAAGTGCTATTTCTCGTGAATTGGGCACTTTTTTCTTTGTTTGCGTTTTGTCAATTCCTATGATCACTCTCCTGTCAACGACCTGACGCCATGAAAACAGATCTTCACGTGTTAATAGACCGGCAGACTCGGTGTTTTTCTACTTCCCATGTACAGTCGCGGAACGAAAAGGTTCGTCGATTTTCAAATTGATTCGTTCAACGTATCACGAGCACATATTACGTTTTGAAACTATGTTACAGAATAGACTCGAATTAGAGAAAATAAAGTTTAACTGTTCGTTAGTAAAGTTCAAAATTGTTCAGATCAAGGTAGTTTGACTATTTATCTTGTCAACAAGATTATTATGGATAAACTGCAACCTTCTTGATAATTCAACCTGACATTATTATTTCTGTTTAAACTATTGTCAATCGGTCAATATCAAATGTCATAATTTCAAAATATCATAATTTCCCCTAAATAACTAAGGTTTTAATGAGGTTTTAATACATTTTGGTAACACATTGACGGGATAGAAAAAACAAGCAAAGTCTTATTCGATAGCAAACGTCATATTTATTCAAATGTTAGCAGCGCTGTTTCTTGCACTGGAATGTTGGCATATATGCAGTACTAGAGTACTAGTGCAAACGAATATCGACACTAAGGTGACGAACCTTTTCATTCCGCGACTGTACAAACATTTGGACCATACAAACTGACCATACAAATACCAAAACCATTTCAAAATCCGAGCACAAAATATGGTGTGATTCAGATTACGAAAATAATTATTATCTAGGTTCCTTAGTTCCGTATATTTTTTTTTTAATATTTCCTGTGACGAAAAGTAGGAAATAACATTTCTACAGGTTAATCAATTCACTTTTATTTTGTTCTAGGTAAATAAAGAGTTAGTATTTAAGACCCTAGATGATTACTATCAGAACCCAAATAACACAAAAATAATACAAAATCGGTTCGGTTGTTTTCCAGGCCTACGGAATATAATAAGGCTGAAGTCAGTATTTCATCATTGCGTAGACGGAGGGGTGTAAGATTTTACATGACTTTTATGGAAAAGGGTTGAAGAAAGCAAAATTAAAATTATTAATTACGTACCTACAATAATTTGAGATAAGATATTTTTTGCTGAGATAACAATGTATAATAATAATGAAGTAACAATAATATCAACAAAGATGGTCCATTTACTATAATACTTGTTTGTCCAATGAGCCATATTAAGCCTTTGGATTATTATCAATGATTAAACAAAAAGGAGGACAATTATCTTTTTAGTGTTTTATCTTATCTGGGCCAGCTTTCAAGTGCCGCCATTTTAATTAGTAATATTATATTATTATTTTACACCTGTCGGAAATACTGGTCATAGGTTTAGGACCATAATTTGACTGTGTCGGCGGTGTGCCTAGATTGACCCATAAACCTTGAGCCAACATGGCTCACCGACAACCGAAAACCGAACCGAGGTTGCAGTCACAAACGCTTTAGGGTTGAACTTGTCTTTAAAAAATATTTTCTCAGCGGATGCCCTTATTAAAGTTTAGGAAGAAATAGGTTGGGGTTGGGAAAATACGTACAAGTACTATTACTTTTAAAGTTTCGAAACTGGGTCTACCTAATACTTATATGTTGAACTGAGCAATGCATCTTAGCATTTCGATTCGAAAAATTCCCCCCCAGAAAGCCAAGTCGTAAGTACATGGAAAACCGCTGTTCCAATTGTTTAGTCTATCACCGCGTGGCGTGTGTGAACTCCATTAGTTTAAACAGACACGTGGGTAAACAGAATTTTAATCGAATTATATATAATTCAAACAAACAGCGGTCGCGGTGAATTACTCCTTTTGATATTGTTTCTTATAATAGGTACATAATGTATCGATAATTTCAGTGAGTCAAGATGGATTGATAGACGATATAGACGGTATAATACGTACGTATTTAAATATCGAACTATCTACGAGGTATTTTTTACTTACTACAACTAAGTAATAACATCGTATCTACTTATACAATAGGTCCTATTGTTAGGGTATAACACTTTTCGTCAAAACATTAATTTTATTTTCACACTACAAGCATAATAATTACGTATGCGACCTTATATGTATTCGGTGCTATAACTAAGAAGGGACTAGGAACTGCAACATCACCGATGTTAATTTAAGTGACGATACAGCCTAAGATGTTATTTTATTAATTGGAAAGGGGCATGACACCTAACGGTTTATGGACAGACCAGACTAGATCTGAACCAATTTAGAAATTATTGAAGAGGCCCATGCCGGTAATCGAAGCCGTGACCTCCCGCTCAAATTCGAGCGCGTGTCAAAGGCATTGTTATTTATTTCCTCGATAGAATGAGCCGGCATTAAAAATCGATTTAGCGTTCTTGCGCGATGCTGCGTAGAAACCGTTAGGGGTAACTTACTCCTACCAAGTTAGTACGATAATATCCTTGACTGCATCGTCCCTTACCTAGCTATTTATTAACTTGTAGGGTATAAAAAATTGGGGTTAAAGGATAACAACCATGGATGTATGGAATCCCGTACCAAGCTGATTCGAATCCAAACTTTATTTTTTAAAGACATTTTCTCTACATTGACTCCTACATTTAGGAGCGTTCATGCGAAACGGCGTGCCTCGTGTTTCGTACCATACTAAATAGGTATTCGTTGGCGCTGACGCAATTTTGCGCCGATACAGGTCTTACAAAAATGTATAGTAAAATAAATATACAACTTATTAAAATAGTAAATAACCAGTGACATTGAATATTAATTGAATTAAATAACTATAATTCAGAAATAACAAAATATCTTGGATTTTATCTTAAAATAATACGTTTAATTTATCGAAAAATGCTAAAAATGACAATTTTCGGTTTATGGTTTTTGAATGAAAATCTAGGAAAAATCGTGTTTTTTTTTGAGACACCTTTTTAGTACTTAAATGTTATTAATTTTCTAAATATGTCATTGTTATAAGTTTGTGTTATGAAACTTGGCAAATATCCTGCATTTGCATAGAGCTTCCACCGCTAAGTGAGTAATAAGCCTTTACAAGAACCTTTGTAATGAGAAAGTTATACACATATTTTCAAATATTTTTGAGACTAAGAACTTTGAACATGTTTAAATAAGGGCATATTTTTTAATACTTCGGCATGGAACTCTGTGAAACATGTAGTTATGTCAAATCGACTGATACGGATCCGTATCCGTGGTTCGCTGCTATACAACGATCATTGGAAATGGCCTGTTATGGCGAAGATATAATTTGTGGCGTTATTATATTAGCTGCTAATTACTTTGGCTAAGTGGTCATGCCTTCTATAGGATGGGTTGGGCGGAGGGGAGCTCGTATACCAATCAAATTACGTATGCATTTATAGATTGCGATATCCGCTTTCATTCTCTGTGTAATTATTTTAGTTTTCAGGGTTCATTACTTCAAACGAACAAACGGAACTGTAATGGTGTCACCATTGAAGAATTTCTTAACGACAAAGATTCTTGAAATGATATAAATATGCTTCCATCTCCTCACGAGATATCTTAAAAATATGTTATAATTATTCAAACTTTATAAGAAATCTTGTATTGCCGAGTTTCTTGCCAGTTCTTCTCGGTGCAAACCTGCTTTCCGAACTTGGCGGTAGAGTTTTGATAGTAATAAGAGCCTGTTATTTAGGCCTACGTGAAAATAAATATTTTCATTTTCATTTTTCGTTTTCATTCGTGTAAAGAGTGTACGTTTTTCTCTCACAGTCTATTCGCATTCAAGTATCAAGTATATATTGAGTTGATAATGTTGCCAAGAATTATTATGACCCACAGATTTTTATATAGTAATTATAGGTAAGTGAATTTTCAAGATCGGGTCACTTTTGTAGGTACTTATTCGACTTTGTATTTAGATAATTTGTAATTTTAGTAGCCTCTCCGCAAAAGTTTATCTTACCATTGCTCGTTTCCTTTATTAGCTGTACTGAGTCTCCGATAGTAACTTTGAGCTATTATTATTATTGAGTGAATTAATGTCCAAAAATATAATTTTCTTTGAAAATTAAACTTTTAAAAATCATTTTACAATTCCTATTATTTTGCTAGTCTTGTATTTTAAGAACAGCTAGTATCAATTATGCTCTGGGGGAGCTCCAGGTCAAAAACTTATTTGAAAAATGCAACGCGTGGGCACATTGTCGAAGATAGGTTTTTCTTGCACAATTTAACGACCATTTGATGTCACTTTATTAAGGAATACCTCTCATATTTATTGACTCAATAATTGTTAGTATTTTTTATCAGCCACTCAGAAAACATTTCGTGCTACAACTTTGTACAATAAGGTCAAAACGGTTACAGTACGAAGCAGCAGACGGTGTAAACAAGTTTAGTTGTCAATTATTATGATGTCGCACGTCTTGGGATGACACGGAGTCCATTCCGAGGCTCTCAAACACCTGTTGATGCTAGGGCTAGGTCACACGATCGCGTGAGACGTACTTAACACTGCTCTCAGTCTGTGGAGAATGACAAAACGCGCTGGGTCTTCACCCGATGTTAAGTGGCATGTCTGCATGATTTCACTGCAGTGCATTTGTGACTTTGCATTACAATGTCAGACGACCAAGGGCGGATCCAAGGGGGTCATGATGCCCCTTGGGGACCTTCCAGGATCTAGGTGGGCCTTAAATTGTTACGAAAAATCAAATCATGGCTAAGATCTCCAATGGTTGAAAAACGTCTAACCGGATTGGCATTTCTCCACGTCCATAAAAAAACCTTTCTCTGAAAAATATCTCATTACTCATACTTCTCTGTTCATCTGTTCTATGAATTACATTTTGGTCTTCTTCTCTATTATGCCTCTATTTTACCCTTTATCATGGTTTTAACTATAATTCTTCTTGCCATAAGTACTAACTAATCTGCAAACTGTCAGAAGCTTTCTTTGGAACTATACAGAGTTGTTTAGCACAAGTACTTGCTAAGTGCTAAAGATATTAGCACAGTATAAAGATATTCTGTCCTCTAGCTAAATTATATCTACTGTATTTTCCACGTTTAATGTATTTTCTAATATATAAAATTCTCTCGCTAAACTTTGTTACCAAACTCCTCCAAAACGGCTCGACCGATTGTTATGAAATTTTCAGTGTATGATCACTAGGTTTGAGAGCAGGCTGTGATCTATTTTTTTTATCCCTAAAAGCAAAATAACGTTTGCCGGGTCGGCAAGTTACTTATTGTTGATATTAGTTTATTGAACTGTACCTACCTACATTTGCCACATCGCTTGCAAACTTACTGGTTGCAGTAATCGACGTAGTTGATATAAGCTGGTACATACTACCAAACAACCTTGCAATGCAGGTATTAATAATTACAAGTAACGAATATAATAATATTTTGTACTTTATATATATTTCCCGAGACATAATATAAATTGGATTTCATTTCGTTTCCCAGTATGGGCTAAACTGTTTTCTTTTATTGCTGTATAAAACAATTTATATGACTGTTTTACAACTTTATTTCGTTTTTGCTTTGACATTTCAATATTGTATACGTAATAGTCAAGTTTTATAATTAAACTGGATTATTATTACAAACATTTGTTAAGAAAAAATGAGTATGTAGGTGCCTAGTTATCAAAATAATTAGCTTCGTTTATTTATAATTTTTAGGGTTCCATACCCAAAGAGTAAAAACGGGATTCTATATAAATATTATTGATACTTGATCTTGATCTTGATTTTTCCTGGGACTTTTCCGCGATTAGGCGATAATTCGCCCGCTGCGCGTGAAGTCGTTGATGCGGGTCCTCGCCGGATCACTCCAGCCAGCCGAGCTCACTCCAGAATCCGAAGAGGCCTCCCAGGTCGCACAGGATATCTTGGAGCGTTGCTGAGGATCCCAAGTAGATCTCGCGTTGGTCCGACACTCCAGTGCATCTTAGTAGCACGTGTGCCGGTGTTTCGTCCTCCTCCATGCAGGCTTTGCACAGAGGGCTGTCCGTGATTCCTAGGGTGGAAAAATGTTTGTTTAGTGAGCAATGCCCTGTAATCATGCCTACGACTAGTCTTAGTTTGTCTTTACTAAGACAAACTATTACTATATTAACTATATTATTGATACTTCGCCGTCCCTCCGTCCGTCTGACACCAGCCTGTATCTCTTGAACCGTAATACAAACTTGAAGTTTCACAGATCATGTATTTCCGTTGCCGCTAAAGCAACAAAAACTAAAAAAATTGAGTAAAATAATGATTAAGGGGACTTATTGAATTTAGTTTTGTCTTTCTCACTCTCACGGATATGTTGGTAGTTGCGACATGCAGCGTCGCGGAAGAACATAACAGAAAAACGACCTTTTACCTAATTACTCAAAAACTAAGCCAGTTATCGAAAATCTGTTTGTAAGCGTTTAAGGATATTATTATTACAGATACATTAAAACAAAAATTACAATTACATCAATTGTAGTTTCCGATAAAATATAGAAAATCTGAGATTTTGGAGCAACTTTTGGGAGAACTTTCTATCGAGAAATTTTTATCCAATCATTTTTCTGCTTCTAAGCGATTTTAGATTAAAGACCCGAAATACATGTCGTTAATTATTAAAGTAATTAATTGTCTTTATCGTTTTTAAATAAAGCTTCATTCAAAATCGCTTAAATACCGCTTCTACGCCGTTAAAGGGGGGGAAAATCCAATATTACCTACTTTACTTGTGCCGTAGGGTACAATTGAGCCTTTTGGCTTCTGCATCATAATTTCGCTACTTTTTATATATAAATGGTACGGAAAACTTGGCCATTTTTTATATTTAACTTGAGTTGACTTTGGTGGATTTCATTGCGAGGAAAGTTTTGCCATTTTGCAATTCCCACCGCGCCATTGTTTTTATTTTTATCCTACCTACCTAAATTATTGAAATGGTAAACGACTCATTCAACGCGTGTAGGTATATTATAATATTTAATTAGGACGGAACACGTTTAAGCTTATTAGTTCACGCTTGGGCCGTTTACGAAATTTATAATGCGTATATTTTTTTGCCGAGCCGTGGTGTATGCCTTCTTTATACATGGTGGTTCCAAAGCGGTCAGTGAAGTGAACATTTTAATTTAAGAATAGATACTTACCCTTCTTTTCCGAGTATCTTGCCACTGACTATACTATAACTTTATAATTAAACCATTAAAATACATTTGGGAAGTAGAATAAATTAAATAGTATACATTTCGATATAAGTTCGGAAAGTTTGTCATTTCTTTACGAGTCTCGGGTTGTTGACCTCAGCCGCAGGCGCGGATTTTGTACTCAAAACAAGTTTTTATCTGTCAGTTTCATATTATGTAGTACCTACTGCATTAAAATATAAACAAGACATTATACTTTGACGGTTCCTGATTAAACTTAAACATCATTCAAAATGTTTGATAAACTCCGTTTTCCAACCAAAGCGCGGTTAAACTCCGTGCTCCGACCGAAGGCAATTCTTTTAGTTCTCGCCTCACTGACCTCTGCCTAAATCTCACCCTGTATACAGATTATAACTTAAATACAGATGTTATTGTAATTAAAGTATCCCTTATGAATATTTTAAGCGTTATACGCGTTGAGACGTGTACATTTTAAACGTTTTCGTGTTTTTTTTGCCGACAAATTTGCATTTTAAAATGTTAAGTGTACAATTAGGATACTTTAAGATGTTAGGGCAGACGCACATTGAGGTTTCACTTTATAGACGTCTTTGTTTCTTGTATCCACAGATTAGAGAAGTAGTTTGGTTGCATCAATGAATTTCTCGCCTGGTTGAGTTATCAAGGTTTTTGAGAACGCAAAGGTCATATCGTCCACTAGTGATCAACTTGGATTTGTGTTTGTTTAGGCATGCACCTAACCTACCCATATTTTATTGCACTTTGATAAAATTAATGTGTGAAAAAGGTTGAACCTGTCCGATATTTGGTATCTAGACGGAGATAAAAGATAGTTATGTCTCAAATCTCCTAAGGTTATGTCGTTGGTCTCGCTAATAATACATTCGTAATTTGTTCACATTTTCTGCTCTAGTTAGATTTTGTAAAGGAAAAAAAATCACACAATAAAAATAAAATTGCTCTTTAATATATTGATTACTGACGTGCTTTTCAGTGAAAGTACTACAAAGTCCTTCTTCTTGACTCTCGCGTTGTATGCTTCTGAGCCCTATCGTGTGTGCCCGGTCTTATTTATTAATAAGCTTGTGGCACTTTGTAGTTTGTTGACTACGGTGTTTTAATATCATTTTCATATTTTATGCGAATATGAAATTATACACTATATTCTATATTTTATTACTGCTTATCGGCACATAGGACGTTATTTAAATATAAATGCGGGACCGCTATAATACGAGCCGAGCAGCGGTGGCTGGCGGGCGAGCTGGCTATTTTATTTTAACTAAAACTTATGGACAAACGGTCGAATGGATCACCTGTTGCTGTTTTGCGTTGCTAGCATAAACCTACAAACATAGTTCGGTTCAGTTGAGAGCACTACTACAGTTTTTTTTATGGGGATTCGTACAGTAGGTAGTGTGAATTTCAGTGGATGCAGTGGATATGGCGTAATTCCTTTTAAACTCCATCATTGTTACACCAGCCACATAAATTAGTAATATCTCGATGTCCGAACTTTGCTTGGTATTTTTTTTTGGTAAAAAGATAGCATTCATTTTTAGAAAACGTCGTGTTTTTTGAAAAAATGAATAGATTTATCGCCCCCGAAACCCCATGTAAATATACATTTGTTAAAAATCGTGTTAGCCTTATATTATAAGATATTGCTCTGGGTAGACCCTTACCACAGTCCTGGAGTTGTCAGTAAATACCCTTCAGGACTATTATAGTAAAACAAAAAATTCCACGCGGGCTAAGCCGCGGGCGATGACTACTAATTATTTATATTTCTCTTGATATATTAAACCTGGTCGTGTCTCAGTTTTTGCTATAGAAAGTAAAAACACAACACCCATTTATCAGCGGCCAGGTCGGGCAAAATCGTCCCGCGGGAGCGTTTCAACGATTACGCTAAACTCGGTTTAAAAACCGTTTAGCTGTTGACACGCGTCGGAGATTAAATCTACACGGCTTGCGTACGCACCGGGCCGATAAGCTGCGTTCACAGTTGGGAAAAAGTTTGCGTTGAAAAAAAAGTCGTGTCACGTAACTTTTGAACGCGTGATAATATAAGAGTTTACGTTTTGTAGTAGACTTTACGTCGCCTGTTGCTTTGTTCGTTTGACGTCCATTTTAATTTTTAACCCATTTGGGTTTGAATTTTTGTAATTCCTCTACGGTTTTCATTTTTTTTATATAATTCTTTATTTTATTAGGGGTTTATTCTTAGTTGACTATGTCATAATTTAAATTGGAATATTTAAATTTTTAAGTTCGTTATAATATGACTCAATCAGTCATTCAGGACAATGCATATTATCAACTGGGTCTAAGTAACTAGGTTAATATAGGGTTGGCAACTACGTTGAAAGTTAAAAAAAGTTCGCGTTCTAAAAAAAGTCGTGCCACGTAACTTTGGGAGCATGACTATAGAGGGTGTCCGCGGTTCTGCGGTGACCTCTGTATCTATTCCCTGAGCTAAGTGGCATATTATTATTATATGTATAGCGTTAAGTCGCGACGTATAGAAATGGCATAACGCTACGTAACGCTATTTAGTTTCTTAATATTACATATATTAATATTATTATTTTGAATATTATTTATTGATACTCACCATTTTATTCTGTCTACCATTTTCAGTTAAAACGTCTTTAATACATATTGTAGTAGGAAAATATAGTAAAATGCGGTTGCCCTCCGTCTCACTAATGAACATAAATGAATCGAGTCGGTGACCAAAGCAGTGGTTAGCCGTTAGCGCGGTTCATTTCCTCGGTTTCTTTATAAGAACTCTCCATTAAAATATGCCGAGCTCTCCGAATTAACTTACGTGGATTTGATCTAATCGAAAATTCTGGTATAAAAACTGAAAGTATCATCAAAATTACTTCAGATTCAGCAATAACAATGTGTACATTGACGACCAAAAGCCTTTATGATTGTGTAAAATCAATAAAAATTTTTTTTGTGCATAAACGTGGGGTACATAAAAAAATCGTCCTTCAACAAATAAAAAAACATAGCAACCTCGTGAAAAATCACCTAAGTGTGCGGGAACGCCCGCCGAGAGGGATAATTACGCGGCACATCCCTCTCGCAGGAGACAGACAGACTACTTGCCGGAGTGCGTATGCCATCCGCCGGCGATCGGTGCCGGCTTGCGGGTGACGGACGTAAGGGGATCTGGTGTCCGTCACCCGAATTACACCGACAGGCCGAGGAGGTGGCGCAACCTGTTAGAGACGCGCGTCCCAGGAGGGTCGGCAGCGGCCGGGCTGCCGGCAGCAACAAAGGGGCCTGCTGCTCTGGTGGTGGGTCGAGGCATGGCGGGAGCGTGGTGAATACGCAAGTGAATCCCGTACTCCCGCCAATGCGGTCCGTCGTGGCAAAGCACAGGTTTTAGTGGGTACAAGCCCCTCATAATCTCTCCGTTTCCCCCGACGGAGGGGAAACCTATGTGTCAGAAATTTCCTGTGGGCAAAAAAAGCATGTCATTAAAAACGGGCACATTGATGAATTTCAATATTTGCGTTGAAAATCACGTTAAGTCGCAGCGTTCTAAACTATGCCATAAAGCAACAATGTGGCATCATAGACGATATTAATCAAGAACGCGGCTTCAATCTTCAGATGTTGGAAATGCTCTCAGGTATAAGAATTGCCTTTGTGCTCAAGAGTTTCCAAACTTCAATATTAGTTCAAGACTTTAAGTCGGAAATTAGCACGAGCTTTGTTCACTCCGCATAGTTACTCGTAGGTAATTTCAAGACGTTGTAATAATATTTTATGTACCTATACATTCTTAATTCAAGTGTGGAGAAAAAAATTGGTATACCTACCTACTGCGAACTATTTCCGATACGAATAATTTATCAAAATAAAATAAACTCCAACGTAAAGATTTTTAATTAAAAATATTTGCGCCAAAAAAAGCATTTTTATCTTTCTCTTTATAATGCAACGGTATCCTTTCATCATAAAACCAATCAACCATCGCGAATAATATAGCAAATACATAATACCTATTGCTTTTCTCGATAACTTAGAATAATTTACCAATTCAATTTGCATACAAGAAATTGATTTTTACAATGACCTTTTCGATTTAAATAAGCAATTGCAGATTGTATGAAATTAAAGCTACACTTTAGGATATTGCATGACATATAAATTATAAAATCTAAATTCAATATCAGTTATTGCCCTCTATAAATATGTATGCTTATTTTAACAAACATAAAAAATAATTATAAACAACTATATTTCGATGGTCGTAATTGAAGCAGTGCCACCCTTATTTTCATCTTATCTGATCGAAAACTGAAAACGTTAGAAAACTTAAGTTATAGTTCAACTAATTTAAGTATTTAACTATGACACAATATCTATTCCTGCTCATAGTCAAGGTCCCAAGTAATGAGTTGACTTTTACTTGTCTTGTATATGTTGGGTAGGTCTGAGAGTAGGTCATAAGTTATTTTTTTATATCCCTTATGGCAAAACAACGTTTGCCGGGTCAGCTTGCTATTTTTTTTATAAGTACCTACTAAGAGAAGTCTTAAAAAGGGAAATTAAACGAAGTCACGGTTACCAGACGGCTACCAGTAATAAATAAAAGTATTTCTTCCTTCAACCGTGTCCTCTAATAAAAAAGCAATCGAGTTCAGCAAATAGACGCGTTGTGGCGATATTACATTTTCCCGTAGGGTTTCATCTTATTAATTTAATAAATATTTTACCTAATGTACCTATTTAATAGATCAAAGTTTAATCAGTCGGAGTATTATATATTATATATTATTACAACCCACTTACAACCGGAGAATATTACTTATTACAACGCTAATAACGCGAAAAATTCAAACCTGATGCACCACCTCAAGATTTTAGAAATTTTGTCAGATATCTGAAGATGTCTAACATCTATTGGTAATACAGGAATAACAAAATTGAAAAAAAAATTATTTTTCGCTCCACCCTAAAGATGCCAAAGTAAGACTGTGCTATTTTTATAATGTTACGTTCCCAACTAATTTAACGCGTTAAATACAACGAGAAAGCCAAGCAATATGTTCAATTCTCGTTGTTTGTAACCTATCTTTTCTAAACAATGACAGCCAATTTAGCGTTGCACTACAACAAGCAATTCACCATTGGCACACTGCGATTATCGTGTGGGATATAACTTTAAAAAAATAATTAAACGTACCAGTTACCACGTAGTATCAATTACTGTTGGCGTATATACATGTAAATTAATTATGTGTGACATTTAAGTAGTTGATATAAAGAAGCATGTTGGGTTTCGTCAATTCTTCACCAAAATTTTATGAGAGCAATTTAAAGTTGCAGTAAATTTAGCTTTCAAATAAAAAAATACTACATACTGAAATCGCGCCCTTTCGGCGAAGAAAAAGGAGCCTCGTTTTACCCCGTTTTGTAGAAAGCCCTCAGATCAGAAAGCCTTGAGGCCGAGGCGCTTCACTCTTTATTAACCCTAACCCTAAACTATCCTGCAAGTGGTATTGTTACTAAACATTAGTAAAAAATACTACAAATGTAATACGGTATATAGTTACCAATCATAGAGTTAAAACATTTTATAAATTACAATTACATTATTTGGGGAAAAAAAAATCTCAAAGGACTTACTTTTTTCCATAGAATAAAAAAAACATATCATACGCCTTATATCTTATGCAAAAGTTTTTTTACTAAACATTCGTAAATTTTACGAGAATCTTGCTGCAGTTTGATAACTTTTTTGTAATTTTGGAAGGTTTGATGATTGGGAAGGGACAGTGCAGTAGAACAAGCAGGATGTTTTTTTCAGAAATCGTTATTTTGCCTTCGTTATTTATACGATAGTTTAGTAATCTATTGTTAAATGGTGTTCCCACATATAATTATTTTTACGACCTGCTGTGAGTGACATGTTACACCCGCTATTAAGACGAGTCATGAAATACCGGTTTGAATTATGAAATATTAATTATTTATTTGCTTCAACAATGTGTACATACATGTAAAGGACCAGACACCTTGCCATGTAAATACCATCGAGCCACTTAGGCGCTAGCAAGTGTGACGTGACGATGAAGCCTTATAGACATACACTCGAAAAACAGTACCCTCCTTCTTACGTAATCGGGTTAATTGAATTGCAATGTAGGTAATACAGCAGGGGGCATAACATTACACTGTTATGAAGAATGTTTTTGCGCCGTATAATAAGGCGATGGGTAATTATTGTCGTTAATTTTTTTATTTTTAAAGGGCGGATTCCTCAGTAATTACTATGTTATAGCGGTCTTATATTGTTATTATCTAGATGACACAAATAGTTGAACAGACTTTTTAAGTAAAAGTCTCAAGTTCTATCGAATTACAGATACGGCGTGGAAGATTGGCTCTCCCTATATTAGGAAATTAATACTATATTAGGAAAAAAAGTGTACCGCAACGTACTATTTTTTTATTATTATAATAAAAAAACAGTACATAATAGAGGTTAAAAACGTGAATCTACTAAGACTTCGCTATCCGTCCGTCCGTCTGTCACCAGGATTGAACCGTGATAGTTAGATACTTGAAATTTTCACATACCTATGATTTATTTATGTTAACAAATATTAAATAAAAAAATTGGTTGTCTGTAAAGTCGGTTTACTGACGATAGTTGAACGTGACAACTCTCGCTTGCACTTCAAGCCACATGAAACGCCTCAGAGCGAGGTAACGCGAGCGAGGTAACGCCGCATGAGTCATGTTTTTTGTGCGTGCAGCCGGCTCTATCGAATTATAAAACGTTGTCACGTCAAAAATTGAATGAAAAAAACGTGATTTTCTGCACGTTTTTGTATATGGTGTTAAGGTGCGTTTAATTTACTTGAATACTATGGAGAATGGGTCTTGTTAGTACGGAACCCCACAGTGCGCGAGCCCGATTCGCATTTGACGAATTATTCAAACAACCAAAAACGTGTAAGCAAATGATGTATAATCTGCATTAATATTGTACGGCGGGCCCCTAATTCGTCTCTGCTAATAATTGTTATTATGTAGTTTTTGGTACGATGGTAGCGAGAGCACGTATTTGTCATTAAATTATTAATGTAATTGTTTCGTACAAAGAAACTTAAATAATAAATTAATTGTAAAAGAACAGTTGTTTTGTGTTAATATGAGTTCCTGTTAGTGGATAGTCTTCAAACGAATGGAATGAACGATTTTAGTGATGTTTTATTTTGGCCACGGTTCTTTCCGCATTCTCAGTAATTTGCTGACGGTAGTTGACGGTGTAATGCATTTTTGCGGTGCACGGCCGGATACGGGCAGTGACATAATTAGCGGTCGTTTATTATGGCCACTATGTAATATGCCGCTCGTATCAGCGGAGGCACCCATGCGGCGCGGGTCGCGACCTGCGAGCTTCGGTACCGGTTTTTTTTTATTATTGAAGATAGGCTTGCGCTTGACGACAATCATGCCTGATGGAAAGCAATGATGAGGTCTAGGATGGAGCGCGCTTGCCTAGAAAATGCCAATTCACTCTTCTCTTGAAGGCACCTAGTTCTTGGCTGGAAACACGGAGGCTGGAAGGGCGTTCCGCACCTTAGCGGTTCGTATCAGAAACGTGGAGGAAAAACGGTCGTCAAAATTGAAATTGCATCGAAAACTTTTCTTTTCAATACAATTTCAATTTCGACGACCGAGTGGTGTAGCGGTAGAAATCTGCCGTCTGAGTCGGAGGTCGTGGGTTCGATGCCCACTACTGGTAAATGTTTGTGTGATGAGCATGAATGTTTTCCATTGTCTGGATGATTTTTAATATATCATATTTATGTAATATACATATAGTAATGTAATATAGTATGTATGTATATTTATCAGTTATCTAGTACCCATAACACAACACAAGCTATCGCTGCCTATGAATTTTAAATCCGGACGTTAATTAAAAAATAATGTTTGTAGGGGTTAATGTAGAGAGCGTAGTCTATAAAGAGTTTGGAATTAAATTAGATTGATTATTTGATACGGAATTCCATACATCTATGGTCAGTATCAACCTTCACAGCACATCTACTGAACCGATTTGGGTTAACATTTTTAATGGAGCTAGGCTATAATGTCACAGAATACCATACGGTACAGAAGACTAACTCCGCGAAATGGTTTAAATAAATAGCGATTCTAGCGCTGACACATAAAGGGCAATTCAGTTCGCAACAGCGCCTTACCAACGTCGTTAGCCTAAACATTGTGTTATCTTTCTATCATTTAACTTTGTCTCCCATATATCTCTTTCCTGATCGCTACAGAGGTCCTGATAAAACCGCTGAGCGATCGGGGCTATGTACTTATAGTCTTACAGTGTGAGTGAAACCCTACCTACCTTGGAATAACACATCTAAGAGTGTTTTTATAAGCTGCTTATCTCCTATTAAAATATGCGTGTCAAATTGTGAAGATGAAACGAAAAGAGACTTGGCGCACACGATCCAAAAATAATTCGACATTATAAAGAAATAAGTAGGTACCTTTAAGTACCTACTTATGAGAAATCATTCGAAAAGAACTTTATTTTGAGTTCACAATTCCCAACTGATCGTGTTAATGTGTCGTAAAACACCATTAAAAGTATTTATAAGAATCTATAATAGGTCTAAATTATACAGTCAATAGTGCAACTAGAGGCAAGTATAAAGAAAAATAATATTAAGTAGTAATAATCATAACATATTATAACAACAAAGTGCTATTATCGTCATTACAAAGGTGCAAAATTATACACTAGGTTACGCCGGTCGAACGAAAACTTATGTATTTAACCTTTATGCAAGGATAAGAGGTTTTCACTGTATTTATGTAGTTATAATAAAAATATCACTGAGCTTTCCTCGAGTCGGAACAATTTAAATGTAATACCAGCTCTATATACCTATTGAATATTTTAAAGGATAGATTACGACTACTTCACACCGTTTTTAAGTTTTATAAGAGTTTATATCTGCGACACCTATCGATTTTTCAGAAATCTCTCGATTCAAGAATGCCTTGAGAACTCTATGGGATCGCCCATAGAGTTCTCAAGGCATTCTTGAATAACACTAAAAGTATCAACCGACATTATAATGTTAATCTAAACTTAAAATACTAGGTGAATTCCAGTTGAAATATACACACTCGTATTTAAATTAAATCGATTCGTATTATAAAATAATAATTTAAGTGCATAAATAACATCGAGAACCGGATAGAACTAGATTAATCGTTTGCAACACTGCAAGTAGGGACGTGCTACATTAAAGATAACTTCCCGCCCCGAACCAGGTTTAAACGTAGGCTGTAATTGAAGGAAACAGACGCAATTTGTTTATTATTTATATATTATAATAACAGTTCTGCGTTATTACGCGTTCTATGTTATAGTTGAAAGTCGGTGCTGAGTCTTTCAGCAGAATTACTAGCCTATTAAAAGTTGGTACATGACGATACAATGTGGAAAGTGTGTATTTTCTTCACGATTCTGCGAGTCAACAGAGACCTAATGTTAATAGAGAGTAAAAGAAATTTCCATACATCCTTTTACCGACGTTTTTTAACAAATTTTTGGAACGAAGTTTCTTATCGCGCGTTGTGAAAGGGGAGCTAGACGGAAAAAAATAATACGAAAAGTTGTAACGACACTTTTTGCTATAGTAAGCTATTGTAATCCGTGCGGCGTGCGCATGTTTCTCTGTCTGTCTCTCTTTCTCTTATAGAAAGCAAGCCAAATATAGTTCGTTCAGTCCGGGTGTCCCTTGACACCTCTCAAGTTTATTTTTAATAAAGGACGTTTTTTCGAAAAAAAAGGAAATCTGTGCAAAAAATTGTTCATGTAATAATAATATTTATACGCTGTAAAATATTCATTTTATACAAAAAAATATGTGCGGATTGTTTTCTTTCATGCATTTGGAATTTGAATGTTTTATAAAAAGCGGTCAGTCCGTTTTGAAGGACCTTTGTTTTAAACACTGTGAAACGAGATTCATTTATAAGTATTTGAAAGATTTTCTGAAATTAGAGATCAGAAAATATTATAGGCAACAGTCGACCAGTCAATACTTAAAACGCCAAAGCTTCGCCTTTGGACTACAACATCAAACGAACTGTATCACGGTTCCGATGGTGTGCGAAGGAATTACAAGTTGCTTTGCATATCTAGTCATCGCCCCGAACGCTCCACGGCCACTTACAGCTCGAAAAGGGAGACTTTTTATAAGAAACACCAACAGAACAATACTTATAAACTATTATACTTATACCTCAGAATATAGATTTTTTCTGTATTCTGAGACTTACCTATACAATAATAGTGAAAAAATTACTTTGTGAATGACTTGTTGCTTATGGCGCTCGTAGACATAATACAGAGCGGTTCTATGAGCGGAGCGATTTAACCCTTTAATGCTTATGGTACACATAATTTTTTGTGAAATAAAGTTTGCGAAATATGTCCCAGAAGCTGATATAAAGTAGAAAGAATTAAGAAGTGAAGAAGTGTCATGATTTCACTATAAATATTTTTCGTCAGTAAAAAATGGTGCTTGGGCAAGTAATTTACGTCTTTAAGCATATAAACTGCAATTTAAAATATTTTCTTTTCATATGTATGAGTTCCGATAAATAATGATTTTTTTTTTTATTTTTCTAATTATCATAACATTATATGAAATTAATAGCATTTTTTCAAAGTTAAATAACATAATCGTAATACCATATAGGAACATAAATTGTTTTGCATATCGGTTCTTTGCCCGCTGTTTTATTAATTACTGTTTCTTTAAAGATAATAATTATTTCCGTATAGTTAAACTGCACATAGAACTTCTGCGTATCGCAAGCATTTGATTTATTAATTCTTATCAAGTGGAGGGAGATCTTCAAAATGTTTTATGGTGTTTTTGTTTCTTTTATGCAGCAGCAATAGTTAACGTCCATCGGTTTTGCTAAATAAATACCATTATCTCAAGATCAAATTTAATCTTCATTATTACGAAACATTATCTCTAATAAATTAAATCCCGTGTCACTTAGTACCTACGTAGGTAACAAAACTTCTCCGAAACGGCTTGACATAATTTTTAGGTTTTTTTTGTGTATTCGGTAGGTCAGATAATAATGGAACGTAAATATTTTTTCATGCCACTAAGTATGAAATAATCTGTTTTATGGCAAAACAACGTTTGCCGGGTCAGCTTATATTATATATTTACGAATAGTTTAATTATTTTTTTCCGCTAGTTCCATGACGCCATCTCAAAAATGATTCACTATGGCTGGTGCGCGTACGCTCATAATGTACGTTAATTTGCTCTAAAAACAGCATCCATTCTTTGTTGAATTTTTACGAAATGTTGTGCTTTTGTTCGTTACCTACATATATTTATAGGTACTTACCTACACGTCTTTTATGTACATCGTACAGATTTCCACTTACCGGTGTCTTTAGTGGGACGAATTCGAAATGCTTTTTTCAAACCTGAGCAGACCTTATTCAGTGTATGGCTTTGAAACGAAAAAGCCTCGAAATATGTTAAAATATTTTCCAGTGAAAAACTGTCCTTTTTGTCATCCATTTCTACAGATATCATTAGGAGGGATACCTTTACCTGAACTTTATTCGCAGCTGCTTTGAACACTTCTAATTGTTCATATATTTTTAAATCTGAGCGTGATGACTTGGAATAAGTCGTAGCTATTGTATGTAACACCAGATATTCAAGCTTTTTCGTTTGCTCAGTGTAAAATGTCTCTCTTGAGTTTCCTATCCATCGCATCATGTCTGTTTGCGCTTTGTAAAAATAGTTCTAAATTCGTCTGGCATCAGGGAACAAAGTGAGGATGAAATACCTACCAATGCTTTCAGTTTTCGAAGAAAATTTCTGAAGCCCATTGTCTCATATTCTATTTATACTATTATTTAGTAAGTACATGCGCCTTTTGCATGAAAACGAATGTGCGAAAAGCCCCCATTTGATTTTCCTTAGCTAAATTTCATAAAATCTAAATGATAAGTTAGAAAGCTTTTGTAAAATCCATTACAATTTAGCGCTTAGTTAATCTAGCGCTTTTAATAGGTTAGCTATTTGATTAAGGGCCAATTTTTCAATCGCCAGATAGACGTTAACTAAGGAATAAATATGACGTTTTGACAGATTTTGTATGGCATATGTTTCAAATTTATTCCTCAGATAGTTTATCTGGCGATTGAAAAATCAGCCTTAAGTTACTCTTAGGCTTAGGTAGGTATGTTTTTGTGTAATGTGTCTGGTTTATTCTTTAACTTCTTGTAATTTGAAATAAGTTTCATGTAACGCTATTGATAATTTCTCAAAAAAAAATAGTAAAAAAGTTTCTAATATGAATTTGTTTTTTTACAGGTATGTACCAACCGAATTGAGTTATTCTACAAAAAAAGATTGCTTGAAAGTTGAAGTTCATCTAACGTGAGTACTAACCACTTGTACATATAATTAATTTCTAATTAACAGCAGTAACTTACTATGTTCATAAAAACACTTAAAAAAGACCATTAACATTGGTTTTCCCCAAAATTAAAATAAAATAACAAAACTACACAACATTAATGTTTTGGCAAAAATAATGATTAATTAATACGACTTAAAGTTACAAGTTATTATTATAAACTATTATTTATGCATTAATTTAGTTAATTTGCTACATGGGACAAAAAACCCTAGGTATTTTGTTACTACGGACGAAGATGTTATGTGATGTTATGTTTGATGTTTCAAGATATTATGTTATTTTTTGTTTTCTGTACCTACTTCGCTTCTCTTGTTTTGATTGTTCCCACATCCAGGGCATCTGGAAGAGATCCTCATTTGTAGCGATAAGATGTCTTTGAGCATGTCCTCTCTATGTTTCTGTTTTTTATGTCTTTATATATGTACAGAATAAATAAATAAATAAATATGACGTAAAACGTACCTAATACATATTTTTCTTTTGCGCTGAGATTGTTGTAAATACCTACTTTATTATAATATGCATTATGCTTAATAGTTATTTTCTATTGCGAATGGACATTTAACATGATAGTTTTTGAAACAAAGTTTTTCCGTACCGTATCGCGCAGGAAAGGAAATGGAATTTTTTGTGTGACTAAAATTCTGTCAAGAAGAAAAACTTTGAAATTCTAGCATGAAAGTTTTTCTTAATACAACAGTATAGTTTTTCTTAATAGACAACAGATTTGGTATGTAGAACTCGTTTCTGCGAGCTACCTGAAGACAACTATCGAGCGAAGGGTGAAATCACGCTCGCAAAATATAAAATGAAGTTTTGTTTTAGGTGTTATTCTACACTTTGTTTCTACCATGTGTTCCACGACACTTACGTCTTTTTTATCAATATCTGAATTCTGAGATGGCCGTATACCTATAATTACTTGCTATTCCGAAGTAGGTACATTTTTATAACGAGTATTAATTAACACGTAAGCTGCATAGACTGACCGGATAAAGACACGTTGGGTTCTTCCAAAAAACTAACATTAGGTAGATTATGCACTTGTTCGCACAGACATGTTCATTCCTTGTCATCATCAGCCTATTTCATTCGCACGCCATTCACTATTGTTCGTAGGGAATTGTAGCCCATTCCTTCCCGCTCCCACTATATTATGATGGTTGGAGATCGGCTAGCTTCTTCTTGGCCATGTTGCGGTTTCTAATCGAGCAATGCCATGCTCTAGAATTCGTCTTCCCTTCAACCCATGTGACCCCCACCCTGTTTCATTTTCTGGAGCCATGTTAGGTACCTAGTTACTCTTTTTCTGTTTCTCATTTGCACATGTGGGATCATATCTACAGCTACCTACAGAGCTGATATCAGTTTTTCTTGCGTTATACGATTCAGAGCTAATTTTCGACTTTTGATATAGTATTGCGACTGGAGCATGAGACCCCAAGGCTCGGCACAGGCTCATTTTATTGGGCAGAAATGGTACAGAGCGAAACCCCAAACAATAATGCAATGAGTATATTGATCTCACTGGTCACTAATATTACGAAGGCAGATCTTTGTATGTGTAGGTATGTAACTCCTTCAAACTGCAACTATTGAACTAACTTGACTGAAATTATTACTTAATAAAAAAAAATAGATTATTATTTATACTCTGGACAACTTAAAAAATCCTCGGTGGACTGATGAAAAACCGAATTTCACATAAGCGTAGCCGCGAAAAAAATTAGTGTAGGTAAGTCCCTTATAATCGAATACGATAGAATAAGTATACAGTCGCCCTAAACACGGATCTACGCACGGGCTAGAAGGCAGATTAGAAAAAGTGCAATTCTTTATTATTCATATATGATAAAATACACCAGTTACATTGTAATGAACGTTATCTACTGTCGGATCAAAGTTATTTACAAAGCGGTATACCACGGAGCTATAACTTACGCTGGATGCGACTTAAAGCTTACCGTGCACCGAAGACTACTAATAGGATACTTTATAATATTACATTAAATTAGTAACTTTTTGAAGGCACTATAGTAGATTTGATCCCCATCTGATGGGATACTGTCGTAATTATCTTCTAACAGAATTACAGGTTTAACGTTTAGTATGAGAAGAAAGAAATATCAAGCCATTGGCAATTATGGAATGCATGGCACAAGGACTATTTTATCCGTATAAACGGATGAGCTCATGTTAGGCTATGCCTGTGAGTTCACCCGTTAACCGTATTACGTCAGTGATTAATTTCTATTCAGGACTGTCAAAATTCTAAACTTCTCGTATTCATCACTAGGTACACATCACTGTGTCCCAAAACTACTGTCTCTACCAATTTACTATTAATTGGGGATGGCTTGCAGTGTAGTGCCGTTTCCTATTTATTATGGCCATTGCTTTAACTGCTACTGTTTTTATTTTGTGCGTAAAAAAGTACTTTCCATGCGAGAAGTTCGAAAAGCACGCGGTAACTTGTCACATCCATCAACACAAGACTCCGCGGTGGCGTTGAGAGAGTATGCCAAGTCCCATTGTTTTGTCAGCACTCGACTTCGTAAAAGAACATAAAACTTAACAGCCGTCTATAAGAATATATTAAATTCGCCTTGTTTATTACCGGCTGAATTAATTATAACAGTTAAATGAGCGAACGTAAAAATATCTGCTCTGATTCTTAAATAATTAATATACGTTCATTATTTAACATTTTGATGCGCTGTTTAGTCGAACGCTTTTTCGGACCATGATTTACAAGTGCGTCATCATCGTCTCTATTTTTACAGCCACTACTGGTCACGAATCTTTTTTCAAAATGACAATAGATACCTGCAGTCCACAATGACATGGCAGGCTTCACAGTCATTTTGAGTATACCATGTGAAGTTTTGTTACCACAGCATGCTAACCAGGTTAAATCTGGGGCTGCATCTTGCTGATGGCGATGGTTATGAACGTAACGTATATGACGTGTAAGATGAAGATCTTGATTATTGTGATAACTGAAATGATGATTGTAAATAAAATATTATAGTGATAATTATAGGGATGATTATGGTGATGATGGAAGTAGTGATGACGACGCTGACTGAAATGAAATGATAGTTGAATGAAGCGAGCTAGCCATGTTAAATTATTACTGACGATAAGTTATCGTACGTATATCTGAGATGAGGATATTGATGATTATGATGATTGAAATGGTGATTGTTATTATTATGGTGAAGATTATGGTGATGACTGTGATGGTGGAAGTAGTGTTAACGACGCTGACTGAAATGAAATGATATAGTTGAATGAAGCAAGCTAGCCATGTTAAATTATTACTGACGATAAGTTATCGTACGTATATCTGAGATAAGGATATTGATGATTATGATGATTGAAATGGTGATTGTTATTATTATGGTGAAGAGTATGGTGATGACTATGATGATGGAAGTAGTGATGGCTGACTGATGTAAACTTAGCGAATGTTGAAATGTGAAAATATACAAGTAAACTACATAATGATGGGATACAAAACGTTTGAGTGCTGTTTGTCAACTATAGTGGCACTGTGTACAAGTTTTAATATTAGATTTCAAAGTAATAGGTTTTTTATCTATTACAATTGAGCCGTGTAATAAATTACTCAGCTGCTTTGCGGAGTTATGCTTCTCGTATTTATAATAATCTTGGAAATTAATCAAAGTCGCTGCTTTTCACTTTGAATGCAAAATGAAATGTTAAAAATAAGAACTCTAAGAACGTTCTTACATTATTATTCTCGTTATCTTCAGCTTCTTGTTTTGTAGTGGCTTTATTAAATGTTTATAATTTATTTCTAAGACATTTATTGCTTTTGTGGTGTTTCTGTGGTTACCTAGGTAAGGTATATAATAATTGTGTTTTGTTTCTTAGATGTACTGACTTAATGTTGCGTTTGCATACTGAACCTTTATATTGCCGATGGGGCAAAAACTCTACCAGCCAATATTTTTTTAATATTTAATGCCTGAGTAATTTGAAGTTCTTAATATATTACCTATGTTGATCATTTTTTAGAAAGCTTCGTTTGTAGTTTTTAGAACAGTGTCTTGAGATCGTTGATTCTAGTGTCTTTCTTAAAGCATCAAATGGGAAAATTCACAGGTTGAATAAAGCTATTCAGCGCCATTTTTGTCAAAATATTCTTTTACTTAATTCAAATCGATACTGCATCTTTCAATTATACAGGCCAGCGCTTGAATGTTATCACATCTGATGGAAAGTGATGGATATTCTAAGGTGGACTGCACTTGCCTAGGACATGCCTATTTGTTTTCTATGGGTACTCAAGTTGTGGTGAGGAAGACGGAGTCCGGAAGAGTATTCCAGACTTTTGCGGTGTGTATCAGGAACGGAGAATCAAACGTACTTATAGTTTGCTTAAGAAAGTAGTGATTCATGGTTCCAGCATAGCCACGCTCCCCGACTAATCAAACTTTAATTTATTGTCTTTTAAACTGTATCTTTTGTATAATAATACAATTCACTATTTTCTAAACGCGAACGGAATATCACTTAGGAATCCATTCAGAAGTTTATTTAATCATTAAGTTCTCTATTTATTAAAAAAAAATAAGTTTCAATTCATCCGCGACAAATCCAATAGCTTTTTTCCTACTTGGGTCCGTAGTTACTCGTAATAAATTGAATCTAGCAACTAGAGAGAGCCCACGACTTTTATTTTATTATTCACTTACTTCAATATTCCCGACTGATTTAATGAATTACGTTCACAAACCCATAATTTATATGCGTCGGCTGCGTTTTAAAATAGTTCCCATTTCTCATATAAAATAAAAATGGCTGGACAACAATAATAATTATTATTGTTTGAATTATAACGTTGGACGAAGGTCGACAGTCGGGAGACTGCCAAAATAATTGTATATTAATGATATCTGAATTTCTACTCAGGTTGTCAGATAATAAACATATTTTATTGATTTAACTACCAGTTACTGAGATTTTCTAATTATAACCCTGAATGAGATGCCATAAGAATTGAACAAAAAAAATATTAAATTTTGTCATAAATTACATTCACTGGTCCATATTATAGAAAGTTATGGATTCGATAATTTTAAATAAAGGTACTTTTATACATGATTCTTAAAATAATGTACTTATTTACAATTCACCATTGTTCGGTTTATTTAAATATATTATTTAAACACAGTAATAAAATGTGTACCAAACAGTTGAACACAATAGTTTTTTTGGCATCCGCTAACATCCGGGTCAAAGGCTTCCTAGAAAAGTAGGTAGTAGCTGCGAGTACGTGTAATGTTAAAGATATTATCACATTTGAGCACCGTACCAAAGAACAAAGTTGTTTATTTTAATTTTAATATTTAATAACTGTTACACCCACGTTTTCTCTTAAAGCACTTTAAATTTTAACTTGAAACTTTAAACGCATGCCACACAGCAGACGGACGAAAGGCGTTCCGGGAAAAAAAGGTTATAATCTTTTTTGACCAGCCCCCTGATTGTGTAACTTTTTACGATGAAATGGTATTCATTTGATGGCCGTCGGCATCAAAGTAAAATAAACCATAACAACATTGAATTAGAGCTCAATTTTGTGTATGCGTTCTTATACGTTTAGGTATGTACGATACGCTCCATAACGCTCCATGTTGAAATCGGTTGTAATGAATTTGTGACTTTAAACTGATACACTTAAGGAATATTTTACTTTGATGGTCAAGGAATACCATTTCATCGTAAAAAGTTACACAATCAGCCCCCAGAATAATATTAATAGGTAATAATTATGATAAGTATCATAATTATTCATGTAACTTTAAACTAATCTAACGTGTGATGTTTGATTCTTGTGCCCTGGACAATACGTAACAACAAGCTATCTAAGTTATTATGACAAAATAAAACAAAATCAAAGTGACAGTGAGTCACACAAAGAGAGTATCAACGACTTTCTTTTACAACAGAAAGTAAAATTATGACTCTCTTGTACTATAAAAAGTACCTATTATTATGGTTGGATTTTGTAACGTGATGAAGAGAATTAAATAAGATACCAGCCTACAGGTAAGGATATTGGTAAATTGATATGGTATGGATATTGGTAAATAGGTATGATGATTCCATACCTGCCACTGTCGCCCCGCAACGCACCCGCGTCGTCGGATGTGTGTTTGTACTTCGCGGCTTTCTGGTCGAACGTGTTTTAAATGTTGTGAAAAGTGTTGACATTTCAATTAAACTACAAATTACATACCTATCCAAGTACGAATAGATATAAGGTACTTGTCTACAGACTTGTCAGTTTTTTTTACACAAACGTTCTAAGCATGCCTACTGAAGATCATCTCGTGTGAAAAATAGTTTTCTCGAGTAAAGGCCCAAAAAACAGTCAAGGTCTAGTCAATTTCGCGCTCTAAGAGTTCCGTACCACTAGTTTATCAATAACTTCACTTGACTTTTCTTTAATTTTGCAATTTATATTGCATAAACACAGTAAAACATTGCTGCGTTACCTAATCGGTTGAAGCCTGCAAGAAGAGTTCTTTACCAGTAAAAATAAAGAATAGCCTATCGCCTCTTATGGTTAATAGATTTTTAGGGTTCCGTATCCAAAGGGTAAAATCCGGACTTTATTACTAAGACTTCGCTGTCCGTCCATCCGTCTGCCACCAGGCTGTATCTCTTGAACCGCGATAGCTTCAGACTTGAAATTTTCACAGATGATGTATTTCTATTGCCGCTATAACAACAAATACTAAAAAATAGAATAAAATTATATGAATACACGTAATCAATTTCCCTTCGATATCTCAACCGATTTCTGAAAAAGGACAGGACCTTTCGGAAAGATCTACAAGAACGTGGTCGATTTCCTCATTTCAAGAACGAAACCTTCTTTTCTCCTCTAAAGGTTACTTTAGAGGAGAAAAGAAGGTTTCGTAGGTTTCTCCTCTAAAGTAACCTTTAGAGGAGAAAAGAAGGGATAATTTTATTCTTTCCCTAAGAACGTGGTATTCGATTTCCCATTTCAAGGGCGAAACCTTCTTTTCTCCTCTAAAGTATCCTTTAGAGGAGAAAAGAAGGGATAATTTTATTCTTTCCCTAATATAAGTTCCATAAAAAATAAGTATCTATCGCCTCCTGCGTCCCGGCCCTCGATCCAATGGCCGAGCGAAAGCCCCTCGAGATATTGTTCGAAGCTTTTCGCTATTCGACCGTTGACCGCAACGAATATACAAGTGCTTACAATAACTGTTGAGTCAACATTTTACATTAAGATGATCTCGTGAGAAAGCTCTTAGCACCTCAATAGGTACCTACCTATCTATTTTGTTATTTTTTTTCATAATTTATCTATAACTTGACCGACCTTTGAGGTTCTGTTATGGGGTTTTATTATCACAAACCTTTTACTATCAGTTAAAGCGATAACCAGCGAAACTTATTTTTTTTTGTCAGTGCCACTTTTTTCACTTGTCTCTTAAATGTTGGTAAAATATATTACCAACATTTAAGAGACCTATGACCGATTTAATGGAACAAATAAGAAACGTATTGTACTTAGGGTCACACGTGTTATTGGAACGAAGTTCCTTATCACGCGTTGCGAAAGGGGGCTAGACGGCAATAATTATAAGATGAAAACTTGTAACAACACTTTTTGCATCCGGGTGTCCCTTGACACCTTTCAAGTTTTTCAATCAATCAGTTCCGCGATTTTGGACATATACTACAGCAATGTCAAGCTTACAACTTGGGCTGATTGGTTTATGTTTGCATCGGTTTAACAGCGTAGGCCGATTGGCTGTGATGGTTGCGTTGCTGCTGGCGATGCACATTTTGATTAACCCGCAGGTATAAGTGTTAAGCGTGTAAGTCAAACAAGTAGAACGTGGTCCAAAACATCGAATGTAGGCAGTCGTATATAAAAAAAAAAGTTGTTTTAAAGTATAAAGTTGAAAGACTTAAAACGTACGAAGTCAAAAGATTTGCGTTAACGCCGCTACGAGTTAATTACATTACAATGGGTAACAAAGTCGTAAAATGTACATTAAAAATAAAAATATACCCTGAAGAAAGAGGAGTTACGACTTGTGTTACACGTTTTATTTTATTTATGTAAGTATTACATCTTTATAGTAAGTACATTAAAATAACGCCTTCTATGGTATGTTTTGAATGCGCTTGGGACGTAAAGGGTGTTTCATAAAGTGGCGATTTGTATTTGCATGGCTACTTGGTAGGTAGACAGCTAGTTAATTACATATACCATGTTAAATAAACGATTGATAATTAAAAAGTTGGATAATAGCGGTACTTAAAAGGATTATTTTGAACATAGCTAGGTAAATCCTATTTTATTTTACTATTTTAAAAGACTGAATGTTGAATACAGATCAAAGAAGTAAGGTGATATTGAAGTTGTACAATTGTACAATGTACATGCATCAAAATATTTTTGGAAATATTAATTAAATAATCCTTTACCTTTAAACGAGCAATTCTTATATATATATATATATATATATATATATATATATATATTTCTATATAATCTGAATCTCGGAAACGGCTCGAACGATTTTCATGAAATTTAGTATACGTTATAAATTTAGTAAGGTTTTGGGGGCGATAAATTGATCTAGCTAGGATTCATTTTAAAAAATGTCGTATTTACCAAAAAAAATTATATAAATCTATACCTGACATCTATTGGCGCTAAAGTAAAACTATTACAGTAAACTCCTGCTGCCATCTATTGGTAAGTAGCTGTAATACTACCGAGCAAAGCTCGGTCACTCAACTAGTTATTATAATTTACACAATTATTAATTTGATTTTAAGAAATACTCCCAAGACTAGGTTTTGTTAACGTGCTATTAACTGCATTAATCATCATTGATCATTGGGTATTAAATAAAAAAATTTGATACTAAAAAGTATTTTATGACTCTTTTCCACCCGTCCCCTTGTCTCCAAGTGTAAAATTAGAAAAAAAATTCAAAGGAAATCCGGGAGCGCTGACAGAAATGAAAAAAAATTTGAAAGTAAACTATGATACAGATAACTCATATTATGTGTATAGAAGTGTGTCGGTACCTGTAACAATAACGAGTTAAATGATTTTTTCCCATCTCAAAAAAGCCGAACGCGTCTAAAGAAATTCACTTCAAAAATCCCATTTGTACCCTGAAAGAAACTGAATTTAAATTTGGGGTTAAATAGAGAAAACTAAACCCTGGATTGAAAATAAACAGTGATTATAACAATACCACATACTTACGTCTAAATCGGTTTAAGCGTGTGGAACTTAAAGTCGTATAAGTAGGAATGAATAAAAACAGACACATTTTTATAAATCAATTTAGGTACTGACTGAACTCCAGTTCAGTATCAAAATAATTTCCAGGGACTTTATAAAGGACGTCAGTTTTCACAACTGAAAATTCGTGCCGTTAACTATTAGTCTGGATTCTTTTGAATAAAATATAAGATTCCGAGATATCAATCATGAATCCTCTTGAAAGCTACCTATCCGGTTGTTTTTATTTCCTTCTGCATAGTGTTCATCTCTAATTGTTCGACGCTGTTCCGCTAACAAGTACCGGCTTTCAAATTACAAATTAGTCTGTAAAGTTACAGCCACACTGGTGACAATCTGAGATATTAAAGATTTTTGACGTGATAACGTCTTATAATTCGATAGAGCCGGCTGCACGCACAAAAAACATGACTCATTTACCGTTACCTCGCTCTGAGGCGTTCCATGTAAGGCTTGAAGTGCAAGCGAGAGTTGTCACGTTCAACTATTGTCAGTAAACCGACTTTACAGATAACCAATTTTTTTAACTAAAAGTTGACTGCACCTTACCTGATGGTTGGGACCATAAAGCTCAATGTGCTGTGCTAGAGTGGTCGACAAAAAAGTTACAGTACCTACCTTGCTGCTCGCGGGGTAACAATATTGGTTATAATTACGACTGTTTCGCTCTCTACCGCACTTAGGCTCTACAACAGACTTTTCGGGGAACACGCGCCGTTCTGTTCCTCCTACACCGCGAGCTATTGGAAAACCCTTATTAAGTTTTTTTAAGAAAGCAAACTCTTACAAAATGAATGGCCATAAAATCTTCTAATAGGTACATAAAATTTTCGTGTGTTTGTAGGTAACCTAACGCGTCTGAAACTGTTTTTTATGAAACTTTTGTCTACATTCGGTATGGGTCTGAGAATGGGTCGTAAGCAATTTTTTGTACGCATAATTGGCAAAACAACGTTTGGTGGCATTATCAGATGTACTTATTCGAAAAAAGACAGAGTTCATATAAAATTCTCGTGTCACAGTTCTTGTAACCAAACTCCTCTGATTAACCGATTTTATGAAATTTCTTAGTCTACATTCAGTAGGTCTGAGAATGCGTCGTACGCTACCTATTTTTCATACGCCTCATTGGCAAAACAACGTTTTAGCTAGAATATATATAAGATTACTACATTATAACTAGATATTGCATGTACAAAGAAAGTCCGTTGATCAAACAACAAAGGATCAGGGTGGAATTATGAGAAATATTCGAAAAAAACAGCGGTCATATAAAATGGACATATAAAATTCTCGACACAGTTTGTAACCAAACTCCTCTGAAACGGGTTAGCCGATTTTATGAAATTTTTAAGTCTACATTCTCAGAATGAGCAATTGTTTATACGCCAAATTACCTACCTGTATTATAACTAGAAATTGCATATGTAGAAAAGACAGTCTGTTGATCAAAAAACAAAGGATCAGGGTGGCATTATGAGACGTATTCGAAAAAAGACAGCGTTCATAAATTATTGTCCGCGTTCAAATATTGATGTTGTATGTTTATTTTTTAAAACCGGACGCATCGAAGCTACGGTATAGTATTTAAATGTATGCACAAACAAAGGGCGAACAAGGACTCGTGGTGCGAAGGGAGCCCGCTGCCTCCACTACTATGTACCTAATTGAAATTTTCTACACCGATCGCCGCTATTTGATACTTGACTAATTACGGATTAACATATTTATTGGTATGATTAAAAACTCTTTTGATTTTTTTCTGGAATCAAATCTATTATAAATAATAATAAGGTTATTCTCTCCAATCCCCTTTAACTCAGGATGTGAAGGGTTTAGCTATACGCCACCAGGGTAGCAAAGTGCGAATTTGTAGGAATCATACACTTTTAGAAATTTGAACGTGTTATAGAGTTCTGCATGATGTTTAAATGGAAATACTGGTTTAAAAAGCATGAGTTTTCTCAACTTAAGTAGACTGAAAATTTTAAAATAACTATCAAGTGCGTGTAGACTGTTATAGACTGTTCCGTGTTGCTCCTTCAGAAATGGACACAAACTTACACTAAGTTGCTGTTATAGGGGTATATTACTAACAATTGCAGCATCAAGTTCTCTTTTTAATTTCCAATATTAGTAGTGAACCTAAATATTTTGCAAACGGAATCGGAATTGTCTTCCCATAGGCAGGGGAGGTAACAGTAAATATTTTTTAGAAAATCTAAAAAACTAAGTACAGTAATAATACATGTTCCGGCAGAAACATTTTGTATATCCAAACCAAATATATTACAGCTTTCTATCGGTGTTTCTACTAAGTCTCTGAGCAAAGTCACGGATGGACAGACAATTGTGACTTGTACTTGTGGACTACGGAACCCTAAAATGGTGAAGTCATAAGTTAGCCCTTTTCCTTAATTTTTTGTGTTTTGCAAAAATGTTTTAGGTACGTTTAAAAAAATCCATGCGGATGTATAATAACTTAAGGCAAAAAGCTCTAGCTGACCTAGAAAACGATGTTTTGACATTAGTGATATAAAAAATTGCTTACAACCTACTGTCAGACTGCACATACACAGAAAATTTAATAACAATTGGTCGAGCCGTTTCGGAGGAGTTTGTTAACTAAAAAATGACACGAAAATTTAATATATTAGAGATAACAAAAATATCAGTATCTCTTATAGTATAAATATTTAATTGTAAGTATCAAGACCTCCCACGCGGCGTAGAGCAGAAGGACCGGGCAGCCTTTAAGTTTACTTATAATATTAAGATAAATATTTCACATGCCCATGTGAAACTGCTTTATGGTTTGAGAATATCACTTTTAAATCGTACTGTGTTCGAGGTTCGAATGTTTTAACAGCAATTAGATGCGTTTTACCCGACCTTATTGTTAGCTGCGCTCAGGCTAGTATTGATAGTGAGTCAATACTCTATGTGGTTGGTTGGCTGTTCCTTTGTGCGTTGTTTTCGGGTTTGCTTGTTAAAAATCTTGGTGAACTACTTTATTTTTGGGGGGTAAATAGACTACCTCAGGTTTGTAACAGGAAAAGCTAACACGGCGCGTTCGGCGGGAGGTGCACGCACGGTGGTCGACGAGTACTTGACACCTAATTTGTTTGCCTCGCCCGCTGATCAGATATTAAGAGCCTCGCTCATACAAGGAGCGTGAATCTTTAAGTAACGCTTTAGCGCGAGATTATCTCAGGATCCTATCTCCCAAATAAGTTCGACGCCGCCGTCTCGCTTTCGTGTTTCTTATTGTCACCGATTGATTTGAAGGGAATTTTCAGTGCGTGTAGATATTTGTGTTGGAAAAATTTCATTCTTGCACTGGCTTATAGAATTCGCGTTTAACTTTTACGTGTTTGATTTTTTGATAAATAAGATCGATTGAGTGATTGACTACCGATATACATATATATGTACTAGCTGATGCCCGCGACTTCGTCCACGTGGGATAAAAAACTATTCTATCTTTTAAGTTGGACCAAATGACAGATATTCACGGAGTTTGAACTAAATCGGTTCAGTAGTTTAGGAGTCCATCGCGGACAAATATCGTGACACGTGATTTATATATATTAAGAGATATAATATGTAGGTATGCCTACAGAAAATATTTGTTTTGGTATACAAGTAGTTGTAGCCAGTAGTGAAGGCAATAGGGAAATTTACCTTCAGGGTGGAGGTATACCTGGGGACCACCTGTGGTCCTAGCGTCTCACTTCGGAAGTTGTATGTTGTGTTGTATTCGGAAGGCTATAATAATATATAATATGTAGATGTAAGGTATGTGTGTTCTGTAGACATACCTAACCTAGACATAGCTATATATCAATATTGAGTGCTACGTTGCCAATCATAATACTGGTAATACATGTAATGAAGTTCATGTCCTTGAGCTTGACACAATGCTTTGCTTAATACGTAACTATAACTATAGGTGAGGAGTCAGGGCCGCATCTTAATTTAATCACTACGGGGAATACGGTCGGTCAAAGAAAAATCTATCGCATAACAGCCTGCCTGCAGCGGACAAATAACGATCAGTTAGAAGTAAACAAAATTGAAACAAAGCAAATGTACTAAGCCGCACCGCGATATTAAACCGAGATCGGAAGCCGGTGGCGCTACGCCTGGTATAATAATACGGAGCCAACTTTTCTCATTTTAATGTTGTTCGCTGGCAAAGTTTAAATATAAAAATATAATGATGCGGCACGCATTAGTGAGTCATTGTAAGCGACGTGCGTGCCGGCCGACTTTCAGCCCTCGGCCCGCGAAAATAGGAGTTAAAAACAAATGGAAAATAAACTTTTCGAATAAAATAAAAATAACCCTCTTGGCGGCGAGGGTGGCGGCCCTCCCCAATAAAAAATATAATAACTTTTCTTTTTATTCGACGTAATAGCGACCGTTCGCTTCTAATGTCGCCGTCCCGTTCGGGCGCGGATTGTTGCAATGGGGTGCGAGGCGAGTGCGGCTCGCGAGCCCCGAATGCGGGTCACTACACTGCGTACGGGCTCCCGAAACCGAGGACGCGCAGCACTGAATCACTTTGAACTTTCACTGTATCCATACATCTTCGTTGTCTCGGGCTGTAATAGACTCAGGCCGGACCGCGCAAAAAAATCGCCTGATAATTGGTGTCAAAAAAGTTATCTTTGACACCAACGGCGTTAGTAGTAAACCGACCGCAGTATCGTTTAGGAACCGCGATTCACGTCACAGATCACTTCACCATGTTATGAATCCGCACGCGCGTTTCCAAGAGGGACGGTCTTTTTCCTTTTGTGACGTATTAACGTGATTTTTTTCGTGTACACGAAGAAGGTTAAGACGGGCTCATACTTAGTTTCATATCGGTGCAGGCGGTGTATGTCCACTGCTATGTATAGTATATGTGTACCACTGAACCTACGCCTGATCTCTATGATCATGTCGAAATGTTGTCCCATCGTATTATGAGAGAAGAGAATAGAGAGTGCACCTGGTTTGACGCATACACTTGTGCGCAATATCTCCCGCGCCTATGGAATTTCGGTATGCAGAGATTGGCAGCCATAGCCGAATCGGCCTTGACCAAGTATCCTCAATCTGTACAGTTTCGATTGGCTGCAATGATGATAGGTCCAAGCTCTGTATTGTTATGTAAGAGATGGCCTTTCCCGCACATTAAGTCACAAAGCTAAGTGCCCCAGTAGTTGCCAATTCAGCTTCGCAACACGTTGAACTACATCGGTAACCCCAGTTCTTCTAGAAACGAAATAGCTCGTGTAATTTGTTGGTAATTGCGCAGTACATTCATTCCATGTCTGCTGCCCTTTTGTTCATGGTAACTCTATTGCTTAAATATTTCTAGGTTTGTGATGTATGTGTGTGTGTCAGAGAGTCTGAGTAATGAGGGAGTCAGGATTTTTATTATTAAGGGAGTTGGGGTTTCGAATCCCGCAGTTAAACAACACAAGCCCATCCAGTTTGGGCTCGTTTGATTAGTCTGGATGAATACTTTGGTCCTAGGTGGTTACCAGGGTCTAATGGTGGAGCTGGAACTTGGCCTAGGAACTCAGTGATTAAACGACATAACCGCATCGAGTTTGGGCTAGTTACATTCGTCTTGACGAGTACTTTGGTGCTAGAAAGTGGGTGTGGTGCTGAGAAGATTACGGATTAAACGTATAAAAACGAGTTTTTAAACATATTAGATTAGACGGTCGAAAGACTGGTATTCATAGTTTCGGTAAAGACAAGGGAATTACAGTTTTGGTATGTAATAGTTCAGTTTTTTGTAATAATTATAATGCAACTCGCGCCATCCTACGTCGCGTCGCGTCGTATAAACAATGCGATAGGGTGTGCACACACCGAATTGACCCTCAACGCGGGCTCCTTTATAAAGGACTAAGAGCCAGCGCGTGCCAGACCTTCGTTATATATATATTTAAGGGTGTCTGGCAAGGGGTTGTCACCACACTAAGTGTGTGGCAATGCATGGCGTGATTTCAAATACTATTCTAAAGAAAATATAAAAAAATAGACTTTATTCTTTGACGTAAGATTTTTTACACGTTTATTACTTGTTATCTCCCAAAGCAACCATGATCCAAACAAACGTCCAAACAAACATTCTTCCCAGTATTGAGGACAATACGCAGATAAACTTTCAGCTTTTATAAAATAACGAAGGTCTGGCCGTCCTGGGCTCTTGGGCTATAAATACGATAGCGGATATTATTCCGCCCCGCCCGCGCCCGCGGAGCGCCAGGGTTGCCCGCGGGCGCTTTTGTAACAATGGACAAATCTGAATTTTAATTTTAGGCGACGTCCAAAGACGAGATTAACTATTTGATGTGCAAACTTTTGCCAAATGCACGTCGGGCTCATACAATCAAAACCATTTAGCTTAGAGTTGAGCTATTTTTAATTACATTTTATAAACTAGGTAACTAGTGCCCAGTTGCACGAAAAAAATTCAAAATTTTAAGTGGGACTTAAACTAATTTAATCACAATCAATGTCAAAAAATGTTTGAAATTTTGACATTTCTCGCGATTAAATTAGTTTAAGTAGCACTTAATTTTTCAAATTTATTTCGTGCAACTCGGGGTATATCTTTGATTTCCATTTTACTTAGAAAATAAAATGGAATTCAAAGAAAGAAAATAATAACGTACGCAAAAAAATGTATTTTTTTTGTTAAAATGGAAGATTATGAATTATGAATTGGCAGCAGGGTTCATATTTTTTTTTGGTAAATTCGACATTTTCTAAAAGTGAATCCTAGCTAGATCGATTTATCGCCCCCAAAACCCCCTGTATACTAAATTTCATGAAAATCGTTCGAGCCGTTTCCGAGATTCCGAGAAATATATATAGATATACAAGAATTGCTCGTTTAAAGGTATAGGATAAGATAAAATTATATTGGAATTAAATATTATTCTATCCTACAAAATAATGAACAACACGTAAAATATCATGATATCGTCATGATTATCTTTCGCGGGTAGAGAATAAAGCTGTCAAATGGCAACCCTATTCTAAACGCAAGATGGACGCATCTTATACAAATAACCGTCCGCATCCATAGTACAATAATAATAAATAACTATTGTTCCCGCTACATTGTGATTGTGTTTTGAATACTGCTCTAAAATAATAATTTCCATATACGCTCTCAAAACGGAGTTAATATCTAATTTGAACAATCGACTTTTTAGGGATCAGAAATCAAATTATTGAGTCGCAAAACCCTACATTTTTCGATTATATCGTCACATACACATTTTATTTCCCTACGTGCAGCGAGATATTACGACCAGTGGGTTAGTACAAGTTTTGGACTCGAATCTTGTGAACATATAACGCTATGGAATCTTTATCATTACGATAGTGCTAAGAATTCTACAGATACGAATTTGGCACTAACCCCACAGTATAATATGTATAAAACACTAGCTGACCCGGAAAGCGTTGTTTTACTACAGTCAATAGTCAAATACACTTCAGGTATTCAATATAAAAATAAATAAAGTTTTAAAAGTGTCTGTGTGTTAGCGTAAGTATTAGAAGTGTTAATTTTAATAATTTTAATAACAATTCTTCACCGTCTCCTTCACCAATTTTCACTGGCCGTGCAAACCACTTTGGTAATCTTTTAACTGGACCCCACGATTCAGGTCACCTAGTGTGGGGTCCTAAGGATATCATAAAAAAAAAAACATAGGCTTTGCCAATATGGGCTTTAGTTAACGTGGATTCAAACGTGCCTTATAGTATTTTAATTATAGAGGAATGAAAAAAATTTACGTAGGTAAAAAGTCCCTACCGAATATAATAGAATAGAAAAATGTTTATTTAATGACACAACACATAGAAAAACCAAATAACTTAACCTATGAAACTTAACTACGATATAAAGATAAACCAAATCTATATATATAAAAGAGAGTTACCACTCACTCACTCACTGACTAATCACGATATCTCAGGAAGTATAAAGCCTACAAACTTGAAATTTGAAAGGTAGGTTCTTTGTAATGGGTAGTTGTCAGCTAAGAAACGATTTTGAGAAACTACCCCTCTAAGGGGGTGAAATAGGGGTTGGAAGTTTATATGAAAGTCCCGTGTTTTTGAAGTTAGAGACGTGAAAATCGTCATTTAGGTTATCAGCTTCAGATATTAAAAATTTGTATAAGTCGTTTTGGAAAATTCCCCTTTAAGGGTGGTAAAATAGGGGATGAAAGTTTTTATGTGAAAATTTTAATATTGTTACTGTTGACTTGAAATTTGGAAAGTAGGTTCTTTCTAATGGGTAGTTGTCAGTTAAGAAACGGTTTTGAGAAAATCCTTCCCTAAGGGGGTGAAATAGGGGTTGGGAGTTTGTATGAAAGTCCCGTGTTTTTGAAGTTTAAAGAGTCGTGAAACTCGGCAATAGCACTGAATCTCACGCGCATGAAGAAGCCGAATTTCACACGGGCGATGCCGAGGTACTTTTTATCCCGGAAAAAGCGATGGTTCCCGCAGATGTAGTGAAAAACCTAAATTCACGCGAACGGAGCCGCGGGCAACAGCTAGTAACTTAATATATGAAACTTAACTAAGATATAAAGATACAAATTACACAAAACCTCATCCAAGCCGTTTTGTAAGAGTATTGTTACAAACACCGTGACAACAGTTTTTTATATTGAGAAGAAGTAGAAAGTCAAAACAGACGGAACACTTTACTCAAACAGCCAATTCCCACTTAGCTCCTAACAATAATAATAATCTTTGGTATTTTCCCTCTTCGATCTTATCGTTGATAACAGAGCTCCGAGCGGATGTTTGCATACAAACTTTCCACAGCGATAGGTATTGTATGCAAAATTAAGTTTTACAACGATATTAATCAATGTAAGTCGATCAAAAATGACGGTAATAAAAATAAGCATCAGTTGAAACTTTTATTTGGCTCCATTGTCTTGGGCGCGTACGGGCGTGCATTTTCTTATTTTCTTCTTGTTGACCGTATTCATAACGTAATCCAAGTAAGGCGTGCCACCTGTTGCAATGTAAAAACTAACGAAATACGAATAAAATAATAGTATTCTTCTATTTTATTACAAGTACTAGTTGCCCGTTGCATCGCCTGCATGAATTTTGGTTTTTATATAGCCCGTTATAATGAGACGACTTGAAAAGATAGACATATAATCTCGCGGGCTATGATTTTTGCGTTACTTTGCGTACAGGTGCCGGCAAATTTCTTGAGCATGAAATGACGTAGTGGGGCAAGTTAGCGCACACAACTCTTCGCCGACGCGCCACATACCAGCAAAAGGATCTAAAATTCGTTTATGTTCAATCAAGGTCGTATACCCAAGAAGGTTGCCGTGTACTGTAACAATTATAACCACATTATAACCTTACTAAAGAGACCTTACCTTTTCACAGGTACCAAGGGATACCCTCACTTACCCTTCCAAGTTAGTACGATAACATCTTAGCCTGCATCATCACTTACCATCAGGTGAGATCGCAGTCAAGCACTAACTTGTATCGAATAAAAAAAAAGAATAATAGATTTTCTAGGTTATAAGGACCGAATCGCTACTAATATCTGTTGCGCAGTTGGCCAGTATCAGGTAGGATTGGTCGCCGTCAACAATTCAGTCGGGGTTATTAACTATAAAAAACTTAATGGGATCGATACACGCTCGCAACAAACCGCACCACCCTCTCTTATTATTTTTAGCGGCCATTATTCTTTTATTATATTTATGAATTTGAATTGAACCGTATTTTAGTTTTCAATGTCACATGAAAGGGTAACAAGCTATTTTACACTCTCGTAACAGCGCAACAAAGTTGTATTTACTTCGCTCGCGTGACACGCGCGGGCGCAACAATAGAAAAGAGGACGAGATGAAAAATCTGTTCACAAACATTTCGTGTTTGAACTGTCCGTTTGTTTGTTTAGTTGGAAACTAAAAAATCTACCAACATAATGTCTCAGCTAAATTTACAGATAGGTCCAGGCGTACATTTATAATTTTGACTGCCTAAACATATTATAAAGCGACTGACTTTTTAGACGGATATAATATCAGACTTCAGTTAAAGAGACCGTATGCAGACACTGGTAGCGATTCTGTTAAAATTTATAAATTAATCATGTCTAAACTGTCTACTATGCTTTCTACAATGCTATACTGTTGGAAAAAGACATCACTATTTCTAAAGACTTATCCTACAGAGTTATCCTTTTCCTCTGTGACTATTGTGATATGGATAGTAGATTTTTATTTTTACGCTTAAAATTCTAAAACAGAATCGCTACCACTAACCTAGAATCATGCATTTGTTATACTTGTTATATTATGACATGAACAAATAAATAAAAATTTGATGAACTGTTTTGAAATAATACTTAAGAGGATTTATTGAATTTATTTTTGTCTTTCTCACTCTCACGTACGTCACGTCACGTTGGTAGATGCGACATGCATAACATAAAAACAACCTTTTACCTAATTACTCGAAAACTAAGCCAGTTATCGAAAATCTGTTTCTAAGCGTTTTTGGACATTGTTATTACCGACACATTAATTCAAAAAATACAATTACATCTATTGTAGTTTCTGATAAAAGACAGGAAAACTGAGATTTTGGAGAAACTTTTGAACTTTCTATCGAGAAAATTTTATCCAATCGTGTTTCTGTACGTTTAATAATTAAAACGAAACGGAATAGTTTAGTTAGTTTAGTAACGGACGTTGATTTTTAATGCAGAATTTAATTGTTAAAGCATTAAATAAAATTAGGGTATCAAACGCTCTCTGATGTTTCATTTCTTTCTATTTTTTTATAGAAAAATCGAAAAAACATGTATTCAAATATTTTATCAAACACCAATATCTGTAGATTTACATACTTAGCTCTAAAGAAGTTGGATTTTCATCTCCTATTTTCATTAAAAACATCTTTGTTAGAGCTCTTTGTTAAACTTCTGTATAACGACAAAAGACAAGAGCTTTCATACATTCCTACTGTATAATATTATTTGTCAGTTAACAAAAAGCGATTTGAAATGTTTCCTAAAACCTCTCGACAAGAATGTAGATCGTGCTTAAGTGCAGTATTATATTAATAATATATTTTTGGAGCGTATAAGTAATAACAATCGTAATAAGTATTCTTGTACTATTATTTGAAACGGCCAATAATTGCTTGCGTGCGTATTATATGTTAAAATAATACGCCCTAATGCTCACTCTGTGATGTTCATCATGTTATTAGTGCTTAATAAATAAACTAGTTTGTTTTCGTAACTTTGTTCTCGTAGATTTAAGTTTTAGTTCTAGTCCTGTACCTAAACAATGAGTTCATTCTAGTAAATCTTCGTCTCAGGAATTTTTACTCTTAAAATTAACACATACTGTGTTGGTACCAAATACACACCGTTTTCAGAACTTAACTTTCACACTTACCGTTGGATTATCAAAAAAGTAATCGTCCATCCATAGTTATATTAGAACTCTAAAAATTACTAACTTCCATTAAAATTTTCATGCTTTTCATTCCAACTTAATGGTGGATTTTCAGGAATCATGTCGTAGTGTTTTCTTACGCTATTTAAGAAATCTTTGAGCAACGTTCCGAACTTTCACCCGTGCAATTATTTTGATGATGTCAGTTACTTTTTCTTTTTATTTCTTAAGGTATTTGCACATGGTTTTGCTTTTAAAATATTTTTATCGTTATCTGTCTGTTTGTCCACAATTTGTGACTTCTAATTGCTGGAAAACGCTTATTTAGTGCAGTTGTATAATATTTGACAATTCATGTCATGTCCATAGATCTCTAATTATGTATTAACAAAATCACCTTATTAATATTTTCTTACCAAAGAAACGTTTTTATCTTCTCTGCTCGAATATTTTATTAATGCTCAAAACAAATAGTCACAATACAATCATAGAGCTCTCGCATTGCGTTGTGATATAGACACCGGTTGTCACTTACCATAAAACGGAACCACCTCCACATCACATCAAATAATAAGCAATATAAAAAACCGTAACTAAGTATTGCCTAAGTCGTTTTTATCGTCTGCAATGATACATTCACATTATTATTAAGTTTATTATATTTTTTGTGGCCAAAACGCTAATAACCCTCGGAAAGGCTTATAGGTAACGTAATTACAGTTATTTTGTGCTCACTCCGCTGGTTTCGGGGTTCGATATCGGCGAGGGTAAATTTTTATTTATTTTTCTGACTTCCAAAAACAAAAGAATGCGGAGGCTTTCGATTCTACGCCATGCTGTAATATAACCGTTGTGTCCATAAACTCAACTCAATGTCGATGGTTTTTACCCGACTTTAAAAAAAGAGGTTCTTTATTCGGCCAGTATGTTTGTATGTATGTTTGTTCGGGTTTATTTTTGGTTTTGTACAAAGAGTTTGGCATCAAGTTGGTTTTAATTTCCGTGAAGATATGCTAAAGAACCTTGGGTATAGTTGAAGAAACTGCCTGATATAAGTTTCTTTAAAAAAATAGGAACATGGAACTTTACAGCACGGGATCAGAAATTGATCCTTTATTAGTTCAATTTTCTGGTTCGACGTTCTTACGGAACCTTAAAAATAAATATTATTAAAATGTAAAGCTACAATGTAAACAAAATAATTTATATCAACTGCAATTATTATAGTCAAGGCAACCTATTTTTTATTTTTACGTGTTGTATATAATTATGCATCTATTAACATTTAACTTATTTTCTCATGATTCAGGGCTGTCACCATTCCAAATTACAGAAAAAAAGCCCACTTTTGGAGCGACAACCCTGATTTAGTGTCTAAAATTGTCTTTGATATCAGAGTTAAATAGAGAGTTATTTGGAGGCTAGGCACAAAAAAAGTGAGCAATTCTCAAAACTGAATTTTCAGGTCGATTTGCAACAAGACTTGTGTATGAGTGCATCTGGTGTTTAGGTCATTCCTTTACTTCGACATTTAACAGTGGCGTACTGTTTTATTTATATTAAATTAAAAACGTATTAAAAAATGCCAGTCAGGAATGACTATTTGCAACATTGTGATATTAATAACATTTTATTTGCCTTGTGGCCGTCAGTCGGTACATTGGCCCTCAGTTGCTCATAGAGTAAGGAACGTCTAGAGAGGCGTCAATTCGTAACAAGGACTAAATCGAACGTTCTGTAGGTTTGTTGATTTGATTGCGCTAATAATAGTAATTGTTTCGTATATGAAGGTTTAAGATAATTATGACGGATTATTTCGGTGTAAAGTTTATTCATTGACGAAGTACGCTACGCTAAGAGGACGAGAAATATGTGGAGTATGTTGAAGCTAAAAATGTTTCAAATATGGCGTCGTTACCGCTCGCAACATTTCGGTATCGTTGACAGCACATAGTAATGTCGCTTACATTAGCGCCATTTTACAGTTTTGACAAATTAAAAAGGATGCTTCATGCCGGAGCCTAAAAATACATGTGTGACGTCACTCCTTACTTTCAATGGAATTTTAAATGAAAAATATATTCAATTCCCAAACCAATTTTCCAATTCCAATTTTGGACCTCATTTTCGATATCTTAAATTCAAAATGAGTCCTAAAAGAAGGGCGTTTATAAATTAATTAAGCTTTTAAGCATTATTGTGTACAAGTATTGTTCCCGCTTCTTAATATGAATTACCAGAAATAATCTACCCATACATTATTATTTTTATTCAAAAGAACTCATACTATATTTCCTTCATAAGCAGTTGCGCTTGAAGGTCCGGTTGGCACATCTATAGATGGTTTAAAATATGGTCACGGTATTTAATAGAATATCATAACATTATATTAATGAATGGATTATAAATAAAAACCAAAGTAGATGCATAATTAAAATATTCCATTCCATTAAAATATACAACCAGCCACCGGTTTTCTCAAGTGCTAATTTAATAATGAAATTTCTTGCGCACAATTTTTGTATATTAATAATTAATTTTTATAATAGTCTACTAAGTTTTTACTTCATCATGACCATGCTTAATTTCGTGAATCGTAGGAACATAAATCTTTAGTTTGTTAATATAATGTATTTACTCGTATTATGAAGGAACCCAAGTAGATTGAACGTAAACAATTTCATGTGGAAGTCAAATTACGGACGCACCGCCTGTGAAGTCCGTGCTCTGTGGTAATATTATACATGAATCAATTTATTCGAGCAGTGCGCGCGAGCGACTGCATATTTTTCAATTACGTCAATTTAAAATAATACTTAATTCGCTATTGTGACTCATTGGGAGCATTGTGTCAGTTGGCAGGCGAATAAGAACCACAGCACAGTGGCGTGTGTGTGGGACAGATGATTGTGATAAAGTTCTACGTCATGAAATCATACGAAAATCTTCGATGTTTGACAGATCTTTGGTCAGGGCACACGTGGGAAAAGGGCATAGGTAGCCCAGAACTGAAGAATCTGATTGCAAGGGATCTCTAAGATGACCTGAGCGATTATGGTGGGAGCTCATATGCTATGGTGTGTTCTCATATGCAAAGGAGTGAGCTCATATGCGATGCAGTAAGCTCATTTTTTGTGTTATGGTTATGGGGAGATTGAACACACGCATGACGGCGTAGTAACTACGCACCAATCTATAATAGATCTTACCATTTGAGCATGAATTTCTGGCTACCTTGAAATCTTTTAATTAACACACACCTACTCATCAATGAATATATTATTTGACCGTCGATTTTGAGTTGCAAATAGGTATATTCGACTGGTTATAAACATTCTTTAACATCAAAATAGGTAAAAATAACAGGTGGCTGGTTTATAAATCATAAAATGGCAAAAATATACCGTATACATTTAATGACATTCGAATTATGATTGTCTTCTTTTTTATGAAGTCATACGGAAAGGTTAAAACGATTAAATCGATTATTTTATAGTTTTTCGTTGCAGCCATAAAAGAAATTGGATATAGTCATTTCAAGAGTTAAATATAATTATTATTTTACACTTTACGAGCGTCCGGATCGATCGATGACGTGGAATCCAACAATATAATTATTGTTTTATCACTGAGAAAGACCGACAAGTCCTAGAAGGGATTATTCCGTAGAGATCAAAGCATATAAATATTTCAGACAAATTAGATTTTGATAAATCCCATTACAAAGATAAAATATGTTTGGTCTGTCATAATTTTTCAAAAGAAAAGTGACTCACTGACTCATCAACGCCAACACCTAAATATAACTGACTGACTGACTAAATAACCGTTATATCAACTTACAGCTCAAACAAGTAGACCGATTACTATTGCGGATGGCTATGATGAAATAGGCATTAATTATGAAAGAATTTTCGAAATACAACCCCTAAGGGTACAAGAGAAGTTACACGACCAAAGCCGCGGACGTCCTCTAGTTTGTAACGTACTACACGTTATTCATTAAGTGTTGACATACAGACTGACATCAACAGCAGTAGCTTACACCCGTTAAGTTTAAACGTTTCAGTTTTTACCCATTGACGTACGGGTCTCTAAAAAGTAGCGCAAAGTATAAGTTTTAATGGCGGCAAGCATATTTATGATGAATTAAGTTGCAGCTGTCCTCAGTCCTCACTCGTCACCTCGGCCCGCATTGTACAAATATCGCATGCAAATGGCTCGGCAACGAATTAACTGCGTAGCGTTAACGCTCACAAGCGATTCGACGCGCGACAAAAAAAATTGCTAATCACGTCCGCGAACCTGGCTAGCAGTAAAGCAGTTTAAATTTTTATTTTTTGACGTGACAACGTCTTATAATTCGATAGAGCCGGCTGCACGCACAAAAAAAACATGACTCATGCGGCGTTACCTCGCTCGCGTTACCTCGTTCTGAGGCGTTCCATGTAAGGCTTGAAGTGCAAGCGAGAGTTTTCACGTTCAACTATCGTCAGTATACCGACTTTACAGACAACCAATTTTTTTTAGTTATTAGGGTTCCTCACCCAACTGGTAATCCTTTTGGTGAACTTTCATCTGTAATTCCGTCCGTCCGTCAATATCGGTAACTATTAAAGCTATTGAAATATTTGGATAGCGTAATCGAAAAAATACGATTTTTTTTTGTAATTTAATAAGAGGAGCAATTAATCTAGGTTTTCGAAAAAGTAGGATAACTATACCAAGTACGTTTAAATATTTTTAATGCCGCGCCACACCTGCGGAACGTACCGCGCGCCGTGGCGCGCTGAATGTTCGGGTCAATACGCGAATGTACGAATTACGCCTAACGTAACGCGTAATAGATATTGCGGATATAATAGAATCTGTTATGCAAAATCTCTAAACTAAACTAATTTAAAATAGTGTCATCCTTTTCCATCGGTAGTAGTTTGAAAAGGATAGCACTATTTATAAATTAGTTTAGTATAGAGATTTTGCACAACAGAATCGACCACATTGTGTCGTAAGTAACTTAAAAAACATCGCGAGCGTATTGAATGGAACTTTCGGCGGCGGAACGTTCGGTAGGTGTGAGTTAGGCTTACCAGGATTTTAATTCCCATTATGTATAATAGTTTTTGATTTATCGTGTATAACGTCGAAAAAAATACCGTACCCTTCCCTTACATCCGTAGTATATTTAACGAAAAATCTGAAACTATACATCAATAGAAATTGGTGTGTATTTTTTTTCCAAGAAAAATAAAACCTACAAGAGCAATAAGTTCCCGTTGGCATACTTTGGCTATAAAACCCTACAAAGCCGTTAAATTAATGAGTAATAATGAAAATATCCTAGTTCAATAACAGAAATAAAATGCTGTTACATGCTGTTATCCTCGGGCTTTGCATTTTAATTTTAGACCTGACAATAATTATTACAGTACTATATGCTTACCTAATTAATAAATAAAAACACATTATTATTACATGCGAGAACTTACCTTTAGTATTCATCCTCGTAAAATTAAAGGTCTGACGTGAAGTTAGGTTTTAGAATAAACTTGTGGTTCTGTTCTGAGTTTATGAACAAATTACGAATTAGTGGTACCTTATTGGTTTGGACATCTGCCTCTCACCATTGAGTCAGAGATTCGAATTCCGGTTATTTGTGAAGATGTGATGAAAAAAAATTCGCGAGGAAACCTGCATGAGTTTATCATAATGCTCTCAAAGGTGTACGAAGCACGAAGCCCGGTAACTCCTCCTTGACCAGAGAGGTGGGCAATGGCCCTCATTTTTTCCCAACAGTGGGAAAAAGGAGTTACGAAATTGGGTTTAAGACGTTCAAATCCTACTCGAATGCAGTAGGAATACTGTATTTTTACTCAATTTTTGTATTGTTTTTTTATAATTTAGGTTAGAAATAATGGCGTCCATTGAAAAAAAACATTCTTTTTCGACAAAGAAATCAAAAATTACAAGCATTTGAATTTTTCTTCTGTCCCTTTTTCGCAAAACGAAAATTTGTATATAGTTACTATGGCATGATGACAGTGACGTCACTATCCGATATAGCTATCTCTGTCTAATCAAGGTTATTATATTGCTTATTACTTTTACGTTATTTTCTCTATTTTTTTTTGTAAAATGAGTTTAATAGATCAACATTTTGATTTGAGTAAAATATCCTATATTTGTTGTACGTTATTTTGGGCGGGCGTTTCAAGAACACCCCACGAATCGAATTTGACAACAGCATGCATGTTTTAACAATGTTGCCGGGCGGCTCTCGCTCTGTATTTTGGTTTATATACGAACAGCGCTTAACTTTAATTATCCAATTTATATTCAAGTTGCAGTGAAGAGTGGTTCTGTATAATTTATCGCTCGAATTAAGGATGCGAATACCGTTTTGTTACAACCCTGCTCCTTGGCTGTGACGTATCACGTACTATCATATTAGGTTCGTCTACGTTAATTTTCAAATTGGGTTTTTTTTTTTAAATTGCGTGCTGCCGGCTCTATCGATTTATAAGACGTTGTCACGTCAAAAAAATAGCTTACGACCTATTCGCAGGCCTACCCATAGGTACACAGAAAATTTCATAACAATCGGTCGAGCCGTTTCGGAGGAATTTGGTAACAATAAATATTGGCACGAGATTTTATATAGAGAGATCTATCCATATAAAGATATTTCACAAATGTACCTAAATGTTTCATGTAACCGTATCATACCGCCAAACCTTGAAAGTTTGCAGCTCCGATGTTACTTATTGAAAACAATTTAAATGTCATGCAAATTGTATACTACACGTGTGACAGCGGCCTTAAAATTGCTGTTTTGATATCATCCCAGTTTAGAATAATCATCATAATGCGTATCATAAGTTCGAAGGTATGTTTGCTCGTTGTTAGGGTTCCGTACCTAAAGGGTAAAAACGGGCCCTATTACTAAGACTTCGCTGTCCGTCCGTCTGTCACCCAGGCTATGTATCTTTTGGACCGTGATAGCTACACTCTTTTCATTCGTTTATTTTCTCTTTGACGCATGAAACAGATATAGCAATAGCGAGGGACCAGAAAGAGACCACTTTACCTTTATCTCTCTCTGGTCCCTCGCTATTGCTATATCTGTTTCAAGTGATTTCATGTGTCAAAGAGAAAATAAAAGAATGGATAGAGTATACCTACAGACTTGAAATTTTCACAGATGATGTTTTTTTGTTTAACAACAAATACTATAGGGGACCGCCATACAACAAACGTGATTTTTTGCTTCGATTTTAATAACGGTAACAGATAGACACTACAAATTTTCACGGACATATTTCTAATATATAAAATTCTCTCGATTTTCTTTATAACCAAACTCCTCCGAAACGGCTGGACCGATCGTTATGAAATTTTCAGGGTATATTTTCTGGGTGTGGGAGCTGGTTGTTATCTATATTTGATGTCCCCAAAAACGAAGTTTGCCCGGTCAGCTAGTAGTTATATAATATTCACTTTAAAAATAAATAGTTCATTTAATATAAACAAATATTTAAGGGCGTCTCACATCTTACAACAGACGTGATTTCTTGCTCGTTTTTGAATTTGGTGAACAGAGGTGTTTAGTTTACTAATTGTATTGAGAATGGGTCTTAATAGTATGGAACCCTCAGTGCGCAAGCCCGACTCGCACTTGACATATTTTATTTTCTTCGAACAAACAAAAATGGAAAATAATTTAGCAGGACAGATGGATGGATTATGGAACTCCGCAAAATAACGCCATTGAATATTATTTTATCGATTCGTGATTTAAAGCATGAATAAATACATTAAATTGAAGGCCTGAAGAGTGACAAAGTATGACAAATCCCAGGAAAACAAGCGAATTTTCTCAAAACACCTCGGTAATACATTAAAAAATACAGTAGTGTACATAATAACATAATACAAATCTGACATGATACAAATCTATTTTGTCTAGTCACTAGACAGTAGACATTTTGTATCATGTTATGTTAGACTCTAGTCTAAAAACACAGCAAAAATTGTTGATTTACGTATCTCGGGAAAGAATGTTTTGGCTATGACTTTGCGTTTGAAATAGAAAAATCTATCGAACTGTGTCATAATTAAAACAAGAAAGGCTTTTTCGGGAATGGCACCTTTTGTCCTAAAGTTGCATCCTTACATCCATGATCCAAGTGAAACGTTATAAAAATATCATATTATCAAATTATAGTGACATATACCTATTTCATTACTATTATATCGCTTGCTATTAGCATCTCAGATTTCTGCACTGACCTCGCGATGACTCTTTATTTGTATAAATGTAAAATAACTCCTCAATATCTACGTCGTGTGCATTCTAAGAAGCATGTTCCTACAGTGTCTGTTCCAATTTTGATGGAAAATTCTATTAACGTTACGTAATATACCTAACATTAATGTTCGAACCTAAGCTTAGTCCATTCGGGTGATGGAGGACCACTTTGCATGGTCTTTTTTGACGTGACAACGTCTTATAAATCGATAGAGCCGGTTGTACGCACGAAAAAACATGACTCATCCGGCGTTACCTCGCTCATGCGGCGTTACCGGCGTTACCTCGCGAGCGCGGAACGAGCGACAAAGAAGACGTTGTCACGTTCAACTATCGTCAGTAAACCGACTTTACAGGCAACCAATTTTTTTTACTCAATACAAGTTAGTATTTGACTGCAATCTCACCTGATGGTAAGAAATGATGCAGCCTAAGATATTATCGTACTAACTTGGAAGGGTAAGTAAATTTACCCTAATGGTTTCTACAAGCATCGCACCGGAACACTAAATTGCTTGGTGGTGCGTCTTTGCTGGTAGGGTAACTAGCCACGGCCGAAGCCTCCCACCAGACCAGACCTGGGCCCTTATTCTGTATCTCAGTGATGATCACTCAGTGGGCTTCAATGACATTTATTTTTTATCCATTGAAGGTTTTCCACAAAATGTTATTTTCGTTCCACTTAATAAAGCAGCAATGTATAGCAAACCATAGACAACAGTGATTATCACTGAGATGCAGAATTAGGGCCCTGAGCCGATTTAGAAATTATAAAATTCCAAAGTGGCCCGTGGCGGGAATCGAACCCGCGACCTCCCGAGCGCGCGCCGACTCGAATCCGAGCGCGCGCCACTGCGCCCGTGCCAGGGAGGTCGACAAAGGAGGCAACTGGGGTATTTGGACTTTTGAGGATGTTAGAGTTGAATTCGGTTAGTCTGTTAGTCCGCAAGGTGCCAAGTTGAAGTTGTAGGTACGAGTAGCTTTAGTTACTCAAAAGGATAATCAACATATTTGCATACAAATATTTTCTGTAAAAAATAATAAATGACCAATATGTATGTATCATTATTAAGGAGAATTTACCGTTGTTATTGATACTTATTCATCTGTTGCTGAGACATTATAACGAACCTTAAGAAATGAGTTTTGGGTACAATTTGCTTCGAGTGTTTTTTATCTATCGATCAAAGAGCTGACGGGAGATACTGAGGCGGCTTTGAAACAATCCCTATTTATTGATGATATTCAAACACTATTAAATTAGGGATTTTAATCCCTAATTTAATATTGTTTAACATGAAATTAGCACGACAAGCAGTGCCACTTGCACTAACTTCATTTAATTTCTCAACATTTAATAAGTCAATAATTATAATAACCACTTACAAGAAAAAAAAATTAGTGATTAGTGATAATCACCAATTTCTTTTAACGTATACGGTTATCGTATAAAATAAATAAATACAATCAGGACATCATCCTCATAAACATCGCAATCTAGCCCCAATGCTCATTTTATAGGTACTATAGATAACACATAAAAATACATAATATTTATTATACAAAATACAATAGCATATCGAAAAACACCTAGACACTTTTTGTTGTGTTGAAGGGATACTTGTTATGTTCAACATAGCTATAAAAAAATTAACTGACGATACAAAAAAATTGAGTGACTGGCAATCAACACACAGCTCACATTACTTGATGCATCAGACAGAAATTGACAAAAAAATTAAGTAATTTGACCAATAACCCACAATCGAATCCAACATACAAAGAAAAAACATAGAAAATCATTAATTTGTTAAATGGTTCGTGAAGAGAGCCCCAAAAGGTATTATGTGATTGGAGGGGGTCTTTAAATGGAGGCCAAGAATCAAGATCCACTATCGGTCACTGAGGCAGTAAAGTACAAGGCAGAGCTTTTAACAAATACCACCTTCAATTGTTCTATCACCTCATTGCCTACGTGGGTGTCAACGCACCCATACATATTATTAATATATCTATTTGCACTCATCTGTTGCAATTCACTTTATTAAAGGTTTTATACTTACTTTAGTTGCTCCTTTTTATTCCCGTTCAATCATTCGTAATGAGAGAAACGGGTGATAGGGTTCGCAACATTGTATGTGCTTAGAATGAAAAGAAAAAAGGATAAGTGGGTGTTGGGACTGATGGTAGTAAAGTGCATAAAGGGCGTAAGATAGGTTATGGCGTTGGAAATGTTTGCTTAGAGACATAACTAATTAAGTAGGTATGTAGTGTTGATAGCAAACTGATAAATATAGAACCATAGTACAATGTTATTGGTTTAAAGCGGTTTATAATAATCAAAAAGGTTTTACGTTGCGACATTATAGTTTTTAGCCCTAGTTTGATAATATAATAATTTAGGACTCTAGGTTAATTGCAGGTTTCTTTGACATGCCAGTTATTCAAACATATACTAGTACTAATAGGTAATAGGTACATGAGTAGGGCTAGTATGATGGTAGTTTGGATAGATGGAACATATGATTCCTATTTTCTTAATAGCATCGCATCGCAATGCTAAATCTCTCGGTGGCACTAACATCTTTGCTGGTAGGGTGTATCATACCATGTAACCATAGTCGAGGATGGGGACCCTCACTAGACAAAAGAGTTCAGAAATTATAAAGTCTCCCGTATAAATAATACCATGCTAAACTGCGCCAGGTAGTTCGTACCGGCGTAATCTAAACAAGCCTTGAGGTTGCATTTCTCTACCTAAAAGTAATTACTTTTGCTTATCTAATTTACAAATAAATATGTCAGTGGCCAGTGACCGCGGCAAGAATGCAAGCTATGCTTGCGTGCAGTGCCAGATAGGTATGCATTCGTAATAAGCTCGTTGCAGACTGCCTTAAAATCCGCAGGAAGGACTGCGCTACATAAAGCATACGCAACAGCAGCTTAAGCCATATTAGAGGGACTTCTATTCCATTCCGTTTCTAAGATCGCTCTTGATACCTACGCTTATATAACAAAATTCAAGAAATGTATGGGAATGACATATCCGATCGCAAAAAAGACCACGTGACTTACGCGTAGACAACTGTCATACTCTTACATTTTTTTTAATTTCGTTTCAAAGCGTGTCAATGGCTATGGGAAGGCGATAGCCTACTTTCTGTTTTAGCAGTCATTCTGTACATTATATAAAACTTTTTGCAATTTTTATCTTTGAAAGTTATTTTTAAAAAGAAAAAAGTGCTCAATTTCCCTCCTGTTGTACGTATCTAACGGCAGAATATTCAATAATGCTTTGTAAACCATCTCAAACATTGTATGTTTTTATAATAGTAGGTAACCACAGTAATCGGATTAAAAAAGTGATTTCTAATAAACAAATTGATTGTTTACCAGTTACCTACATGTAGTATCTCGGTTAGTTTTTTTTTTTTAATTTAAACTTGTATCTATTTGTAACGTAGACATTGTCGCCTCGGAAGGCTTTGTGAGAGTGTTCTGTTTTAAAAAAGCAGCTTAATTTATGCTGCACATAAATGGATTGGTTCTAATTAAGCTGCGACCTTCTGATGCGGCTCGTACAGCTCTTGCGGAAGTGTGCAATCAGAGACGTATGTCTACTGAAAAACATTTATTATTAAAGGATTATGTAAGCTGTAATTGATAGGGGGAAACTTGAGCTAATGTAATTGTAAGATAACATGACTCCAAGTAATTCATTTTACGAAGTGTCATATTTTATTACACTTAATTATAAATATGTTTATTCATTAAAATAAAATCCGTCTATTGTTTTATAACATTTGATCCGTTGTTTTCAATAATTAATGATGCAATAATGGCGACATCCAACTGGCTTGTAATGACTAGGTATCTTCTAATATATGACATTCTCTCACTTTTCTTTGTTACCAAACTCCTCCGAAACGGCTGGACCGATCGTTATGAAATTTTCACTGTATATTCTCTGGCAGGTTGTTATCTATTTTTTATGTCCCTAAGTGAGAAAAAAATTTATATGACAAAACAACGTTTGCCGGGCCAGCTAGTAATACCTACTATAAGTCTGAATGACAAAAAATGTTTTTCATAGTAGAAATGGAAAATTAAAAATTGTTTATACATTTAAACTATATCGATTGTATTTGTTCTTATTTTTTGAAAAACTCCACTTTGGTGATCAAAGAATAACTTGTCATAGTGGATATAAGTAAAAAATGGCTTTCTGTATTCAAAGGTGTGGATGGTAGAATAAATAAAGAGCCATTCTCATTTGTCAACACCTGTCTCCTCCTGGCAGGCAGTATTTTAAAACCTTGAAGCCGAACGACTTTCCATCACTGTACATTTACAGGCGTTGATCGAATGACTTACAACTTATGAAAAGCATGCGTGTAAAGACGTTAGTACCTAATAAGCATTTGCCAGGTGGTAGGATTTTTTTTTATAGAGTCCACCCTTGGTCCTAGATACTTTATGAAAAAGTTTTTGCATTAGTGTTTCGGTGCGAAGGTCACTGTAGCCGATATTATATATAATGAGATTTTAGTTCTAATGTCTCATGCAATAGCACGAAAAGTTCTAATTGCACTGGCTAGAGTCTCACTCATTTAGTGAAT